>JAFMSR010000024.1:1054939-1311971 GCA_022818135.1 Saxidomus purpurata | reverse complement strand
TAATACTAAGTCTCCAGAACCGTAGCAGCGATTGTCTAGCTCGGAGACACGATGGAAAACCATACTTATAGCGACGTTTAGGTTTACAGTATATGAAGTGTTTAAAATGGTTCCCAACATAAATGTTGGCCTTCATTTTTTTAAGACTTGAATCAACCGAAAAGTCATACATTTCATGCACCAAAATGTTCAGAAAAAGCAGTAGAAGCTTTCTGTAGTTAATGTTTGGTTTAAGAAATGTTGTTTGTGCTTCATACATCACATACTTCTTTGAGTGCCTAGGGTCATTTGTTTAGACTAGGCCTTAGTTTAGAAAACACCAATCTTTATTTAAATCTCATTTCTCAAATGTCGAATGTTTAGTACAATGTGTGCAATATAGGCCTACTTATCTAGGTACCCCGAGTAATGAAAAAACAATAGTAATAGTTCAATGCAAATTTGTTTTTGATAGTTCTACTTTCATTTTCATTTTGAGTTTTTCCACATATTCGTTTGTTTCAATTTCACTACTTGGAATCCTTAGATTAGCATGTAACACAGTTTGATTAAAGGAGTGTGATGCTTTATACATATCAGGGCTTAAGTACAAAGAAAATGAATCTCACTGAAGTTGGCGGCCTAGCGGCCTGGCGGCCTAGCGGCCTGAAGTTGGCGGCCTGAAGTTGGCGGCCTAGCGGCCTGAAGTTGGCGGCCTAGCGGCCTGGCGGCCTAGCGGCCTGAAATTGACGGCTTATGTATTTTTAACAAAAATCACTTACAAATTATGCCATAAACCAATATAAAATATGAAAACTCAAATTAAAGCTCAACTGTACACAAAAAGTCATTGAAAATGTTACGCCTTGAATTAACAATCGAAGAAAAAAAGTCACTTAAAGCTCAACAGAATACACACAAAAAACCAAGTCGGTGGATTGGGAATTTTGACAAAAATTAACTGGGAAATAACGCCTTAAAACAAAAAAACTCACATTTAATTTCAACTGAACTCACTAAAAAACCTGAAGTTGGCGGCCTGGCGGCCTAGCGGCCTGAAGTTGGCGGCCTAGCGGCCTGGCGGCCTAGCGGCCTGAAGTTGGCGGCCTAGCGGCCTAGCGGCCTGGCGGCCTAGCGGCCTGAAATTGACGGCTTATGTATTTTTAACAAAAATCACTTACAAATTATGCCATAAACCAATATAAAATATGAAAACTCAAATTAAAGCTCAACTGTACACAAAAAGTCATTGAAAATGTTACGCCTTGAATTAACAATCGAAGAAAAAAAGTCACTTAAAGCTCAACAGAATACACACAAAAAATTAACCAAGTCGGTGGATTGGGAATTTTGACAAAAATTAACTGAGAAATAACGCCTTAAAACAAAAAAACTCACATTTAATTTCAACTGAACTCACTAAAAAACCTGAAGTTGGCGGCCTGGCGGCCTAGCGGCCTGAAGTTGGCGGCCTAGCGGCCTGAAGTTGGCGGCCTAGCGGCCTGAAATTGACGGCTTATGTATTTTTAACAAAAATCACTTACAAATTATGCCATAAACCAATATAAAATATGAAAACTCAAATCACAGCTCAACTGTACACAAAAAGTCATTGAAAATGTTACGCCTTGAATTAACAATCGAAGAAAAAAAGTCACTTAAAGCTCAACAGAATACACACAAAAAATTAACCAAGTCGGTGGATTGGGAATTTTAACAAAAAATAACTGAGAAATAACGCCTTAAAACAAAAAAAACTCACATTTAATTTCAACTGAACACACTAAAAACCTGAAGTTGGCGGCCTGGCGGCCTAGCGGCCTGAAGTTGGCGGCCTAGCGGCCTGAAGTTGGCGGCCTAGCGGCCTAGCGGCCTAGCGGCCTGGCGGCCTAGCGGCCTGAAATTGACGGCTTATGTATTTTTAACAAAAATCACTTACAAATTATGCCATTAACCAATATAAAAGATGAAAACTCAAATCACAGCTCAACTGTACACAAAAAGTCATTGAAAATGTTACGCCTTGAATTAACAATCGAAGAAAAAAAGTCACTTAAAGCTCAACAGAATACACACAAAAAATTAACCAAGTCGGTGGATTGGGAATTTTAACAAAAATTAACCTAGAAATAACGCCTTAAAACAAAAAAAACTCACATTTAATTTCAACTGAACACACTAAAAAACCTGAAGTTGGCGGCCTGGCGGCCTAGCGGCCTGAAGTTGGCGGCCTAGCGGCCTGAAGTTGGCGGCCTAGCGGCCTGGCGGCCTAGCGGCCTGGCGGCCTAGCGGCCTGAAATTGACGGCTTATGTATTTTTAACAAAAATCACTTACAAATTATGCCATTAACCAATATAAAAGATGAAAACTCAAATCACAGCTCAACTGTACACAAAAAGTCATTGAAAATGTTACGCCTTGAATTAACAATCGAAGAAAAAAAGTCACTTAAAGCTCAACAGAATACACACAAAAAATTAACCAAGTCGGTGGATTGGGAATTTTAACAAAAATTAACCTAGAAATAACGCCTTAAAACAAAAAAAACTCACATTTAATTTCAACTGAACACACTAAAAAACTTGAAGTTGGCGGCCTGGCGGCCTAGCGGCCTGAAGTTGGCGGCCTAGCGGCCTGAAGTTGGCGGCCTAGCGGCCTGGCGGCCTAGCGGCCTGAAATTGACGGCTTATGTATTTTTAACAAAAATCACTTACAAATTATGCCATTAACCAATATAAAAGATGAAAACTCAAATCACAGCTCAACTGTACACAAAAATTCATTGAAAATGTTACGCCTTGAATTAACAATCGAAGAAAAAAAGTCACTTAAAGCTCAACAGAATACACACAAAAAATTAACCAAGTCGGTGGATTGGGAATTTTAACAAAAATTAACTGAGAAATAACGCCTTAAAACAAAAAAAAACTCACATTTAATTTCAACTGAACACACTAAAAAACCTGAAGTTGGCGGCCTGGCGGCCTAGCGGCCTGAAGTTGGCGGCCTAGCGGCCTGAAATTGACGGCTTATGTATTTTTAACAAAAATCACTTACAAATTATGCCATTAACCAATATAAAAGATGAAAACTCAAATCACAGCTCAACTGTACACAAAAAGTCATTGAAAATGTTACGCCTTGAATTAACAATCGAAGAAAAAAAGTCACTTAAAGCTCAACAGAATCACACAAAAAAATTAACCAAGTCGGTGGATTGGGAATTTTAACAAAAATTAACCTAGAAATAACGCCTTAAAACAAAAAAACTCACATTTAATTTCATCTGAACACACTGTAAAAATCTGAAGTTGGCGGCCTGGCGGCCTAGCGGCCTGGCGGCCTAGCGGCCTAGCGGCCTGAAATTGACGGCTTATGTATTTTTAACAAAAATCACTTACAAATTATGCCATAAACCAATATAAAATATGAAAACTCAAATTAAAGCTCAACTGTACACAAAAAGTCATTGAAAATGTTACGCCTTGAATAAGCAATCGAAGAAAATAAGTCACTTAAAGCTCAACAGTATACACACAAAAATTAACCAAGTCGGTGGACTGGGAATTTTAACATAAATTAACTTAGAAATAACGCCTTAAAACAAAAAAAAACTCACATTTAATTTCAACTGAACACACTGAAAAAAATCTGAAGTTGTCGGCCTGGCGGCCTAGCGGCCTGAAGTTGGCGGCCTAGCGGCCTGGCGGCCTGAAATTGACCGCCTATGTATTTTAACAAAAATCATTTACATATTCTGCCTTAAACAAATATATACATATGTACACAAAAAGTCACTTTAAAAAATCACGCCTTTAATAAACAATAAAAAAAACTCACTTCAAGCTCAACAGAACACTCACACACACAAAACAAAGTCGGTATACTGCGAATTTTAGCAAGAATGAAGTTATAAATAACGCCTTTAAACAAAAACACTCACATCATTTGTTGGCTGAACACACAAAAAGATATGTGCAGATAACGGACTGGCGGCCTGAAGTTAGCGGCCTAGCGGCCTGAAGTTGGCGGCCTAGCGACCTGGCGGCCTAGCGGCCTGAAATTAACGGCTTATGCATTTTTAACAAAAATCACTTACAAATTATGCCTTAAACAAATATATAATATAAAAAATCAAATTAAAGCTCAACTGTACACAAAAAGTCACTTAAAAAATTACGCCTTGAATAATTAATCGAAACAAAAAACTCACTTAACTTAACTCAGAAAAACAAAGTCAGAGTACAGGAAGTAAGGAGAAATGACAAAGAAAGATGGCTTCAATTAACAGTTATTATTCTTTTCTTTACAAAAGACTGCAGGCAATGCACTCGAACATCATCATCCTAAAAAGTAAATAAAAAAGTTGTATGCATGAAAACTGTATAAATTAGTTTGTTACAAAACTGGAATCCACTTAACCGATTTAAAAATGTAAAGATTTCCACTGTTGAACATTTCTATTTGAATGACGCTATTGTTTTTGTTTCTATTTAATTCATTGTTTTGCGATGAATTATTGAAACTTTAAACAAGAATTCAGTTTTACATTGTTTTGGTTGTGTATGAAATTTGAAATACGATAACACTCTTTAATTAGATATATTACCACTTTTGCGTTTCTAAACCCGTCGAGTGTATTCAGAAGTTAAAACACAACATTGTTATTCATTTCATCATAAACTGGACGTAAAATGCTCTGCGCTCATCAATTCGCTATTCTTATTGCAAACTGAACAATTTGTTCCAATGGCTGAAGTTTGTAATTCGTAATACGAGTCGCAATTAGTGAACTAGCAGCTAGTATTTTTAACTATGAACTGACAACATGGAAATCGCGAACTGCGAACTGGCAACAAGTCTGTCTTCAGACTGAACATTGAGAACTGGTAACTTTCATACAAGGACTGCCTTTTGGAAAGCAGAAGAAATGATCTATCATTTAAAGAAATATAAATTCCATATCTGCTACGTACACATGAATAATATAATTTGTATGATTAATAATCATAATTTTACTTTTCTTGAAATATATATGACAAGTGTTTCTCGGAACTGAATGTCTTTCTTAAAGATTTTTTTTCTTTTTTTTTATCATAACTCTGCAGTTTCCAATTCGGTAATTGAATCTCAAACTAGTTACTGGTTTGCATTTTTCAGTTCGCAGTTCGAATCGCAAACTGCGAACTGCAGACTAGTTGCCAGTTCCCAATCTGAATCCAGAATAGTAAAAAGTCGCAATTCTAATAATGAACTGGTGACTGGTTTGCAATCAGCAAGTTGCAACAACAGCTGGAAACTAGTCGAATCGCGAACTGACAACAGTAAACTTGTCTGATGTTTGCAATTCACAATTCGAGCCGCGAACTGCGAACTACAGGCTAGTCTTAACTTTAATCGCAAACTGGGAAGTGGGTTAATCGTGAACTATTTGGAAGTTCCCGATTCTCTAATCGAATTGCAAACTAATAACTGTATAGCATATTGCAATTCACAACTCGAACCGCGAACTGCGAACTGACAATTTGTCTTTTGGTCGCAGTTGTAGTTTACAATTCAAATCGCGAAATGTCGCTTCTTAAAGAAAACGGATGACTGGTTTGCAATCAGCGATTCGAACCAAAAGTTGGAGAATGGAACTGGTAGGCAGTTCCCAATTCTAAATTCTAATCGAGACATGAGAACTGCAAACAAACTTTAAGGATATTGAAAATAGCAATACATGTACATGGCAATTGTCAGTTTTCAGGTTCACATCGATACTGATTCTTCCTAAAACGCAAACAAAAGCCCGTACAATAAAGAAGTATAAATTTGGTAATGGTCCTTATCAACATCCCATCAAAATTCACCGATTTGATTTTAACAGATTACAGATCATGATGTTCATTACCTATAATAGTGAACGATAAGCATCCGTGTCACCAAACTTTGCAGTTCGTATATTAGACCGTTTTTTAACTATTGAATGCCAAAATCTTTAAATTCATGAACTCATAAAAAGTTGTTAAATGCACAGTCTCTGTGACTTTAACTATACACACCGGAGCAAAGTTTATGCCCTTTCCACTTTTTCCAGCCGCAAGACAGAGTGCATATTGGCAAACAAAAACACCACAGTCTTCATTGTTTGTCTGCTGAGGTAGGTCCTACAAAATTAGAAAATTATTATAAATATGGAATTATTCACAATGTAGTATCCATACTTTGCTTTTAATTGAATATTCATTAACATAATCGAATAACTGGTTTTCAACCTTGCTAATATAAGCATTTGGTAAGAAACAACTTAATTATCTTATTTCTTTAAAATGTACAAATCAAATTATCAAGTAAAACTGGTTTACAACAAAAGAAATAAACTAAGATCTGAATGTAATTATGGTTACCTTTTTAATGTCATGATGCGCATGTCATTGAAAAAACTATTTTGGTCCTAAATTACGTACTACGTTTCTTTAAATCCAGAAATTAATCTTGGTATAATATCATTTAATTACTCGTAGACATGCTAAATAAATCAGACATTAAAATACAGTATATACTACAACTGAGTTTAAACATACAGCACCTCTACAGTTCTCACTACGTAACTGGCGTCACCTCTGCTATTCATGTATCGTCTGTAAATTAAAATGACAATACAATATGATTTGAAGGTAAATGTAAAACTATTTCATATAAAATTGCCTTATGCTTAACACGACATCCTTTAATATAACTATATACCATGTCATGAACCCTTATGCAGTTATGCCAAATGTGTACACACATGAGTGGAATAAAACAAATATGCAAGGTTACAGTTCTTCAAAGAAACCATGCAAGTCAGCGGAAGATAATTTTTAAGTTCTGGTGTCATAGGTCAATATTGCCCTCTTCCTTTGCACCGATTAATTTTTTCAGTTAACAATCAAGGTCATCCACATCCCGAGCATTCTTGTAGCTAAAATATAGCTTTAGATGGCGTACAAATGTAAGAGAGTGACTAGGTTGTATCTTTCAAGATACCTTAATTATTTTCCAGGTATGTACAAATAGAAATGTGTTCCAACGCTCTAAACAATTCAAATAACTTATAAGCATAGTTAACTTTATGGTAAGAAAGAAATTAAAAATTGTCAATGGTATTTTGAGGAACAGATCTTTTAAAATAGAAATGTATAACATTTTTCTGATTTGTTGCAATATATTTTTCTTACCACGAAACTCTGATATATGGTAATAAACATTTTTGTAAGTGTTAACAGCTTTTTTAAGATCTTTCATAAATTCAAAGTATTCTTAGATACGGTCTCAGAGCAATTCTACGAGAATACGTCATATTTTCTATCAACTTGTGTTTGGAGGTGTTATTTGCTTTAAACACGATTTATAAGAACAAAATTACCTCAGCATTTCAGCTGGATGTCGACCTCCACTGGTCATTGAGTTGTATACATGTATTGTAGCTTCAGGCTCGTGTATGACCTGAAGAAAGCATGTTTTCATTTCGTAACTCTACATTCATTGGAGCTATGTGTTTCTTAACTTGACAAAAGGCATTGAGTGTGTAAACCGTTCTTTGTCTTTTATTGTACTTTAGGCAATCATTGTGAGTTTGATAAATGTAATATATTTAATACCGAACCAATATAACCCTGGAAAACGCTAATAAATAACAAGTCCATATCCTTAAGTTTGGATATATTTGTCATGAGCTCTTGATCATATACAATTCATGTAGATTGCTGTGTACTTAAGTTTCTCTGTCTAAATACAAAAGAAACTTAACCAATATGACGAGTATAACTATGAAAATATTTATTATCACCAACATGTCTAATAGCTTTCACAATATAATGCATGTTGAAAATGTGTAATACATTATGATTTTAATTAAAATCATCTTACCAAAAGCGTCCAGTGTATCCTATATATAACAGGGACTAAAATGGTTCCCTTGTTAAACAAGTCTCTGTTCACAAATTTCTCCGGGGATTTCCCAGACACCAAGCACTGGAAAAAGAATACATCTAGTGCTGCTACATCTCTGTAATTGGTAGCAATGAGGGACATGTATCCGTTTATCACCTGTAAAAATAGAAACAATGCAATGTTTCCAGTTATGAAATGATTCTGAATTATGTAGTAAACTTGACTTTTTTCATTTCAAGTAACCGTAACCTAACATGTGTGTAGTAATTGAACCATACATTGTTCATAATACATAAGACTGATCTTCTTAGAAAATAAAACAAATCATTCGTAAAACCCTATTTTCTGAACCCTCGGAGGGTAGTCACTTTTGATCCGGGGGTCCTAATTTGAAAAATATAAGTAGAGGTCCGCTAGAAAATGCCACATGATAAACATCTAAGCTCTAAGCCTTGTGGCTTCATAGAAGAAGATTTTTTTTAAAGTTTTCCTATGTGTTGCCATACCAACTAGAGTTCTGCATAATATAATATTATTTGAACAACTTTGAAAATGCTCCATGCAAGGATCATCCCTGCATAGTTTCAACAACATTGGTCCAGTCATTTAAAAGGAGATATCGTTCTCATAAAAAAGCGGACGGACGGACGGACGACCGATGACTACGTACGTGGAACCCGGACGGTGAGTGATCATAATAGATCACCCTTGCACTTTCTGTCAGGTGAGCAAAAATATAACATAAACTTTCATTTCAAGGAACGAACTGATAGGGTACTATAGTATGTATGCATAAAGTGTGTATCAGTGAAAGTGTTTCATTAAACTGTTTCTGCTAGAAGAATATTAACCGTCAATTTAATGTATTCATACCTGATCATTCAGGCAAGTATTTGGATTCAGTGCCGGATAGGAGTATTTCTCCACACGTGGCTATTTCCGCATACGGACATTTTTCAATCAGTGCATTTACGTCAGCCATAGTCATTTTCCCATAAAAAAGCACATAAGCGGATCTCTGAAAGATTTAAAAACAAAACATATATTCAATATCATTTTTCAAGATATATCATTCAAAGTTTCAAGGTTGTCATTTTACTTTCAGGCCATAACACGTGTTTCAATCTGCGAATCGTAACTTTAAAGAAGTCACTTCACAATTAGTTATTCAATAGAAAGTAAGAACAAAAAAAGTATTAAAATGACAATTGTTCAAAGTAGGAAGCTATTGTCGTTTTCTGGAAATATTTGAGATTGGGGTCATGATGCGGTGATAAAGTTGAACAAGTTTTTTTGTGTTTCAAATTAATTATCTTTTACAAGCAGCCTGCACTATTCAATGCAGTAAACATTTCGACAATAGTATCGAATCTTGTGCTTTTTCTATGACAAGATTGTAGGACCACATTCGTAACAGATCGCATTTGTAACAGGTGTTACAAATGAGATCGCATATGTAACAAGTGTATCACGTGAGATCGCATATGTAACAGAAATCAAGCACACATATGACAATTCTTGAGACGAATGTTAACGATGCCGACTTTTGATGTGACATCTGATCACATTTGTCACAGCTCACTTTCAATCGGCAAAATGAACAAAAAAGGGCATTTTTACATCTGAATCCCATTTGTAAAATGTTTAGCTCTCTTATACGAAGTGACAAAGTAAGCTATTGTGATCAACCGTTGTACGTCGTCTGTAATGTTAACATTTCTATAGATAACTGCACTACCACACAAACTCCGCTATTTCACGGCGGGATTATATTAAGAGAAGGCATATTGTCTCACCGACGGGCTCAGTGGGGTGAGGGTTATTAATAAAAAAGGTGTATTTTGTTTAAATTTGATAGACATAAGATCGAAGCACAAGGCCGACCCCTCCTAGACTTAAGGCTAACGAATCCGTCAGTGACAAGTTGCATATAATATGTTCCAGGACATGGGAACTTCCTGTTTGTCACTTAAAACGTCTCTGGATGACGAAAGATAGCTACAAATGTATGTCTCCACCGGGTTTGAATCAGTCATCTAAGCATGTTGATCTTCATTTCAGCTAGTCGAAGTAGCAGTACAAGTAGATGAGGTTGTAATCATATTACAGGGGTAGTGGCAGCGGATGCCGAAATGATAATAAAAATTGAGCCACGTCACGGGAAAATTGGCATTGGACATTTTCGTGAATTTCCGGAAAGTGTATATCTAGGCTGACCAGTGCATTTATGCATCTGAATAAGGGTCAGATAATTTCATACTTTGAAACAACAGCGAACGGTGTGGGACCTGATCAGACTGTGCGGATGCGCAGGCCGACTGTAGCCAAGACTTGTCACAAAGCCTCGGAGATTACCGAAAGCCAAGTTTCTTATGATGCGGCTCAAATAATTTTATGACGTCGCTAACTTGTGATGTTGCTTATTGCAGTCATTTAATGATGTTGCGATGAAAACCAACTGATTAAACATATGCACTATAAACATCAACATTAAACATATGTGCTTCTCATATCAACCCCCATGTTGGACAAACATATTCGTAACACATTTTACCTGCTACGAATGCGATCGCATACGTACGAAATATGTTACAAATGCGATCTGTTACGAATGTGGTCCTACAAAGCTCTAAGCTTATCGAGTCTCTCTCGAGTCCACTTCCTGGAAAAAGAACAATACTGGTGTCATATGAAGAGGTACGGTAATGACGCCAGTGCGGTTCAAACCTGCAGCCTCCGGGATGAGCGGCAGACACCTTAACCTCTACACCACAGCTTTTCACTTCACATCTGATATACATGTATATCAATTTCCTTGTCATGACGTTTACAACACAGATATCAAGGAATGTGTGGGCTTTTCAATATTTGCAAGCACGTTTTTGCCAGAAGTCGAACCATAACTTTGAGCTATTTGAATTTTCGTGATACATTTAAAGAAGTATCACTGCCGGTCCTTATATGACAATATTAATATCATGCAATAAATCTTCTGAAATTGAAAATACAGCTCTATTGTATTTGACAGTTTTGAATTCAATCTTAATGAACGAAAGAGTGTTGTGGGCCGAAACAGCTCTTACACTAACAAAATCAACTTATAAAAAAAAATATGGATGTAACATACAATTCATATCGGTTAACTTGGTTTGCAGTTCGCAGTTCGCGATTCGAATCACGAAATGTCGCTATTCTAAAAGTGAACTGATTAACCATGGTTAGCAATCAGCAATTCGAACCATAAGTTGGGATGAAGTGGAATCGTTAACTTAGAACAGGGAACTTGGCTGAAGTTAACAATTCTCAATTCTGCGAACTGCGACCTGCGAAATGCAAACCAACTATACGGATATATAACATTCTAACTCATACATTAAAATGAAAACAGACTCATAAAGAACAAAAAATTAAATGTTCCGTATATTGCACGCCCCGTATATTGCACGCCTGGTATGAACTACCGACGGCATGTACCATGTACGTAAAACAAAATGACGGCAACAGAAATCTTTCAAATGCAGTTCAAATGTGAAATATGGATGAGTTGTCGAATTTGAAGAAAACGGGACTTGTGGATTAACAGCAAAACTCTTCAATGTATACACTCGTTACTTTTAAATGCACGCCAAAAATATTTCATACATCAACTTTTTTTGGTACTAATTCGAAATATGCGTCTATTCGATCTTTCATTTCAATGCCAAAAAAGTATTTCATTTTTTTCTTTGTTCTATTGAAAATATCCCGCGCTGCGTGAAAAGAGTAACACTGAAACTAAATTAAATTTCTGCCTTGATCCAATTTAAATTGTAAGATTATTGAGTCGTTTTTGAGAAAACGATTTCTTAAGATTTTTTTCGGGAATCTTAAGATATACGAAAGCCGAGAAGGGTCAAATGAAAAACAAAAAATATTGAACTTTAATTATCTGGCACATGCATACAACATGTTATTATATGCTTTCATATTGTCCCGTTCACTTTGCCTTAGAGAGTTCGTTCAGTATTCTACGGTACTGCACGTTGGCAAGGAATGATACTGAACGTTGGCAAGGGGGCGGTCCTAGCGATCAGCTGTACGGACTATTTTATTTGTTTGCCAACATCGTTTTACTGAGGTTTATATGTCGAAGTGTGACCGTTTTTTACAATTAAATAAACTACGGTCTTAAAATAAAAAAGAAACTTCAATCGTTTCCAAGTAGACGTAAAAGAGTTTCATTTTTAAAAAGGTTCGAATTTTTTAGGGCACGCAATACCAGTTCTGGTTACGAAAGTTACTGGTACGTATTTCAGCCAAGTATTGATAAACAAAAGGAACGATGTCTTGCATGTAATCGTTAGAAAGAGAAAACATTTTTAGGAACGTACATCAAGTTGATGTATTCACATTTCAAAGTACAAACCGGCATCCGTAGGAAAAGTCTTGCGTTTTTCAAAACAAGATGGCGTTTCTAACCGTATAATTGACGTCAACGTTTCTCCTAATAAATGACGTCACGTATAAACAACAATATTGAATCGAGTCTATTAATACGCAATAAAGAAAATGTACATGGTGAAATAGTACGCTAGTTGTCTGAGAAATTTCAAGATTCATTTATTGCTTTTTGCTAACAGAATGTCATTTTTGTTCATATTCAATATGAAAGTATATAATAAAAAGGTTATTGAACTTGTATGGCGAAATATTACTTGGAACTAGTTGTTCCCGCCAAATCAACTCGTTCCAAGTAATATTTCACCAGACAAGTTCAATAACCTATAAAACCAGATTATTACTAGAGCCGTCGGCATTATAGATGCTGGGACCTCGCATCGGCAGGTATGACTGATTTTGTAAATTAATTTATCAATTTCGACAGAATGTGAGAAATAGTATCAAATATTAACATATATATTGAATATATTTTATTCTTATATGAAAATTAAACATGAAGTGGACGTTTAGAAATTATGTCCAGTGCAATATGTCTTACATTCTGTCGAAATTGATAAACTAATTTACATAATCAGTAAATCGAGGTAATGCCGACGGCTCTAGCCCGCTAGTGGTCATTCTTGTCATCATATTTTTTTTCGGGTTGGACATTCTACATTTATTGGATTGAAATAACATTTAGCGCTAAATTCACGATACACGTGATCCACGTACCAAAGTCATCGTTTCGTGCGGTCAACCGTGACAGTAAAATGTCATGTTTTTGGTAAAAATCGATGGATCACTATATATAACTCTGGATTTCTAAATTTAAAGTCAAGTCACGCAAAATACTTTCCTTATAACTGAATTTTATAAAGAGGACGTTTAGAAATTCGGTTCAGCGTACATATACTGTCTTCTTTTAACCGAAACGTTAAGGCTGGGAGATATTAAATGATATTTTTTCGTATTTCTCATCGCAGCCAGATCTGATAACATCAAATAGAGGCATACAAACATAGAAAAAAAATGACAATACATTTACCATGGTATTGAAAAAATTATGCAAGCTCAGAGATTCCTGCGCAAATAGTCAATACAATTTATAATTTTGAAAAATATTACTAAAATTTTCAAATATAGTGCAACGAAAGTGTTATGAGGAAACAGTTACGACGTTACTACTTGTAGCATCAACTTGTAGCATCAACGGACGCAACATTTCCCCATGCAATATTTTTATTTTTATTTTTTCCGTTTTGCACAATTAAGTATTGCAGACGGACACACCTCAGACAGGAACGGATGAACTTGAACGGACGGTGTTTGTAACCTTCATTTTATTATTAAATTATATCGCATATTATCTGTAAAGCATCACTAGCTTATTGGTTTGGTACAGAAAAACAGTTGTCAACTCACCAATTTAGCATCCAAGTTTCCAGACCAAGAATGTTCTTCTTTAACACAGTCTAGTGCCGGAGTCCACTTTGTCTTGAAATAAAACAAAAATGCGGCGTCGCAAGCGCTCGTTATCAACGAAATGACCAGAGGCTATTGACGAATATACCTTCAATATCCTTGCCTTCAGAGGTTTGCGAGGTTAGACAGCAGTAGTTCAAAAGTTCAAATCGTTTATTACGATTCAGGCCAGCTGCACAACCAACTTATTATGCAATAATAGAGAGTTATCGAAGACGTAATTAATCCCGAAGTATGTTCCGATTAAATTTTTTCTCGTTAGATGGATCCAGGCATATATAAACCGATGTTATCGTAATATTTTGAAGAAATACCTTACCAAAAATGCTACGATCACGACGATGTCACTATTTGAAAGACTATTTTATTACAAGTAGTTGAGAAACAAATCATGCTTCACGAATTTTCATAACAGGACTCTGTGACGACATCAGCATGTAATTGAGACAACAACTTTCAGAGATACTGAATTTTTAAGTCTCTGTATATTGTAAATATATAAAGGTACTAAATTTTCTCATATCAATCATTTTATAACATTTTTGAAAGGCTGGTACTGGATGCACCCTTTCACGTCACCCTTTCACGTCAACTACGGGACAAATAAAAGGGATAGCTCCAATCAGGGAGCCTCATAAAAGGTACTAATGGCAATAATTCTACTAACTACCTAATGTATAGCCTCAGTAGTAACCATGTCATCTAAGTTTTATTATATTACCCCAAACCATGTCGCATATATGGCTCAGGATGGACGGAGGGACGGACCGATGGACATACAACGACAACTTTATATCCAGGAATGATAACCATTAGTTGCTATGAGGCTGCTGTATCACTGGCAGTATCTGTTAAGCTCGATCCTGTGTTGTTAAATCATATCAAAATTTTAAAAAGAAACGCATTACTCGGAAAAGCTGTATCTGATTCTACAAATATTCATCTACGTGGTTGCTAGTATATATAATATAACTAAATCTCTTCTATATCCCTCTTAATAGTAATTACTGACGATTGTATGGGTACATAAATGAAAAATCACCATATCAAAAGGTTTGGATATAATATAACCGTGAAAAATATATCGATTATAGTAAGGCCTAAAGAAATATGTTTGTTTCAGGTATCATGCCCCAAACATAGGGTAGGTAGGGAGGCAATATTTTTTTTAAAAATATTTTTTATTCTCAAAAAAACAAAATTCAACATATATTTTGATGAATTCATGCTAAAAACTAATAACTCGCAAAAAAATATTCTATGGTCGGGGCAAAAATATAAGGTAACTGAAACTGAAACAAACATATTCTTTTTTTACGCCTAATCGTCATCATAATGCTGAAAGATAAGTCTGTGTTGTATAAATCAGTGTTGTGCAACGGGCTTATCAAAATTTCATGTGTCTGCTATTAAGCGTGACTGTGAGTTTAATTTTATTTTATTTATTGAGACAAGCGTGATTTTTTAGTCATTTTTAAAAATACATAGGCGGTCAATTTCAGGCCGCTAGGCCGCCAACTTCAGGCCGCTAGTGTTTTTGTTTAAAGGCGTTATTTCTAAGTTGATTGTTGTTAAAATTCGCAGTAAACCGACTTTGTTTTTGTGTGTGTGTGTTCTGTTGAGCTTGAAGTGAGTTTTTTGTTTCGATTGTTTATTCAAGGCGTAATTTTTTAAGTGACTTTTTGTGTACAGTTGAGCTTTAATTTGAGTTTTTATGTTATATATTTGTTTAAGGCATAATATGTAAGTGATTTTTGTTAAAAATACATAGGCGATCAATTTCAGGCCGCTAGGCCGCCAACTTCAGGCCGCCAGTCCGTTATCTGCACATATCTTTTTGTGTGTTCAGCCAACAAATGATGTGAGTGTTTTTGTTTAAAGGCGTTATTTATAATTTCATTCTTGCTAAAATTCGCAGTACACCGACTTTGTTTTGTGTGTGTGAGTGTTCTGTTGAGCTTGAAGTGAGTTTTTTTATTGTTTATTCAAGGCGTGATTTTTTAAAGTGACTTTTTGTGTACATATGTATATATTTGTTTAAGGCAGAATATGTAAATGTTTTTGTTAAAATACATAGGCGGTCAATTTCAGGCCGCTAGGCCGCCAACTTCAGGCCGCTAGGCCGCCAGGCCGACAACTTCAGATTTTTTTCAGTGTGTTCAGTTGAAATTAAATGTGAGTTTTTTTTTGTTTTAAGGCGTTATTTCTAAGTTAATTTATGTTAAAATTCCCAGTCCACCGACTTGGTTAATTTTTGTGTGTATACTGTTGAGCTTTAAGTGACTTATTTTCTTCGATTGCTTATTCAAGGCGTAACATTTTCAATGACTTTTTGTGTACAGTTGAGCTTTAATTTGAGTTTTCATATTTTATATTGGTTTATGGCATAATTTGTAAGTGATTTTTGTTAAAAATACATAAGCCGTCAATTTCAGGCCGCTAGGCCGCTAGGCCGCCAGGCCGCTAGGCCGCCAGGCCGCCAACTTCAGGTTTTTTAGTGTGTTCAGTTGAAATTAAATGTGAGTTTTTTTTTGTTTTAAGGCGTTATTTCTAGGTTAATTTTTGTTAAAATTCCCAATCCACCGACTTGGTTAATTTTTTGTGTGTATTCTGTTGAGCTTTAAGTGACTTTTTTTCTTCGATTGTTAATTCAAGGCGTAACATTTTCAATGAATTTTTGTGTACAGTTGAGCTTTAATTTGAGTTTTCATATTTTATATTGGTTTATAGCATAATTTGTAAGTGATTTTTGTTAAAAATACATAAGCCGTCAATTTCAGGCCGCTAGGCTGCCAGGCCGCTAGGCCGCTAACTTTAGGCCGCTAGGCCGCCAGGCCGCTAGGCCGCCAACTTCAGGCCGCTAGGCCGCCAGGCCGCCAGGCCGCCAGGCCGCCAACTTCAGGTTTTTTAGTGAGTTCAGTTGAAATTAAATGTGAGTTTTTTTGTTTTAAGGCGTTATTTCTCAGTTAATTTTTGTCAAAATTCCCAATCCACCGACTTGGTTTTTTGTGTGTATTCTGTTGAGCTTTAAGTGACTGTTTTTCTTCGATTGTTAATTCAAGGCGTAACATTTTCAATGACTTTTTGTGTACAGTTGAGCTTTAATTTGAGTTTTCATATTTTATATTGGTTTATGGCATAATTTGTAAGTGATTTTTGTTAAAAATACATAAGCCGTCAATTTGAGGCCGCTAGGCCGCTAGGCCGCCAACTTCAGGCCGCTAGGCCGCCAACTTCAGGCCGCTAGGCCGCCAGGCCGCCAACTTCAGGTTTTTTAGTGAGTTCAGTTGAAATTAAATGTGAGTTTTTTTGTTTTAAGGCGTTATTTCTCAGTTAATTTTTGTCAAAATTCCCAATCCACCGACTTGGTTAATTTTTTGTGTGTATTCTGTTGAGCTTTAAGTGACTTTTTTTCTTCGATTGTTAATTCAAGGCGTAACATTTTCAATGACTTTTTGTGTACAGTTGAGCTTTAATTTGAGTTTTCATATTTTATATTGGTTTATGGCATAATTTGTAAGTGATTTTTGTTAAAAATACATAAGCCGTCAATTTGAGGCCGCTAGGCCGCCAACTTCAGGCCGCTAGGCCGCCAGGCCGCTAGGCCGCCAGGCCGCTAGGCCGCCAACTTCAGGCCGCTAGGCCGCCAGGCCGCTAGGCCGCCAACTTCAGGGAGATAGAAAATGATGTACTAGAGGCAAAGAAAAAAAAATAAAGCAAATATTCACTGTAGAAAACTGCCTTTTCTGAACAATTTGCTATATGAAACAAGAGGCTCTTTTGTTTATGAACAATTTGAAGGACACAATTTATGTTTGGGACCATTTCAAATACTTTGCATTAACCTCAACATTGTTTTCATTAATTAGATCTATCCATCTTTTACTGTCCTAATTTTGTATTTTCATTTTTATAAATTGCACTACCCTAAAGCAGTTACCCTTGCATTTTGTTGTGAGTATGTATCCCTTCCGTGAAAACTGACTAATTTTGTAAGTTCCCGGCACTAAGAATATACAGGTAACGCATGTTTTTTGTGATAAGGTTCTTTTCGGCACCTTAAATATAGTCGCCGTGTGAGGTGGTAGGACAGGGTGGAGTAGGGAGAAATACGGAGGCCTGTGTTAGGCCTCAGTCTGTACAGTGTGTGTGCCAAAACATCATTCAATATGCGCAATTCAAATTGAGCTAGATGCAAATTACAGAAATCAGAAAAATGACCAATTATAGAAACCAGAAATAAATGAAATATAGAGAGCATTGAATTATCCTTGATCTGTGTAAAGCTTAAAGTTGCACTGTTTTAGTATTGTGTAGCCTACACGTTTCTTGATGAAAATAATGTGATCGATTGATTGACTGTCTGATCGACTTTAATTGAATTATTGGCAGATTGCCCACTCGCTCTTGATTGATTTACTGTCTGACTGAATGCAAAACTAATACGTGATTGATTGACAGGCAAATGAGATACAAGTATACATTGTATGTATATTTCCTTGTTTGCTTGACTAACTGACTGGTTGATCAGTTGATGGATTGATTGATATTTTGACATTTTCAGCTTGAAGCATGTCGACTCGTGAAACAAGAAGCAATGAACGTAATGCTGCCAAGCAAGAAGATAGTCCTGCTGAACAGGCATCAGGTAAAAACGTTAATTCAAATATTAGCTAAAGGTACAAGGTGTAGCTTCACCACGTGACCAGGCGAGATGATAATTATTTCATTAAAACTTGAATACTTTCGGCGTTTTCTTCTAGCAGGGCTCGACTATCTATATTTTATTTTTTGGCGGTAATGGGAGGGATAAGTGGGCAGATAATTACACAAGAGCATCGATGGGTGCGTCCCGAAGCCTGCATTTTTCAGTTGAATTATCCTACCTTGATGTATGATATATTTAAGCTAGTATGTAAACAACGATTTTTCTCAATACAAATGTTTAATTTGTATAACTGAATCTGTACATATTGCTGAGTAAGGAACATTACTGCAGATCGATTAAATCATGTTGGAAAGTATGGTAATTTGTCTGTTTTTATGACATGGCAGTGAAAGTGTTAGAAGCAGTCTATTTTTTCCTCACCTGTCACAAAGTGCCAGAGTGAGCTATTGAGATCGTCCATCGAAAGGCGTTCGTCCACCATTTTCTTCAGATGTCTCCGCTCACTTGGCCAATCTTGATAATTTTCCTAGCATGAAGCTCTAGTAAAGCTGTTCAAAGAATTGCAATCTATGAAGAACTTGAAAACCGAAATGCACAGAGCTAAGATATTTGACCTGTGACATTGTGAAATGGTCCTCTATCAGTTTATACAAATTATGCCCCTGTGATCAAAATTGGCACCGCATGACATAAAAATGTACAGAGGTACCTTATTTCTTTTATTAAGACTTTTTGTTAGAAATTGCATAGCATAGAGCTCACATATTTGGTTTGTAGCATTGTCTAGTGGTCCTCTATCAAAATTGTTCAAAGTATGTCCCTTTAATCAAAAGTGGATCTTCCTTGAAGGTCACTTGTGTTATACTAATATAAGGAAATATCTTCGTTTTCAAAACCATAAGGACTCGAGCTTAGATAGTTGGTATATAGCATCACACAGTGGTCCTCTACGTATATTGTTCAGCTTACACGGGTCCCTTGTGTCAAAATTTGACCTGCGTCAGGGATCAGTTGTTTTATATAGACTTATGTAAGGCACATAACTTAGATAGTTGGTTAGTAGACTGGTTGTTTCCTATCTCGACTGTCCAAATTATACACCAGGGAACAAAATTGGCTCTGCCTTAGGGGTTATTCATTGTACATAAACTTATACTGAATGTAAGGAAATATTACCAAAACTTTAAATATTTTATATCTAGCATTACCCAGTGGCCCTCTACTGAGATAGTTTGAATTAAACAATGAAATTATTCCACTGGGTTCAAAAGTGGACCTGTCCGAATATCATCTTTTTATTTATGCAGGATTAAACAAACAAAAACCTTTGTCCACATTGACAAGGTCCAAAGCATAGGTGTTTGGTTTGTAGCATTGTCTAGTGGCACTTGGAAATTTTGAAAACTTTTCGAAAGTGGACTTGAATTTGATCCATTTCGCAATGGATTTTCAATGTTGACCTCCTTTAGACAGTTCAAAGTATGCAGCTTTCACTTCTTTATCCAAGTGTGCAAATTTACTCCAGTGAGCAAAATAGGGCTATCATAGCCTAGTTGTTATCTTTATCTAACTGTTGCAGAATAATAACAAAATGTCAATAAGATAGAGCTTTGATATCTTTTTCTTCTAGGACTGCAAATTCAGTTTTCCAAACCTCTCGAAAACAAGGCGTTGAACGAGAAAGAAAAGTTAGAATTAACCTGTCAACTTAACAAACCCGACGTTTCTGTGACGTGGAAAAAGAACGACAAAATTATCGGAAATGACAAAAGAATTAAGGTCTCGGCCGTAAAGTGTGACCACAAGCTGGTTATAAAAGATGTAAACATAAGCGATGGGGGTGTTTACCAGTGTATATATGCGGACGACGTGATGTCAGAATGCAATGTTACAATTACAGGTAAAACGTACAAGTAGTTTCGAAAATGACAAACGTTGCTAAATTTTACGTCTTTTTACTATAACATACGCGGAACTGTTTTTCAATGTTTTGTTATAAATATTTTTAGCTTTATTATTGTGTATTTCAATTCTGTAGCTGTTTTCCGGTGCTTTACTATTCCTATTGCGAATGTTATAATTCTTGTTTGTATGTGTTGTTTTTCTCACTTTTATGGTCGACATTCTTATGAAATAGACAATGCTGTTTTGATGGCGCGCAAGCTAACCCGGCACAAAGAATCTCCATTTTCAGCTGACGTTCTTAATTCAAAGTTTCATTGCTCTAAAGTGCTGCTTTCTGTTTGTTTCCGTAATTGTATTATCCGAGAGAGTTGTTTTTCTAGTTTGGTCAAAATGTATACAAGAACTTGCCGAGACCCATCTCTGTGTTTTTCCTGCTTATCATTTGTCTTGTTTTTTTTCTATTGTGATCGCCTAGTGTCCGTCGTCTGTCTGTCTGAAATCTAGGTTAAGTTCGAATATGGGTCATCTGGGGTCAAAAACTAGGTCACGTGGTCAAATCATAGAAAAACTTTGTGTATACAATAGAGGTTGCATTTTTCATTGGACCTTCATGAAACTTGGTCAGTATCATTGCCTTGATAAAATCTAGGTCGAGATCGAACATGGGTCATCTAAGGTCAAAAACTAGGTCATGGGGTAAAATTGTAGAAAAACCTCGTGTATGCAATGAAATTTAGGTCAAGTATGAATATGGATAATCTGAGGTAAAAAACTAGGTCACCCGGTTACAAACCTTGTGTATGCTATACAGGTGACATTTACAACCCAATCGTCATGTTAATTAGTCAAAAGGTTCGCCTTGTCAAGGTCAAACAAAATGTTTGTGTTTATGATATATAGTTTAGAGTTGAAGTTTGGTTACATATTGTCATAAGTTGCAGGTGAGCGATATAGGGCCTTTTTGGCCCTCTTGTTTTAAAATAGTGTAAAATCGAATATTAAGTTTGACGATATGAGCGTCAAAAATAAGCAGGCGGGACATTTTTTTCCACAACGATAATCCTCAAAGTTGAATACTCTTTGCTGGTCATTTGGCTTCAAATTTTTAATGCTTAAATTACCAAAAACTGATTTAACGCCCTTTCATTTATAAGTCAATATCGTACTTGTTTCGTACATTTTAAAGAATATGAATTTTAACATTATGAATTAAGGCTTACACTTTTTACGCAGCGGGACATTTTTTCTCCACACGTAGTTTCAATGCGGATAAAGTAAAACGTTTTCAAAACATTCAGGCAATAACCCATGTAAAGTGTAAGGAGGTTTAAACATTTGATAAAAATTCTCTTCCACATGAATTGTAGCACTCGACCATTTTGCAATTCATGTAACGGAAGTAACAACCCAATGTCTTCTTAAATGCAAGACATAATAGCTTTCGTACACCGACAGGTAAAAATCAGCTAGCAGATATTGGAAGGGTTGATAATTAAAGGCAGGTGTTGCGTTAAAAAATTTGTTAAGTATAAAATCATATTTTAATTATTACATGTACCATAATAATCTGACAAAAAAGCGACATTTTTTGCGGGACCACTTGGCTAAATTTTGTCAAACTTTACAGTAATGGTAGTTGGATAGTCTTCTTAATTTACTCCATTGCACACAATAGACTTCAATGTTGAAAGGAGAACAAAAACTCGTTTAAAAGTTAAAAACACGAAACCAGTTTTATGTACATTGCACAGGAATGGTAACATTAGTTTGTTTTCTTCTCAAATTATTCAACTGCACATTGACTACCATTTTAAAAAAGAAAGATCTTTAAACAACAACTTCAATTTTGACCTTTCACAGGAATGTTTATAGGATGATCCTCCACTAAATGTGTTCATTGATTCATTTACCTTTTGATTTAACAGACTAATACTGATCGAGTGATTTATAGAAAAATGGAAACGTAAATTGATTGATTGATCGATTTATTGATTGATCGATTCATTGATTGGTTTGTTACAGCATCGGGTATAATGACATGGTTTAAAGGAAAAACGATGCCCGAACAAGCCAGTAGCGGTGGAGGTGACGCAGAACAGAAACACCAGCATGCTGCAGAAAATGCATCAAGTAAGTCTCACAACGTTCAATCAAGATAACTCTACAAGTGTCTTATGCACTTATGTTTTTTAAAATGTGTGTTTTCACTAAGGTAACGAACTTATGGTTTCAGGTGAGGATTAAGACTTTCTTACTTTTATATTCTCTGGAATGCATGACACATTTATATTCACTAATTGGTTTGTATTAGTACAAAAAGTCATTTACCGTCTTACTTATATGTATATTTAACGACAGCACCATTGCGATGTATATTCAATGATAATGTACTGATTTACACAGTGGAAATACTTGCCGGTCTTGTATTTCTGATAATTACAGATTTTTCTTTCGCACTTTCAGTATGAATTCATATTTATGTTTTATTTAACAAAATAGTTTGATGAGTCGGAGAATTTTCAATTGAAGAACTCACTATGCTGATATTTAAAAAAATATATATTACCTTCATTCTCGGGAGATTTCTCATGAAATTTAGATTTTCTTCTGCAGAAATCGCTACTAAATTCACTGAACACCTGAAAGACGAGACTGTGCTTGAAAAGGAGACATTAGTATTAAGATGTGAACTGAACAAACCTAATCTTGTTGTAACATGGTTGAAAAACGGGCAACGTATACAAAACAGCTCACGAATCCAGATCTGGGGTAAACAATGTGGACATGAGCTTGTAATAGGGGATGTCAATAAAGCGGACACAGGCGATTACGAGTGTGTTTGCAGCAAGGAGAAGACAAAATGTAACGTCAAAGTAAACGGTATGCAATTTACTAAGCTTAATAGTAATATGTACTCCTTTACCTGTATTGAGTATTGTGTCTCAATGTTTTCCATTAGTATAATATTATAACATAGACTTCCATCGTACGGTTCCATTGGTATAAAAGGAGAAGGAAGACAAACATTTTCTTAAATTAAATAGTTATTATATAACACATACAGTATAGAGATACATGTGCATCTAGTCGGCAGCTGAAATAACCTATTATTCAAGAGCGAGCATGAAATGAGACCAAATGGTCTAGTAGTAAAAGTATAAACCGAAAAGTTGCACTTGAAAATCTATGTTTAATTTCTTAGTCTTTGTCAGTTTCTAAAAAGAACCTGCATTTAGATAGTTTATGAAATGGTAATTAAGGACGTTTTCTTTGAAGTCTGATGGAACTTTTCGATGAGCTTTTGTCGACCTGTGAATACTCATGGTTGATTTACAATGCCAAACCCAAGAATCAGATGAATGTAATATTTTAGCAGTAAGACAATTAATTACATCTCAAAACATCACAGTGACTTCTATCAACGAAATATGAAGAAAAACAACGGGATTAGAGACATTTTGACTTCATAATCATCATGGTCTTTACAACTTGACTGTTTTTGGTGAGAAATTTCTCTTTATTCTCTTTATTCCAGAACTGCCAGTCCAGTTCACCAAACCTCTGAGAAATCAGAAATTATTCGAAAATGCGACATTGAAACTAAGATGTCAACTAAGCAAACCAGATGTTGAGGTAAAATGGTTTAAAGACCGTCAAGAAATCCGAAAACAAAATAGAATCGAGGTCTCAAGTGATTGTTGTTATCATGAACTTGTTATAGCAGATGTCAGCATCAGTGATGGTGGTAGTTACAACTGTCAGCATGAGAACGGCGTATCAAGTTGTACCGTCAAAGTTACAGGTATTTCATAATTATATATCAGCTAAAGAAATATGTACCAGCTGATAGCATGGTATGGCAGCAAAAAGTGTGGCACAGTTTAACAAATCGAACTGTGCGGTTACACAGCAGATAGTTCTTGGACTTAAAAATTATTATATCTGATGTTACTTGTAGTGATAAATAATGATACGTTCCAGCTAAACGTAACCTTGCAATTCAAGATCGCGCAAAAAGAGGCAGAAGTAGTGCGGTAATAACCGTGTTCGCTTTGCATTAATTGTAGATTCAGACACTGTTCAGATCATCTTTCTGACAACTGATGCAACAGTTGGCGTTAGTCCACCAAAGTGTAGTGTGAGTAGATTTGTACCAGGATCTTTCTCTGATGAGTAATTGGTTTTGTTATTTGCAGTGTCGTGGATCAAAAATGTAACAAGAAATAAGTCGTTTGCAACAGTCTGAAATAAAGAAATTGAAATAAAGGGGAAAGAGACACATGAAATGTCTTACATTTCCTAAAAAAATAGGTATCCATATCTGATATAAACAATTTCGTTAAATGACGAATATTTCAGTCTAGACAGAATAATTATTTGTTACAGAATTGCCCGTTGAGTTTATTAAACGGCTTGAAGACGAGACTGTAAAAGAAAAAGATACATTAAAACTGAGATGTGTTCTTAACAAACCTGACGAATCTGTAAAGTGGTCTAAAGACGGCATACCTATCAAAACAAACGAAAACATCAAGGTCACGAATGATCAGTGTGAGCATAAGTTGGTGATAGAAGATGTCAGTAAAGAAGACGCTGGAAAATACGAGGTAGCTTGTAAAGCCGGCACGACCGAATGTAACGTTAAAGTCAAAGGTAAGAAATAAACCAAAAGATACTACATGTAGTAATAGTATGCTGCACAGCTATAGTGGAGCTGATGATAATAAGCAAACATGTGATATGCTATGAAACATTTTGACTGATGTGGTATCTACATTTGAAGTTTAAGGCTATATGTAGATGGATGTTATCGCAATATTGATTAAGATTCCCTGAAATCACGAAAATAAGCCAGTTTTGATAATAAATCGGTGTCGAAATTAAGTCACCATTTCACTATAGACAAAAATGACTCGCCTGTACATTTACAATAATCTAGATAAACAATTAAAAAGAAACAGTTAGAAATCGAAAGAAGAAGTATTTTTTGTATTCAATACTTACATTGTGTGGTAGATTTATCACAAGGTAATCTGTCTGTGCCGATTTGAAGACTTGGCTGCAAATAACCGCATGTTGTTACAATATATTTCAAGGTAAAATTAGCAATTACTTTAAATTACCTGTAATGAATGTTTTCTATAGAGTTACCTGTACAGTTCACCAAAGGATTAACCAGCCGGACTGTGGAAGAGGAACAGACCTTAAGATTAACATGCGAGCTTAATAGATTTGATGTTCAAGTCAAATGGTTAAAAAGTGGCACGGTCATCAAAGATGAAAGAATTAGTGAGGAAGTTGACCAGAACATTCATCAGCTGGTCATAACAGATACCAGAAAAGAAGACTCGGGGGAATACAAATGTGTTTGCAGGGGCATGAAGACATCTTGTAGCATCAAAGTAGAAGGTTGGCATTATTTTGAAATTTTCTTTTCAGCTTTGTACACTATTTTTTTATCACTGTCTTTTCTAGTGTTACTTTTAATAAAAAATGTACGCAAGCATATCTCAGTTTTTTAGCTCACCTGAGCACGAAGTGCCCAAAGGTGAGCTATTGTGATCGCCTGGTGTCTGTCGTCTGTCTGTCGTCTGTCTGTCTGTCCGTCCACACTTAATCTTGTGTATGCAATAGGGGCTGCATTTTTCTTTAGATCTTCATGAAACTTGGTCAGTATGACTACCTTGATAAAATCTAGGTCGAGTTCGATTATGGGTCATCTGGAGTCAAATCATAGAAAAACCTTGTGTATGCAATAGAGGTTGCATTTTTCATTGTATTTTCATGAAACTTAATCAGTATGATTGTCTTGATGAAATCTTGGTCGAGTTTGAACATGGGTCCTCTAGGGTTTTAAAAACTTGGCCACCCGGTCAAATCTTAGAAAAACCTTGTGTATGCTATAGAGGTTGCATGTTTCATTGGACCTTCATGAAACTTGATCAGTATGATTGTCTTGATGGAATCTAGGTCGAATATGAACATGGGTCATCTGGGGTCAAAAACTAGGTCACCCGGTCAAATCATAGAAAAACCTTGTTAGGTCGAGTATGAATATGGGTAATCTGAGTTAAAAAACTTGGGTCACCCGCTTAAAAACCTTGTGAATGTCATACAAATGACATTTACAACCTAATCATCATGTAAATTGGTCAAAACGTTTGCCTTGTCAAGGTCAAACAGAATGTTTGTGTTTATGATATAATTATAGTTTAGAGTTGAAGTTTGGTCACATATTATCACAAGTCGCAGGTTAGCGATATAGGGATATCTTGGCCCTCTTGTTAAAAATATTTAAATCATCTTATCCGAGCTATTAGTATGTATGGGTATTCCGGCGTCCATCGTCCATAGTCATTATGTTCAATTGAAGCTCTTCCTCGCAGAAACTGCATATCCGATTTTTGTCAAACTTGCTCTATAGCATCCTTGCATTGACCTCTTTCAAAAAGTGGGAAATGGGTCCGGTCCAGTGCACACAGGGACCGCTCTTGCTAAACATAGGAAAACCTTTAAACGGCTTCTTCTCATGAACCAATGGATGGAATGTCACTAAACTTGCTCTATTGCATACTTGCATTGTCACCTTGCAAAAAAACAGGAAAAGGTTCCATTGCACACAGGAGCCGATGTTACTAAAAACAATAAAACCTTTAAATGGTTTCAATTTTCACCACAGTACTATACACTACTACAGAGTACTACAGTACTTATACGGTAACAGCACTTTGTCTTTGGTGACATTAGTTTTAGCTGCTCACCACATAAAATACATCTTGCTTAGATTAGCGACTGATGGCCAACGTGGCCCTCTTGTTTTTTTAGGATGTGAGGGTGTTACAAATTAATCTTTAGTGTTAAGTAAGATTTTTTAAAATTCTTTTTCAGACATACCGTCGAATTCAAGTGAAAAGTTTATGTAAGTTTAACAATTTATTTATTCCAAGAGCAGTCATGCACCTTTAAGCTGAATTTATGAAATAATCTTAACGATATAACGTTCAACAAGCATTCATTTTACATTCCATTCACCATAGCCCCCTATACTCCGTGAATGATATTAGTGTTTAGATATGTTTACTGATTTTGTTTTGTATGCAATATGTTCTTTCTCTTTTAACACTTCAAAACTTACAAAATGTGCCTGTACGTTCAAGGTCGCTGTATAAATCTGTAATGTTTGATATTGTCAGCTAGTTTTCTTGTTTGATTCAGATGGGTATTCTTATCTGTAGTGTCCAGCGTTTTACTTTCGTACGCTATAAATCGTTTCAACGTGTTTGGAACCAGTGCTTCGAATAATTCTAGTGTACATGTAAAAGAGATAGATGGTTTACAGACAAGAATAGAGGGTATACATGAAGCCGTTTTATTGATGAAACAGCAGGAAGATAAAGTCAAAGACAGTTATTCTAATATGATGTCCAAGTTAAGGGAGGAGATAAATGATGACAAGAAACAGTTGCAAAATATGAATAGTACAATATTAGCAGTTAAAAGTAACATTTTAACAAAAGCAGACGAAAAGGACTTGATCGAAATGTCTTCACGTTTAAGGAACTCATTAAATAAAATGGATGAACAGTTCGCAGGAGAAATTAAAAAGATTGAAAAATCATTCGCAAAAAAACTGGATGAATTTGATCAGTTCAAGACAGAATTTGAAGAAGAGTTTAACCAGAAAGCAGAATCTTTACAAACGTTTGAAAAGGAAACAAAAAAAAAATTGGAATTAGTAAGTGCGACGCTGTCAGATATGAATGATAAAACATCTGATTTAAAACAAATGTTTGCATTAGTTGAAAAACAGTTGAGTTCGATCAAGGAGGCTAAAGAAAAAGCTGATGCAATTTTAGCCCGCATAGAAAATGACGTTGATAGAATCATGCCAAACACGTTCAACAAAGGTAACGAATCCTTTTGATTTTCGCTGTAAAAGAGCTTAAAGTAAAAAGTAAAACACCTTTTATGAATTACTTAGCACATAACCACTATTGTTGTTTTGGAATGGTTTATATCACTGAAAGGACGTTAAAGTCTAATAACCATATTTTATAGGTTTATATCGTATTTAGGTCTGTCCCAGGCTTTAATAGCATTACATAAGACTTGATACTTCAACAAATGATAAAAGAAATGTATCAAGAAATTTTCAAATACCTAAAAGTTTAAAAACGGTATTGTTTGAATTTTAAAGAGATATTCCCATTCTAAGTGCCCATCATTATACACAAATGACATTAATTACTGATTTATTCTCCTAGAATAATATCATTGAGGGTTGGCATAGAAACCTAGATACTTTAATCTGTGAAACAGTTGCTATTACCAGTGAATAAAGTGAAAATCTGTTGAAAATGTTTTACTATCCAAATCAAATATTGAAGGTATATTATTTCTATAAGCTATATTTTCATTTACATATGTCATTAAGAGCAATAGCGAAGCATATCCGAATTCCTTCATGTTTTCAAAACATCTTATCATGTTTCAAACGTCATTCTTGCTCATTATGCAATATGACTATTTGGAAGAATAATAACAATAACAAACCAATTTTACAACATCGTACGCAGCGGTGTGTTTATCTGTACTTTATTTTGTAGAGGCATTGACGATAGCATTTCTGGTATTGATTGTCTTCGTATTTCTTCTTGCGTTTTGGATATACAGAGTACAATGTATGTTGACCCCAGGTGGTCTGGAGCGCAATCAAAGCATGGTAATCCTTGAAATATATTTATGTTTGAAAAAGCCGTGTAGCGGTGTTAGCCGTTGGTATGTTCGACCTTTCAAAGGTAAGGATGGGGGGGGGGGGAGGGGGGTAAACCTACCCCGTCGGCGTCGGCGTCACACCTACCACCCCACTTCTTTTCAAAACCGTAACAGATATTAGGTTTTTTTTTGTACCAGTCCACTTTTGACTTAACCATTTCAGATATAACTTTGAAAGTTGGAATATTTGTTTACCATCATGACCCCCTCCTGCTGACAAAAGAAGGCAACTCTGTTAAGCATTTCTTTGGAATTATGGCCCTTTTCAACTTACAACGTCGGTTAAGATTTTCGTACCAGTCCATTTATTGACTTAACCATTTGAAACTTGGAATACTTGTGTGCCACCATGACACCAATCTATATAAACTATTTAAATGTACTTAAAATTCCTAGTTAAAGTCGTATGTGCAAGGCACTGTTATACATCAGTAAGCAATTGAAGTATGAGTTTGAAACTTTGCTGTAATGTTCAAACAATTAATTTAGACAACTCTTGACTTAATATCTTGCTTCTTGTTTACACGTTCAAAATACACAGATTCTTGCCTTTCCCTTTACCGCCAAAAATGTTGTTATTTTATTGGCAAGCACTGAGAATAGTGGAACGCGCTGTCTTACGGACAACTTTTGCTTTCTGTCCAAGTACTCCGGTACTACGTTGTTTGCGATTACGATAGTTTAAAAAACTTTTCAGGTCTAATACCAGGCCATATTACATCATCCATTACAGGCATTTTTTCAAAATTTTATAACAATACTTCACATCTTTACACATTTACTACATTTATGCTTATTGATGAAACTTTCCTATACTGTTGCAATTTGTTCCAGTTAATAATATTTTAATCACTATCATTTCCATTAAGACTGCTTTTACCTGATCAGAGTTTAATAAAGATTGATACTGTCTGATTGAGTTTAATGTTTATAATTATAAATTATTCTTAGAATGCTGCGGACGTGCTACAGCAGATTCCCACGAGAGTGTCGCTAAGCAACTCTATATGTATCATCAGCTTTGACGAGGCGAGACAAGCAGCACACGAGGCTTTGGTTACATCAGCATTTATGAATGTTGGTAACGTCAAGATGGAGTACTTTGTTGTGCGACGCCATGAACACCTACTTCGTTTGCCCAAATGCAAATTCTTTATTATGTGTACGGAGTTTTCTGAAAGGTAAGATAAATATTTTATAATTAACATTTGACAAAGTTACTGCTAAACTGCATGTTGTTCGATTCACAAATGTTACCATGCAAATAGTTGCCTTCAACATACAAATGTAGTTAAGGCTGAAAGGTTTCCTTGAACGAAGTAAACATAGGAATATTCGAACGCGAGTTGTTTTGTCTCATACATTTAATTCTGAAGATTGTCTTTCGTATGCTTTTCACAAACGTGGTGGAAAATGGCGAATATAGAAATAAGAAGTTTTGGGATTAAGACTTTAGTTAGTGTATATTATATTGCAGGCATGTTATCATTGAAGAGCCAGGACTGGGACTCGGAGACCTGAAAAGATGTACATATGAGGCCATTCAACGATATGGTGGTACGTTATACATTTAATTTAGTATAAACTTATTCATTATATATCATTATAGAGGATGATTTTGATAATTTCACAGAGTGAACAGTGAGTTTATCGGGATATAATTCACCGTTATATTTTGATAAACCACAGAAAACATAGAATAAAGAGCAAGTAATTGCACTTTATACTACATGTACCTGTTCTTGATAACTGCTGGTTGGTGTTCCAACCTGTCCTCGCGTCAAAGCGATTGTTGAAGTCGCGGTCAAATGACGCTGTCAGGATTGAAACGGTGAGGTTAAGGGTACGACGCTTCATACCTACACCACGTCACTTCTGAGGTTTACATATTGTTGAACTTGCACCCGGTGATTGTGTAAATAAAAATATACCTGTAATTCCTTCGGTATGAATTTTAATGAGAGTTACAACGGAACGATACGAGTTCGTGTATTTTATAATCATTAAATGTTTACAAGAATACATTTTGTGTGGATGGTATAGGAAATATTTAGAAAAGATTTTTTTCAGGTGCTTTAAACAGTAAATTGATTAAGTATTGCTAGTAAATTAAACAAAATTTAATAATGGCTTGAAATAAGAAGTAAAACACTACGATTAAATGACAGCAAAATGTGTGATAAAGTGTGATAATCATTTATCATCATTTGCAATATTGTTAATGAAGCAATATTCATAATCAAGAACCGACCATATAGTATAACTTTACAAGCTTTATTAAGATATATTACATCCTCCAACTCGTTGTTCTTTTTCTGTAGTAAAACGGCACAATCTGATAAAAATCATCTACTTCAAAGGAAGATCATGCACTTTAGTCAGATTGTAAAACGGGAGTATTGTTAAATGAAATTGAATACAAAATGTCTAACAACGTCTCTTCTTAGTGTTGCTTTATTCTGCAGAAATTCGAGTATTGTCTTTAGTTGTTAAAGTAATCCGGTATCGTTTGTATGCACCGTAGGAAATATGTCACAGCAACTTATCCTAACCTTGTTCTTTTAGTATCTAATTGTTAAAACGAGTATTTCCGTATGTTAATAGTCGGTGTTCGTTGCATATACTACAAGACTCGGTTTCGCGCCATCTTTTCCTTATTGTGTGGCTTTATTCTACAGCTCAGATGATAATACTGTACACACGTGATCCAGGATCGAGGACTTTAGGTGATCAACTCTACAACCACAGAATCCACTGCGTGTCTGCACAACCGGAACTCATTGGTCTTAGAGGTCGCGATCGGTTTTTAAGCACGTACGATAAACTCACTGATCTTCAGAAGAGATCATTGAACGATACGATCAAGCAATGTTTACAGTAATATGTGAATGCTACAGGCCTGTATCTGTAAACTGACAAACAATTTCAATATGGTTGAGATATACATGTATGAGATCCTGGAGTGTTGTCAAAGTTGTTGTGGAAATCTAATATATTTGTATCTACCATTGTATCGCACCAAGGGCTCTTTGTATTTTTTTTAACAAATGTTAGTAACTGTAATCATGTGGTATATTACACTAAGTCGTAAATGTTTGCATGACCGAGCTGTCTGTGTGCGAGTGTAAGGAAATATTTGTTTATAAGTGTTAATGGACTTAAATTTGTGTCTTATTTTACTTTAATTTCTATTGATATCTTGTCTTACATGTGCATCATGTACAGATACATGATGATATGTTGGTAGGCTTATTGACCATGTAGCTTGGTTGAATGTTCAAACTGTAAGCGAACAGCCTGGGTTTGAGACCTGTTTGAGTAAATACTTCAAAATTGCGTCCAGGATATCAAGTTTCATGTTTACTTAAGCTTAATTTCTGGATCTGATTTGAAGTCTCTGGATGAGCTGTTTGTATTGATGAGTTGCGCAGTAACCATCATCCATTGTCAACATTTTACTTAAAGTTCTTCTCTGAAACTATATGTCAAGATTTTAACCAAACTTGCTCTGTAGCATCCTTGCAATAATCCCTTTGTGAAATTGTTCGGGTCCGCTGCTGATAGGGGCTACTGTTTCAAAAAATTCTTTAAACGGTTTTGTTTCATAAACCTATTGTTAGCGAGACTGTTGTATCCTTGCATTGACCCTTTTAAAAAAAATGAGAAAAGGTCACAGGGACCACTATTACATGTACTAAGTCTGGAAATTCTTTAAACGGCTTCCTCTTATTAACAATCATAGGAATGTCACAAAACTTGCTCTGTAGCATCCTTGTATTGATCTCTTTTTTGGAACAGGAAATAATTATGGTCAACTGGACACAGCGGCCACTGTTACTAAAAATAGAAGCTTCTTTAAATGGCTTCTTTGTTAGGAAGTAATGGAAGGAATGTCAACAAAGTTGCTAAGTAGCATCCTTATATTGATCTCTGTCTTAAAGAGGAAAATTAGCAGTTAAATTAAACATAGGGGTTATTTTTATACGCCCGAAGGGACGTATTATGGGAACACCTGCGGGCAGGCGGCGTCCACACTTTGTCCGCTCTCTAGGTCAAAAAGCTTTCATCCGATCTTCACCAAAATTGGTGAAATGTCTGTGGGCATAATATCTAGGCCTAGTTTGATAACCAGCCAAATCGCCGCAGACACTTTTGGATTATGACCCTTGAATTATGCAAAATTGATCAAATTAGCCTTTTCCGCTCTCTGAGTAAAAAAGTATTCATCTGATCCTCAACAAACTTGGCGAAAATGTTTTTTCGGCATAATATGTAGGCCAAGTACGATCACCAGCCAAATAGACGCAGGCACTTTTGAATTATAGCCTTTTCCGCTCTCTAAGTCAAGCAGTTTTCATACGATCTTCATCAAACAACTTGGTGCAAATATATTTATGGGCATAATGTCTACGCTAAGTTCGATAACCAGCAAAATCAACCAAGGCTATTTTGGATTATGGCCCCTGAATTGTCGAAAAATGATGGAATTTTAATGCATTTTTCGCATAAACAAATGATAGAACTATTACAAAACTTGCTCAGTAGCGTCATTGCATTGGCACTTTCTTAAATTTTGAATGCTACAAGTCTATTGCACACAGGGACCACTGACACTAGAATAAAACATTCTCTAAAGATCTTTTTCTTATGCGCCACTGGTAGGTAGGTCGCAGCATCCTTGCATTTACTCCTTTCTTAAAACAGAAAATTGAACGAAGGGCTTTTCTCATGTACCCTTGCATTGGCACTACTACAGTACTTTAGAACACCAAGTGATGTGAATCACAAAGTTGGTCGGTTGAAATCTTGCTAACTCAGACGAGCGACTGCAAGTCAATTTGGCTCTTTTTTCATACATTCATTATCATGTAACTAACTGAACACGGCAACAGACGCATGGCCGAATATACATAGAAACTAATTTATTTAAACAACAGTCCGAGAAAAGACGATATATAACGTTATTTTAATTATGTATTAATTGTTTTATCTTTTATTATTTTCAATTAATTGTATAATATGTATCCAGCGGTTTCAGTGATGAAATGTGTGTATGCATTACCTTGTTATTGATAACTCTTGTTTCACTTTATTTGTTGTCAATTGTAGACGATTGTGCTTATATTTAAATTGATTTAAACTGATCAAGTGATATTATTGCTGATTTACCAATAATGTCTTTAAAAGTCTGATCATTTTGACTAGAATTCAGTGTTAGAGAAGTTACGGAAGTAAATTGGTTCAAGGTCTTTCAAATAGTATGGTCCGGAAACGAGAGTAATACGATAAATAACTTGCCTCGGATCACGTGACAAACATCCGGGTACCCGCCATTTTGGAAAAAGAAAGAAATTATTGATACTTTATATCTACGTATATCTCGATATTTTACCAATCAATTTGACCAACAAAGTGATCCTTAATACAATATATGCATTCCCTTATCATTACATAATATTATATTTTACCGATGTTTCGTTTTAGGTGGATTTACGCATTGGAAAGTTGACCCATACGAACGGGTTTTTTCACAAATGACCAAAAGCCGAAAACCGACCTAATTTTAGCGCTTCTTTCCTACTTGCATGGTGTTCATGGGATTGATGTAACATCTTTTTCTCATAGATTTAAGTCTAATGTACGTCTGTTATGTCTTAGATTTTCGTATTTCACCCGTATTTTAATTTTCTGGGACGGTTAGATCTGAAAACCGAAAAGGTATAGCTTCATTTGCCTTCGGCCTGTTAAGATTTTTTAACAGTAAAATAACAAAAAACAAAAAAAAATCTTAACAGGCCGAAGGCAAATGAAGCTATACCTTTTCGGTTTTCAGTCTGGCTTACATGGCAAAAAATATGACGTGCAAACCTAATTGTAAGCTTATATATATTGCAAAATAGTTTGATGTGCAATATTATGTTTTGTTATAATGCTACTAACATGTATTTGATAGATTTAATTACTAATGTATCGACATTTGGTATATTTGGTATATTTTTTTAGAAAGTCGTGCCATAGCCAGACAGTTGCATGTATTGTTTTAGCGCTATTTAAAGTTATATTACCTTTCAAAATTTCAGTACTGAGTAATGACCAAGAACGACGCAGAAAACTTAGGAAATGCTTTGAAAACCTGTAAAAAGTGAATTATGCCAAGTAAATTCTCTTGCAGAATAATATACAATATATATTAAAATGTACGTAATAGAAATAATTGAATATCTATTTGTGACTAGGATAGTCATGAAAGATTTTAACTGATTTTCTCTATATTCAGTGGCAATAAAACAGTGATACAGATTCTTATATTTCTGTTATAACTTTCGTAATGTTCATTATTCAAGTAGTATGAATCTGTGACTAATGTCTTTTTAAAAGTTATAACGGTCACTTTGAAGGGTAATATCACTTTAAGTATAGACCTACAAGTCTACATTTTTCAAATTACATATACTACGATATATACAGCATTTCATTGTTTGCATGGTGTGTTTCTGATAAATTGTGTTTAATAGCTTGAAGTAAATTGTCAAATAGCTAAAGTGTTCTCTTTCCTTTTAATTAGTGGATTTTGAGGCTATGTTTACGCTCTCTCAGTTCAAGTATTTCTTTGGTTATGGAAAGCTTCTCTAAGGCAAAACAGGCCGGGGCCTACAGATTGTTTGGAAAAACGTCAAAAATGCAATAAGTATTGAAGGGGTAGAGAGGTTATTGATGTTGTGTGCAGCAAACTCATCTGCTATGAATGTAATATTATATTTTATGGAAGTGAAGTCTGCGGATTCTCAAAAAATTTGTCTATTGAAAGAGTTCATTTACAGTTTTGCAAGAACATACTTGGAGTTAAAAAGACCACACAGAATGATTTTATTTATGGTGAATTAGGTAGGGTAAATTTTAAGACTTTACACTATTACAATATCATAAAATACTGGATTAAAATATTGCAAACATGTGAAAATAAATATGTGTCATTAGTGTATAAAATGCTCAAAAATGATTCAGACATTGCACCAAATAAATCAAACTGGTGTTATTTTGTGAATAATCTGTTAAGTACACTTGGTTTTTATGATGTGTGGTTGCAACAAAATGTCGGTAATACAAATATGTTCTTATCTATAGTTAAACAAAGGTTAAATGATCAATTTAGACAGAATTGGCACGATAGACTAGAAAATTCAAGCAGAGCATTATTTTATAGAAATATTTCGAATTTTAGATTTCAGCCTTATTTAGAATATTTTACAAATAAAAAAATTTGTCAATCATTAGTTAGGTTAAGAGTTTCCTCTCACAGGTTGCATATTGAAGCAGGTCGTTGGTCTAGACCTGTAGCTACACCAATAAATGAAAGAATATGTCAATTTTGTAATGTCCTAGAAGATGAATATCACTTCGTTATAGAATGCAACTTGTTCAGTGAATTAAGGCAAACATATATACCATCAAAATATTGGTGAAGACCTAATATGTATAAGTTTGTCAATTTATTGAATAATGATAACCAAATACTTGTGAGAAACCTCGGAATTTTTATATACAATGCTTTCAAAAAACGTACTGAACTTGTGTACGGAAATAATAATTAATTCATAATTGTAAAATCCAGTGCTATTATAATATTCCGGTATCTAAACATTTAACATCTGAATTATCAAAATCAGTTGATGTTGTTAACGTATAGATTTAGAACAGATTTATAATCGCCGGTTGGTTAACCTTTCTGTTTCGTTTCGTGAAAGGTTGACGTCAAAACTGGGCTGGAGTGAATATGAAATAACTGTTTGTATGTGAAATGTTCAAAATATTGTAAAACCTTCTCCACTTTGGTTAAATAACATTAAGTATCATGTCATATGTATTTACATTATTATTATTTGCTGTTCGCCATAAAATTTTGTATATGTATGCCTCATGGGCTTTTTAGCCTAATGGATTTACATGAAATAAATATGTTTTATTGCTTTACATGTATGATTAAATGAAAAAAGTAAGTGGTAGGTAAGTAATATCTAAGTCTTTCAGCGCCTAAATTTAGATTCTAACACGAGAAACGACCGATTGTTCTTCTGATTGTTAAAAACCAGGTTTTCAGGTCTGTCCAAGATAATTTCCTCCCGGATATCCGACATTTGCGTATTTCTGTGTGAATAGTTTCAATGTTTCTGGCCTTGCGACCTTTATTGTTTTAATCTCGCTCTCATTGTACCTATTAGTAAATCAATCTGTTGTGTTGCCTTTTCGGTCTACGTTTTTGATATTTGTATCTTCGTTCTACGTTGGAAATCAGCTCACTTGGAAAACGCTATAAATTACTTTGGTTTAAATGTTGAACAAGTTACCAATATTGCAAGTTTGAGGAAACAACTAGTCTGTCCCATCCCAATCGGAAACTCAACTTTGGCCTGGAAAAGGTATTTTTGGACGACATAGCTAAAAATGAATACCTTCAGCCCCAGTCATAGTGTCACGTGTTGGCCGCGACATTCAGCTACGTTGGGAAACGGGGATATAACGTGAGCAAACGTAGAACAACGTGGCTAAAACGTGATCAAACGTGACAAAACGTGAATTGGAAATTTTAATTTTGCTCGCGTTTTCCTACAACGTACTCCAACGTGGCAACAACGTGGCGAGAACGTGGTACAACGTAGTATAACGTAACAAAAACGTAGCAAACACGTAACAGAACGTGGACATAACGCGTGCCGCCGGTTGATGCGTTCTTTTGCGTTTGTTGATACGTTGTGCTGCGCTATGCTACGTTGTGTCACGCTATGATACGCTGTAACAACGTTATGAGCTGCGTTATGCTGCGATGTTCTTCGTTGTTCAACGTTGCTCAATGTTGCTCCCATGTTCCTCGTGCCGCGCTATGCCACGCTGTGTCACGCTATGATACGCTGTAACACGTTGTACAACGTTATGAGCTGCGTTATGCTGCGATTTTCTTCGTTGTTCAACGTTGTGGTACGTTTCTGCTATGTTGTGGTACGTTTTGATACGTTGTGGTACGTTATATATAATACGTTCTGCCGCGTCAAGGATATCAGATGCCATCTGCCAGAGACCCCATATATATATCCATCAATCTAGGACCTCAAATCATTTGTGTTCTTGCTTAAGCCCAAGTGCTGAACCTCTACCATGGATCTCAAACTGGCGAATGCTCACCTTGCCCTTGACAAAAACATGCTGAAAAATATAGTGCTGCTCCAGAGGGAAGAGGATAAAAGAAGGGGAGAGCGGGCCCCACGCGTCATGTTCTGCAGGGACTGGCTCGGTGAGGCGAGGATTTCGGCCAGTACCACCAACTCATTTAAGAGCTGAGGAGGGAGGATGTGGTCGCCTTCAAGAACTTCATCAGAGTTGACCCCCTACTATTCCAGGAGCTGTTGAACAGGCTGACCCAAGGATTAAAGGACAGCTGGTTCAAGAAGGAGCTACAGTCTGGTCAGAAAGTTGCGGTCGCTAATGTACTCATTCAGGGTAGCACACAACACTATTTCCTACATAGTCAAAGAAGTCTGCGAGTCCAGTGCATGATGAGTTTTAGCTAAACGTGGTTGCAGCGTGACGGCAGCGAGGCATAACGAAGCACAGCGTGGAACGACGAGGCGACAGCACGGCGGCAGCGAGGCATAACCCGCTTTTGATATTCGTTGTCCCCTCTCAGTCGTGTCACAACGGGACAACAACGAGGCGACAGCGTGATCTAGCACGTGGCGACAACGTTGCACATCGTAGCACCCCGCTGAAATTTCAAAATCGTGGGTGTTAGAAACGAGGTACAACGGCTTGGCAAAAACATGACACTATGACTTGGGCAGTTAATCTATGAAAAAGTCATCCTCCCAAATGTAAGGGATTTTTCGATTGGTTCCTTTGTTTTTTTGTTATCCTCAAATAAAGTTTCTCTATGGCAGCTGTCCATTGTGTATATTCGATGTTTTGGATGATGTGCACGAAAATGCACGTGTCCCTATTCCTAAAATCTTTGGAAATGTCTCCAAATTGAAAATGTTCATTGAAAATTAAATTTTAAAAAATTATTAAACTTACGGTGATTTCTGTTCCTCGTTCAACATATGAAGAAATAGTATACCCTTTTGTCCACATACTCCCTGTCATTGACGAGCAAGCATCACTAACTTATCAAAAAAGTAACTTTCCAAGAATCCCATCACATTCCTTTAAATCACAACATTCCTACATGATAATCTTTACATTCATCTATACATCAAAAATGGCGACCGAAAACTAAACTGTTTACTGATGTGTGCATTGATGTATTTCTGGCTGTTGGTCGGGAATGACAGGAGAAAGACTGGAAAGTTAACAGTGAGTTGATTTTATTTTCGTTTTACTCTCATTTCAGGCACATTCGCACAACAAAAAATTACACCAACAAAATTTGACCTGTATAATTCTAAAATTTAATCAAATCAGCACTGACGTTTGAGATGTTCAACAGAATCTACCCACTCTCTACCCAGACATACAACATCCCCCGGCGAAAACAAAATTGAAGTTTCAATTTTCCAATCAGGGGGTAAATTCTATCAACACACATCAAGTAAATTGAAAACGTACAGTTGGAAAGTTTGCCAAAATGAGAGAAGAAATGTTTATTAACATGTTGGCCAAGGGAGCAGGCACACAAGACACGTAAACGTCTAAGGCTGGCGCCAAACCGAGGACAAACAAACATACTGGGCAACATCTCAACAATGACTATTCTTCATTTATAATAGAACAAGATAGTAAAATGGCAATCTGTTGGAAGTTTAGACACATATAAAATACCTGATTAAATATGACTAGGAAGCATAATGCACTAATCAAGCCATCAATCAAATAAGTAAACTTACTTTAAAATAGAAAACTATATGAACAGCAAAAGAAAGTTCACTACAATGTGTAAAAGACAATTATGTGTATGAACGGTATGATCGGTTGCAAAACCATACAGTACACTTAGTCTTTAAACACAAGTTTGCAAGAATTAACTGCCAAAATTGCAGTTACAAACATACACATGTATTCCAACTCAACTGGTATTAGACATGAAAACGCAATCGACCAAGACATATCTGTAAAGATATTGCTTTACAAAGATTATGGAGAAAATATATGTTAAATCTCAAGTTTAACAAGAAATGTGTATATGTACTTCATTAACAATGAGCAATGGCATCAAGATTCTATGTCCAGTCCTTCACTGTACAGATCATTTACAAAGAAGGAAAACAACCCCTGAGAGCTTACTGGCATCTTGAATTTGTGAGAAGATTAATAAGATCACAAGAGTTACCTCGCTTGGTAAAGAAAAACGTTTATATCAGTCAAATAGCAACAAAACATACCAATGAAACTATATAAAAGATAATTGTCAGAAAATGGCATGGTATTCTATAGAAATTTATGACAGTTGAAGTAAATACAATTATAACATAAAAACAGCAATGAGTGACAATGGTGAATATGAATGAACGTACAGAACGCGACTGACTTGAAACTATAAGGAATATCATTTATCAAGTTTAAACCATTCATATTCTACCAACAGTTATAAAATCTGTAAGCAACCGCCTACTTTCAAGATATGAAGGCATACAATAACGTAAAAATGATACATGCCTAAATGTACAGGCCAAACAGGTTGCAATCAAATATTATGGACAAGAATAAAGACATGCAATGTATCAATATACATTTTAGCAACTTTGACAGTATGGAGTCTACAATTTTAGATGTTACATGCTCAAAAGACTGTATCAGGGCAAGAAATTTCTACTTAAATGAGACCTGAAAAGCTCTCAGATAAAAATGAAATAGCTAAAGATATAATTGAGTTATGAATTATAGAAAAACAAATTTAGATAGGAAGGAAAGATATTTGAAAATGGTATCTCACAAAATTTCTAACATGTATCATAATGAAGTACACATTTTAAGACGATGAAGTATGAAATGAAATAAACATTGCATAACATTTCTACCATCTAGTAATTCACTTAGTGACACAATACTTAAAACATAGAGATGACATACTATTTTAAGGCTCATGCAATAGTACATTTATACTGAAAATCTAATACTGACTTAATACTGAAAACATGATACTATTTGATATGAGGCAGTAATGTGATGTGTTAAGATTTAATCATATTACAAATGCACAACCGGATATAACTAGTCATTTTATCAGTACGATAACCAAGGGCTTCTCCTATTTTGGCAGAGTGAAGTGCATCCCTGTAAGATGATGTTGCTGTTTTTCCCGCGCGAACAAAGAAAGCTAATTGGGTAGGTAAGCCTTGTATGAATTTACTTATAATGGTACGTTATTGTTTACCTAGTTGTTGGCCCTTCTAATGAACAATTGCATGGAACTCCTCTATTGGTTGTTGTTGGCTCAAAGTTAACTTGTCAAATATAGTGCTTTCCATAACGTACCGCTACTATCACTACTATCACAGAATTCCTTGGTAAATTGAGTTTTTACCGTCTCACATGACGACTTGTCAGAAAGGTTTATAAACCACGTAAGGACAGGGCCCTGTAAATGAAGATGAAATGCCGCGATAGCACGCTGTGGTTCTGCTTCACCGTTGATATTGGACAGAGTGAGAAAACACAAATACACGAATGAATTTCAGCGAATTAGCATGCATATATTCAAAGAATTAGGAGACTGTCTTATTCCAGATGTTCAAAGAATAATTTGGCAACAGGTAAGTTGGACCAGGTTCAGTGCTGGTTACGGTTGATGCAACAGTTACAGGTGGTGGTTGTGGTCCTGAGCCTGGGGTGAAAGGAGGCATTCCGAATGGATCCATAGCAGATTAAATAAGTCCTGTAGCATGTAGGTCTGGATAAGAAGGATGATACAATGTCCAATTTCTCAAAGTTAATGCACTATTGCTGATCAAGGGAGACAACCCTTGCCACATGTGGTTTGGATTTTGTTGTTCATCGTGTAAATTGTTCGAAATTCGAGTCCAATCAATAGGGAATTAAATTTAGATTCTCCACGATGATGTATTTCTGGCTGTTGGTTGGGAATGAGAGGAGAAATACTGGAAACATTGAATTGATTTTATTTACGTTTTACTTTCATTTCCGGCACGTTCGAACAACAAAAAAATACACCAACAAAATTTGACCAGTAAAGTTCTAAAATTTAATGGAATCAGCACTAACGCTTGAGATGTTCAACAGAATCTACCCACTCTCTATCCAGATATACAACAGCATATTACGTAATTGCAGATGTCACTACATTAATATAATTCACGACGAGTAACTAAACATCTGCAATGCCTGTAGACACTGTCGTATACGTGACACGGGTGGGATTTTCCGTGTTACGGGATGAACATACCAAGATGGTGGACGGAGATGACGGTAGAAGGTAGAGGCTTGTGAAGAAAATCACCTACTTTCGATTTCGAGACAACACGGGTGGGACACCACGCTACGGGTGAGAGTTTCCGTAAAATATTGTTTAAAAAATGACTACGGCCGGAACATAACGGTTGATTTGTACCCGGATGGGACGCAGCTTTTGCAAGTGTAAACATTGGATACAATCAAGTAATTTTGTTGAAGTGAATGGGTTTTCAATAATTCTTTAACGTTGCATACTTATATCAATTGAAAAATGAAAATTACTGACATTCCCACCCCATGGCGTGTTTTACATTTGCAGAAGTTGCGTCCCATCAGGGTACAAATCAACCGTTATGTCTCAGGGCTATCTTTTGAACAATAGTTCACGGAAATTTCCCACCGTGGCGTGGTGTCCCACCCGTGTTGTCTGGAAATCGAAAGTAGGTGATTTTTTTTACATTGTAGAGTTGCAAGAAACTAAAATGACAGTCAGCGATGAAGAAATGTTACTTTCTTAATCACGACACACACTATCTGGGTCTAGTAGCAAGCACATAAGAAACTACGATCCAGAAAATACATCGGCCTTGCTTCGTTTTTTCAGTTTTGCGAACTGCAAGGTTCACAGGGTTTCTTCAGGACAAATATTAAGATACTGGTGAAAAGACCTATAGTGGCACGCGTGGGGATGTTTTCTGCTTCAGTATCAACACAATTTGCAAACAAAAAGGCACCAAATAAGTGAAACGGGATGTAAGAACAAGCTCCTACTTTCTACAATCATCTCCGTCCGCCATCTTGGTATGTCCCTCCCGTACCACGGAAAATCCCACCCGTGTCACGTATACGACACTGTGTAAGCTAATGTTAATTTTGGTATTCCAGGAGGTCAGTGCTAATTTCCCATCTAATCTTCCCAACCGTTTCCCTAAAGTGGTTTGAGAAGCACAAAATCCTCTCATTGAGTTATTGTTTCTAAAAATTAATTTAGTTTATTGTAAGTTGGGAAGAGAGGGACTACGTGTATATCGCCATGCATTCCTTCTATAGTTGGTGCCCTTAGTGGTTTTGAAGCACGCGCCACCGGCTACTACGTTAACAAATTTCAGAACACATTTATATGCTACATGTATATTTGGCGTAGGAATCGGGGAGTGATGTGTCTGACAACCAGACACTTTTATTCTAGGATTTTGGGGAGATTGAAGTTGCAAGTGCAAATCGATCGGAAAATCTTTCACCCGTATGTTGCTATTTCATTGTTTATTCAAGGCCGTTAATTGTCGTAGGTATATATCTACCGTAAGATAAAGATGAACATTTGATTTACCGTATATTGCTTCTGAGTAAATTACGCATTTGGCATTCCCTTTGTTGGTAAATAGAGAAGTAACTTTTATTAACTCTAAATTTTCTGTGTCAAAATTACATGGCAAATGATTAGAATCATTGTCGTTATATAACAACAAAAGTGCTTTAAACTAACTTGTGTGTTAAATACTGCAATCTTAGCCCTTTCCCTTCTTCAGTAATCAACACGCCGGTTTTAGCAACACGTCAAGTCACTAATACAAATGTAACATTACGGCCGATGGGGAAAATCACATAAATTCGAATTTGACTAAAATATCAAGTTAAAAAGAAAAATGAAAAAGATGCCTGGAGATATTAATGTTCCAATGATGCTGATGTATCTTTATTGATGTCACGTGCATATTCAAAATTTTATCGAAGTCGATTACCGATTGAGTGGGACAGACTGTAGTCTTATTTTATTGTGATATATTGATTTTACATTGCTTGCTAAGCCGGAAAAGCAGTGTGTGACGTCCGGGTATGCGATTGACACCACTCATGTGATTTGTTTGCGATTCAAAAATCTTAAAACTATTTAAGAGGTCTGTGCATTAAAACAATGTACACGCCATTCAGTATTCATGAAGTTTAAAACTAGCCTCAAAATAGAACAAAAAAGTCAAGATTCAGACATAGATACTACTATGCACCGTGATCTTCGCAATGTATGCTTTAAAAAATAGAGAACGGAAACACAAGTGTATCTAATATCAGATACCGCGCGTTTCCTTCTCCGTCTGTTTTGTCATTGCAAATGAAATACAATCTTGGCATGTGCTGATTATGGTTATGCAAAACTACATTACGGCAGTTGTCATGATATACATGTACTCAACAGGCGGTATTACATGTTTCCCATTGCTCCATAATGTGTAAACCCCAGAAAAAGTAGTTACCGTAAAACCAACATACAATTCATAACAATAAAAAGATAAAAAAAAAACATTAAAATGTTTAGTTTTAGCTTTAACATGTTACGTTGTGTCAGGCCTCAATAACTAAAGAGATACAGTTTTCCCTTGTAAGATTTCACCTGTTGTTCCCTCCATATGTTTGCCTCAAGCTTCATTTCTAGAATTATCCTATAGATGATAAATAGTTTTTGCTCAGTTATCTATTCTTATATGATTTTTGAAATATGATTTTTATTTTTATGAGCATATGCATGAAAACAAAACTGTTTTACCATGACAAAAAAATCTAAAAAAATTATAATGGTCTTTATTTTTCCGTCAGAATATGTCCAAGAATGCAGCTGCGACCATATCAAATCTCAAATCCCTGCGTGAAGTTAGCTGCCAGTTTCCAGTTGCCGGTTGCCAATTCAATGCAGATTCAATAGGCAACTGGCAACTGGCAGCTAATTTCACACTCTCGTTGCCAATTCGTATTCACTTGCAAATATTAACCAAATTCCAATTTGCTAAACCTCGCGAATTGGCAACTGGCAACTGGCAGCCAGATACCAGTTAGAGTATTATGTACAAGTCTTAACTAAAGGTAAATAAGAAACTGGCAACTGGCAACTAACATCATACTCCAGATGCCAATTCAACTTTCACTTGCAAATAGCCAATTCGTTCAACCTCACGCATTGGCAACTGGCAACTGGCAGCAAGAAGCCAATTTGAATTCTGTCTCTAATTGTGACTTAAAAGTGAATTGGCAACTGGCAGCCAGATGCCAATTCGATTTTTATGTAAAAATCTGAATAAAAGGTTGTTTAGTAACTGGCAACCATATTCCAGATGCCAATTTAACTTTCACTTACAAAGAGCCAATTCGATCAACACGAAATTGGCAACTGGCAACTTGCAGCAAGATGTCAATTCGACTTGTGTCTGTAATTATGAATTAAAGTGAATTTGCCAGATGCCAATTATTCAAACTCGCGAATCTGGCAACTAGCAACTAGTAGCCAGCTTCATACTCCAGATGCCGATTCAACCTTCACTTGCAAATAGCCAATTCGTTCAACCTCACGATTTGGCAACTTTTTATTAACAAATGATGACCAAAGTCGAATTGGCATCTGGCTGCCAGTTGCAAATTCGTGACGTTGAACGAATTGGCTATTTGCAGCATGAAGTTTATTGCCATATGCCAATTCATTTTTTAATCATAATTTTACAAGAAATTCGACATGGCATCTGGCTGCCAGTTGCCAGTTGTTAATTTGCGAGGCTGAACGAATTTGCATCGGCTGCCAGTGTCCAATTCATTTTTTAATCACAATTACAGACACAAATCGAATTGGCATCTGGCTGCCAGTTGCGAATTCACTTTTTATTCACAATTAAAAACAGAAATCGTGATGTTAAACGACTTTGATATTTGCAAATTGAATTGGCATCTGAAGTATGAAGTTAGTTGTTTGTTGCAAATTCACTTTATTTAGATTTTTACACAAAATCGAATTGGCATCTGGCTGCCGGTTGCCAATTCGCGAGGTTGAACGAATTGGCATCTGGCTGCCAGTTGCCAGTTGTCAATTCAGTTTTTATTCATAACAACAGACCCAAGTCGAATCGGCATCTAGCTGCCAGTTGCACGGTTCCAATTCGTGAGGTTGAACGAATTTGCTATTTGAAAGTGAAAGCTGAATTGGTATCTGAGGTATGAAGTTGGTTGCCGGTTGCCAATCCATTTTTTATTCAGATTTTTACAAAACATTCGAATTGGCATCTGGCTGCCAGTTGCCATTTCACTTTTTATTTACGATTACAGACAGAAGTCTGATTGGTATCTGGCTGCCAGTTGCCAATTTCCAATCAGTGAGGTTGAACGAATAGGCCATTTGCAAATGAAAGTTAAATTGGCATCTGGAATATGAAGTTGGTAGCCAGTTGCCAGTTGCCAATTCACTTTTTATTCACAATTTAAAGACATAAGTCGAATTGGTGTCTTGCTGCCAGTTGCCAGTTTCCAATTCATGTGGTTGAACAAATTGGATATTGGCAAGTGAAAGTTGAATTGGCATCTGGAGTATGAAGTTGGTTGCCAGTTGCCATGAAAAATCAAATTGGCATCTGGCTACCAGTTGCCAGTTGCCAATTCACTTTTTATTCATAATTACAGACACAAGTCGAATTAGCATCTGGCTGCCAGTTGCCAGTTGCCAATTCGTGAGGTTGAACGAAAAGGCTATTTGCAAATAAAAGTTGAAATGGCATCTGGAATATGAAGTTGGTTGCCAGTTGCAAGTTGCCAATTCAACTTTTATTCAGATTTTAACATAAAATTCGAATTGGCATCTGACTGCCAGTTTCCGATTCGTGTTGCTTAACAACTTGGTGTTTGGTTAATATTTGCAAGTGAAGACGAATTGGCAACAAGAGTGTGAATTTGGCTGCCAGTTGCCAATTGAATCGGCATTGAATTTGCAACCGGCAACTGGCATCTAACTTCACGCAAATGTGCTTACAAATTGTATTTGCCAAGCTACACCCCTGAAAGCCGCAACTATCTTACACGTATATTATATATGAATATCATGGATAGGATCATATTAACAGTGCATGAAATAAAAATTAGATAAACAGAAGAGTTAGATGTCTCTGCTTTCTCCTTATTACCATTATAAACTGGTCCTTAATTTACTATGTTGTGTATACACTTTCATTTGCGGAGGAAGTCTGATTACTTAACGTAAAACCAGGCATAGCACGCTTAGTGAACGATATGCTTATATAACATCAGTCGCTTATAATATAATACCCCACAATATGAATAATATGGATACAGTTGTTAGAATTCGTAGCCAGCGAATAAACTAATGTACACTCAACAGGTTTAGAAACGCAAAAGTGGCAAAAAATTAGTTTTAACAGTGTTATCGTGTTTCAAATTTATTCAAATTGCATACACAACAAAACAATATTAAGTTGAATTATTGTAAAAGTTTTCATAATTCATCACAAAAAATGACTTAGATAGAAATAAAAACAATAGTGTCATTCAAATAAAAATGTTCAACAGGGGATATCTTTGCGTATCTAAACCGGTCAAATGTATATATCAACGGGGTACATAACTTATATATGTCGAAGACTAAATATTTATCCAGAACTACTTACATTTATTAACATAACATTGGATGTGTGGCTAATTGAAACTCATTTTGTCGGAATTCATATTATATGGATAGAAAATGATCAAACAACAATGCATACACAATGTCTTTATTTCTAGATAAATAATTTACAGTCATGTTCAGTGATATGAATAGTTCTGTTTTGTAACTAATTTCATTTTTAATAATCCTGTCTCAGGCAAAAAAAACAACAAAAAAATAACATCAAATGTATATATCTATTATAACGTTTTAAAGTTCAAACTTTTTATGTACATAAAGGTCGTGCTTTTGTATATCATGATAAGGCAAAACAAAAACAAGAATGTATGCAAAGCAATGAAGAAGTTGTGAAGTGACTTACGCAGTGTCTACGACCAAACTTACACGGTATACTTTGTATATTACGAGCTCCTTGGGACCATTAAAATTTGTTCCTTATATACAAAATATGCTATATCCATATAACATTTTTAAATGTAATAAAGAAAAAAATATAGGGCCCAGTAAATATGTTCTTTGCATCCGGAATTTCGCTATATCTGGAGACGTTATATGCAGATTTTATTGTAGTCTGTGTCAATATAGTTCAAAATATGACAACAATCTCATAGTCCTCATTTCGAACTGTGTCTAGTGGATACTTACATCAATTAACTTCTTAATCATTTAATATTCGTTTCGTTGACCAAAATTTCACAGTGCTTACAATTTCAAGCAAACATATACAAATGTAGATTCATTCTATTACTTACATGCATGTTAAAGATGATAATACCCTTCGAAATGACAGTCAGCATTTTAAGAAAGACATACATCACTAAATATGATTTACAGGCTTAGACAACTGGACGATGCCAAAGTTATTATAAAAATATGTGACTATGTACAACAATTTTATTTTTCATTGAATACAATGTATAGAGAAAATACGTTTTTGACTATCCTTATCATTTAATTTCTGTCACCTATATGCATGTACACACAATGTTATGTGTAAGCAAAGATTAATTAATGCAAATAGTTCAGATTAATTTACATTTCAGTACTAGTCCTTTTGAACCTAGCCTGATGTGTTTACTTGCGCACTTGTATTTCCGACGGTATCGTTCTTTGCTGCAGTTAAACCTCGCGCCAGCAAAGTATATAAAAAAGCCAGGACAGCGACAAGAATTGCGAGAGCAATCAACATTTTTGGTAGTTTAATACCACGCATCGTGTTAACAACTCGATTTTGAAATAAACTGAACCTCGCGCGTTTATGCAGTACTATGGTTGGGTCAACTACTGTGGGTTCACCGGGTTCGACCATACGTTTCAAGAATTGTAGCGCAATTTTGTCAATGTTCGGATTGTTAGAGCCCATTTTATCGTTATAGCAGACACAGTGTAGTCTGCTTTTATTTCTGTATCCAGCATACTTGAATTCCTTTTCTAGTGTTTCCTCAAGTGTCTCGAGATTTTCAAGAGTAATAAATTGGTCTCCAGGCTGTCCATAAAGATGCGAGTCTTCAGCGTCTTTTACAAGATCATACTTGGTGATCAAAACAAATACGTCACACTGACCTGCAAGAAAATAAGACCAAGATCAGCATTATGCAGTGACTCTGAAAGATGTAGGTTGGAAACATATTTTTAATTTTTTGTTTACGTATGATAAAATGTATATTTTGCTTCCCTGTGTTTGAAAAAATCTAATTAAGCTTGCAACTTCTAAAAGTCGAAATAGGGAAGGGATTTAAAGAGTTGATAACGTTACAAGAACCGAAATATTGATTAATTTTGGCTAATATATCGAAAACATTTAATCTTTACCAAACTAAGGGCAAATGATTCAATCTATGCGACTTGTAGATAACAAACAGCCCAAAATTGAAAAGTGGACGGTCAAATCCATTATAAATTTAGCAAAATAATGTAATAAGATATTTCAATCATACCGAAAAATATACGCGACAATGTCTGTTTGTTTTGGGGGGTGGGGGGATAAACAGGAAATACTAGGAAAACTTTTATTACCTTCGTTGATGTATTAACATCAAACTATTAGTTTCGTAACGACGGCATCTTTTGATATTCGATTTATAGTTATCTTATGAAATTAAAAACAAACAAAGCCATGTACATGTAGTATTTACATTTCGGCAAATTGGTTTTTTCGTCATGGATTGCCAGAACTTCCCACAAACACTCAATGAGATTTCTTGGTATTCCATCTGTACATCCCTGCACGAAGACAATCCGTGTCACCTTAAACGCTGGATTTTGTTTTGTGTAAATAGTCTTCAGAGCGCCTTTGCCGTCGCTCTTTTGAAGGGCTACTAAAGCTTTAATGCTTGTTTTCGGATAAATATACCCTACATTAGACATGAATGCATGTTATATAGATTGAAACATATACAAGTACAATGAAAAAAGGTTATTAATTATTTGAACCATCAGAATCCGCACGTCTAGATAATGTAACTATTCATGGTTTATTTTGATAAATGTTAAAGAAAAAACAAATGTGCAATGCAATGCTACTTCTTAAAAAAAGTCCCACCAATTGGGTTTTTGTTTTTACCACAGATATTTTGCGTTTGTTACATGTAACAATGATAACCAATTCATGTAAAGAGGGGTTACTTCTAACCATCCTTGTAATGAATCATACTTTCTATAACAGGGTCTACAGTCAATTCAAAATATAAAAAAACTTAACAAAAATAAATTCATAGAGTACCTCCAAATAAAAGTTCTAGAAGTTCACGGAAATTTTCTGAGTTTTCGTCTGCAAGACCAGCGCAGTCAAAGATGAGCGGAAGTTTTGAGCTGACTTTTTTTAATCTTTCGTTTTCTATGGTGTGCTCTGTGACACCGCAGTTGGCATATCTGTAAAAAAAAGAAGATAAATAACGAACCCCCCAGTTTCAATAATGAACTTTTCCATCTTTCAATTTTGTCAGTACTATTAATTGTTAACACGGGAGTTCAATGCAATTTAACAGCAAACAGCTAGTGTAAATCATGACAATGTTAGCTTTTAAAAAAGTTAAAACGCTGCTCGTTTGTTTGTTTTTCCTTGGTATTAAAAAAGTAACAATGTGTACTGTAACATAGCTGAAGCAAGGCCAAGTTTGTTTTAATCTATGCACCCTATTACAAACATCCTGTTAGTAGTTTTCAAGATGCAGTCAAAACAAAATGTAATAAATGTAAATAGTCCATCAATAGCGCAACAGTAATGCCACTAACACCTTTTAGTTCCTGTCAATGTATACAATCGTCGATAAATGAAAGCTGAACTAACTGGTATCTATACTTTGGTGGGATTCAGCATTTTTGTAATGTACCATGAGATGAAACGCAAAGAGGATGTTACTTAAATATGTACTGTAATGTAATGCAATAAAGTGAGGCAGTTCCTAAATCCGTAAAGTTGGTTTGCAGTTCGTCATTCAAACCGCGAACTGACAACTCGAATTAACTTTTCGAATAGCAAACTGATGACTGAATACGACCTGGCAACTAGTCTGCAGTTCGTAATTCGAATCGCAAACTGCGAACTGTTTTGCAGTTCGAATCGCGTACTGAGAATTGGGAACTAGTCTTCATTCAAACCGCGTACTGTGATCTAACAACTAGTCTGCAGTTCGCAATTCGCAATTCGAATCGCGAACTACAAACTGTTTTTCTCAGTTGCCAGGTCGCAATTCGAATCGCGAACTGCGAACTGCAAACCAGCTTTACGGATAAGCAGTTCCCTATCATACCGATGGTGAAGGTTTTTCGAGTGCTTTCTAGCTGGTTAACATAAAACACATTCATTGACACGCAAACTTATGCTTTACACAGACAAATCAAACAAACCACATTGGTGTTCCTTTCCGTGTCATTTGCTAATTTGTATTTATTCGTAATGGCGGGGGTGTCGTTCACCCCTGAAATCGGCTAGGCATTCGTTTCATCAGCCGGTTTAAATCCGGCGCATCGTCGGCAACCAGCAAACAAGATTGGAATTTACTAAAATTTAGGTATTTTCGAAATAATCAGGTCAGAGAAAACTATTTATTAAAAAAATACGTATCATTAAATAGAATTTAAAGAAATCATTACTTTTCTGTATTTGGAAGGTGATTATTATGCAATTATCAATCTTCCGTAGGCTTTACACAATAACTCGATGGTGTCCTACAACAACCATTGGAACTTTTTCATTCACTAATCAATATAGTGCGATTAAATAAAGTAAAATCTTCCTAACACTCTTTTCATGTACAATCAGTTTAACGTAAACATATACTTCAGTCACTTTATTTTCAAACTAATGTAAATTAATAAAACAAACAGTAATCACTATTGTGAACAAGTAAAAACTTAATGCTGAAGCAGCAATGTACACGGCATAAAAAGGAAAGGGGCTGTCCTCTTTTAAGAAGTGTATGTAGGAATGTAATATTAAGGTTGTTGCAAATACTCAAAACCTGTTATTATTCTGTCGGGTTTCCAAAGATCAGAACCACTACGCTAAAATGACCCTAAGCCATTCCAGAAACTAAAACATAACCACGTGTTTAGTATCAGTCAAATATACAAATTCAATGATAATAACTTATATCGTATTTGTTAGAGCTTACTAAGAATTACATGTACATGCGAAGAAGTCCGTGTAAAATTAATTTAAGTTGAAAAATTAATATGTATACAGTTGATCGCGTACCAGGGACACTTTATCACCTTTGTCACCGTGTTTTCGTGCAATTGGAGTTTCTCATTGTGTCAAACTGCGTGTTTGTATAGTAGACCATCGAAGTTGCTGGCAGGCTTTTGTTCGAGATAGTAACAGGTGCACCATGACTATGCATAACATTATTCATTGCACTACTCCGTAGATTTGGCTTGTACTTGTATACGTTTAACGTTACCGTTAGTGTTGCCTTTGCAACTAGAGCTTCACTTGTTCGCAGATTGTGGCATCCTTATTTATCCTTGCAACATTGATTTTAGACAGATATTATAATAAGTCAATTGTGAATGTATATCCAGAAAATTATAACTTTCATAAATTATAGACTAAATCGTCAATATTAATCTAGCAAAATCCATCAAAATATTCAAATTTTCTGAGAGCTGATAAAAACAACCGCCATATTGTTTGAACCTCGTTTTCGATTTCAAATAGCCTTCATCGTGTGCATTGTCTGCAAAATATTTCGTTGTCAATAAAGTTCGTCTGCAAAATATACCGTTCCGAATCCATTTCGCCGGACAACTTCCTTACTATTTCATTGCTATCTTAAATTTCACACTCTTTGCTGCAAGTTATTTACTAACGATATTAATGTTATTAGTCCTATTTATTCAAAAATTATAAGTCGTGTTTATTTAAGGAGTGTGGCAAAATTGAAAGTCGAGCTTTAATAGTACGAAACAACATATGGCGAAAAACACAGGTTCCACTTCCGCAGATTTGTTCCACTTTCGAGGAAAGAAATTGTAGAAAACTGTGGGAAACATGAGGTCAGGCGCTCCTCCATGTCAAACATTATAAGCAACGTTTAACTACATGCGCCGTGTAATAAACAAATAGTTCCTTTGTGCACACTTGCGTATTAATCAGCTTGGAAAGGCTGATCTAAATACAGATATTAATAGAAACGGAAATTTCCAAGTCAGTCTATATTTAGACATAGATCTGAATCAAACAGTTTTTTTCAGGATCATTACATTATTTTTAAGGCATCCTCAATGTATACCATAATTATGTAAACGACATGTACACTCACTCGGTATTTACGTACAGTATATAAACGAAACCTGAAAGTAAATGTATAAAATGACGATTTCTTGCATACCGGATCGGGGTATCCGCAGTTTTCACCAGTGCTGGAAAATCTTTTCTTGCATACCAGATGGGGATATCTGCAGTTTTTACCAGTGGTAGAAAATCTCATCTTACACCCACCGTGTAAGACGACTTACGTGCTTACTTGTGACGTAACGTTATAATCAATGTGACGTCACGTTATAAACAATGTTATGTCACTTTCCCATACATAACATCTAAAGAATGTTTGTTTTTATATCAAAATGCATCATTTCGGTAAGTTTGTTTTTAAATATCTATTTCAAAGTGCAAGACGGTATGCAAGAAAAAGTTTCTTCCATAAGATACTTGGTTCAGGTGGAGATATCCGTCGCTTCGGGTAACTGTTTCGCGGGAACTCGACAGAGCCTCGTTCCCGCCAAAACAGTTACTCTCAGTGACGGATATTTCGATCTGAACCTCGTGCTCATATAAGAAACTAATAATATAACATACCCCCATGTAATATGACTCGCGTGAGTTACTTGTGACGTAACGTTATAAACATTGTGATGTCACTTCCCCAAACAAAGCATCTGAATATCGCTTGTTTTTATACCATAATGTATTATTTCGATAACTTTACATTTAGATATCTGTTTAAAGTGCAAGACGGTATGCAAGAAAAAGTTTTTATCATGAGACACTTGGTTTAGATGGAAATATCCGTCACCTCGGGTAACTGTTTTGCGGGAACTCGACAGAGCCTCGTTCCCACCAAAACAGTTACCCTCGTTGACGGATATTTCGATCTGAACCGCGTGCTCGTGAAAGAAACTATTAATCTGTATGCAATTAATTTTACCTGAATATTTAATGAATTAAATTGCTTAAATAGCGCTGACATCTCTCCAAATTGCCTTCCATCAGTATTTCAATACAGTAATAACTTTGATTATTTATTGCTGGGACTTCAGCGACAGGCAACTTGAATGTCTTGCCGGGCCATCCCGGGTCATGCTGGGTCACAGCGCCGGACGATGAAATCTTTAGGCTCGAAATTATGACAAAATATATTGTTTGAAGGACCTTTGAGAGTTTTAATATACGAATCAACGTTTACCTGTATTTCGGACTTTTTAGATGTTTGCAGTTTTAGGTTGTTTTCATTGTAAACTTCCTTCGTAATACCGGCTCGCGAGCCGGCATCAGATAGTCGTAATGGATTTTATACATTACATATAATACCAACCTACATGTATATTATATTCATGTCTATTTTTTATATATTATAAATTATCTCTGAAATACCTTATTTCACAATATTATGAATCAGTCTTAATTATACAAACACGCCACCAAATTGAAGAGATACACCACTGCTTGCTTCGATCAAGGTAACGATTCAAATCATATTTCTTTAAAATAATTATTTCTTATATACTGTTTAGATTAATAACTTTTAACTGTTTGTATGACATATATTTGTGTCGAACGCAAACGAGTGTTCAATAGACTTCTCATCAACGATTACACTTGTCACAGTCAGTCATTCAGTCAGTCACTTAAAAGTAATCTGTACATAGAATTATCATGAAAACAATTGCATCGACTAAAACGACACACACAATAAGGAATAGAAGTTTTAACAATATTCTTAATGGATGACTTTCTAACTTGATACACTTTACGGATTTTCAGCTTTTAAGTATAGAATTGCAAACATGTTAAAACTAAATTTACCCATTTAATGTCGTTGTAACCGTTGCTGATATCCCACTTCCTTGTTTAGCTATCATGTGTGCTTTGCCTGTTAACGCCTTGTATATTGTGTTAACCAAAGCGCTTTTTCCAGCTCCGCTTCTTCCGATCAGCAATATAACCTCCGGATCTTGAAAGTTTGGACTATCAAGCAACTCAATTATGTCATTTACCAGCGCCTCTTTTTCTACATCGATGTATATTGGCCCTATTTGAAGAAGAAAGAATATTCTACAAGAGCCAAAACTTCTGTTTAGGAATTCACAATTTTGTTGTGCGTAGCTGACTTTAACATTATATAGGAGGTAAATCAGTATAACGTGCAAAATCCTTGTAAATTGTCGTTTAACGGTCATCACGTGATCTAATACTGATTTGAACCATATGACACTCACGTAAGTAAAATTATGGTGGCTGAAATGTGCCATGTCGCCACGCGACCAAGCCGAGCAAAATCACGAGAAATGAGCAGTTAAGATGAAGAGGGCGCGAAGCGAACAACGTGACACGTAGGTGTAGGGCGAAAATACGATGATATGCGTGGGCGCGAGGAGAAAAGTCGAGATTTATAAAATAAAATGATGGAGGCATGGCACAAAAACTCGACATTTGAGTGCACTAATTAACGTTTTATCGCTAGGCGTCCCCGCCAGAATCGACTTTCGTCCCGCACGCTCGCTAATTATCGCATTTTGTTCTGCGCCCCCGCCGTTTTATTATTTTAACTTTGACGTTTCGCCCCGCGACGTTTGTAGTTTCTGCTTTTTAACTGTTGTATGTTGGTGTTGTACAGGTGGCGATTTAGCATTTTGTCTTTTCTCCCGGCGATCCTGCAGAGCGACAACGCGAGAATTAAGTAGTTAAAATTGCGAGGGCGCAGGTTGGAAACTCTGTTGTAAGCGTTGGCGCAAAGCGAAAACACGATAATAAGCGATGGCGCGGGGCGAAAAGTGAATGAATTGCTCTAGTCAACGTTTTACAACGTTATTTAGCGTATTTTCGCCTCGCGCTTTAGCTAATTATCTTTTTATCGCTCCACTTCTTGAATATCGACTTTCGTCCCACGCCCGCGCCAACAAAAGATGTTGGAAAGGCGAAGGGAAAACATTTTATGAAGTTGGTTAGCAGTTCGCAGTTTGCAATTCGAATCGCGAACTGGCAACTGAAAAATCAGTTTGAGTTCGCACTTCGAATCACAATCTGCGAACTGTCAACTAGTCTGCAGTTCGAATTTCGAATTGCAAACTGTAGACTGGTTTGCAGTTCTCGATTCAAATTGCGAACTGATAACTAGAATTTGCAATTCGAATAGAAAACTGGTGACTGGTTTGCAGTTTGCCATTTGCAATTCGAATCGCAAACTGTGAACTGACAACAAGTCTGCAGTTTACGATTCGCAATTCGAATCGCTAACTGCGAACTGGCAACAATTCTGCAGTTCGGAATTCGCAAATCGAATCGCGAAAAAGGAACTACTATAGTCTTCATTCAAACGGCGAACTGCGAACTGACAATTAGCCCGCAGTTCGCAATTCGAATCTTGAACAGATGACCAGTTTGCAGAACTGATTTCCTAGTTGCCAGTTCGCAATTAAAGTAGCAAACTAACTTTATGGAGCGAAAACACACCCTTAAAACGTCGACAAATGGTGCGGCGTCCCCGAAATGTCAACTTTTAAAACTTGACTTTTCGTCCCGCGCCGCCGCTAATTGATATGTATTCGCCCCTTGCATACGCTAATTAGTGAGGTTTTGCCCCGTGTGGAACTCTTGCCATCTTAACTTCTTGATTCTCGTGATTTCGCCCGGCGGGGTCGCGGGGCGAAAAGGCGAAATGGCACAAAAGGCCACCATAGAAATATACCATTTTTTGGCTGCTTTCTTCCTGCAAAGAGATATTTCTTGGGTCATACGCCGCAAAAAAAGCGTTGTGTTTGCATATTTTCAATTTTGGTACAGGATGCCGTTGAAATTTGTCTCTAAACACAAAGCACAGTAATACACTTTATAAGCTAGTTGAAAGGCTCGAGGTTATTTAACTTTTACATATGCTGGGTGTAGGAACAGAAGGTTGTCTCCGAAATGACCGAAGGAGTCTTCTAATTTACAAGTGAAATACCATAGCTTATACATGTATAGTACATATTTTTTGCACTGTAATCGTTAAACGTCTACTCATATTTCAAGTATATTAGTTCAGTTTAGCATTTAGATCATTATCGTTCATTTAGTAAAGCCTTTTGAACATGAATGCCTCCATGTTTGAAGTGTTGTACATGATAACCTTGAAATGGATACCAGTCTATACATTCTAATGTTTGTAGCTGAAAAGACTTTTTGCATGACTTAAATATCACATGACAACAAATAAAATACTGTGCAGCGAACACCTTTGGGAGCACATAAATGTGTTTGTTTTAGAGACGTGTTGTACACTAGGTCGATTCCTTATATGACTGACCCGACGGGAAAGAAAATCTGTGTCTTTTATGTTTTTTTTTGCTTAGGGATGTGTCAATCGGGTTGGTTGGATTGTATATGTATACATATGTTTAAGTAACTATCATGATTTAAAAATATTTACCAATTATCTTTACTCTTCGATTAGTGATTAGTAAAAAAACTAAATTAAAACCAATTATATGACTATATTACAGTTTCATTCCTAATACATATAGTAAAAATCTTTTTTATGATCCCGAAAAAAACCCTAAAATTGACAATCTTACTTCTTATATTTCATAAGGTAGCTCAGCGGAATTAAGTATAGGTTAGTATCCATTTTGATGCATTTACTAAAATAATTCGAAGTAAATTAAATTGAGCATTTACATATTTAGTGTTCGAAAATTTTTTTTTTTTTTGTAAATCAGCATTATTCCCATATTTACTGACTCAATATATAAGTATTGATTAACGTATGTTGGCTGATTTCTGTCATGTCCATATTTTGACATGTAGGGGCGAAAAGTCTAAAACACGAAAACTCGCCAAGTAGCAATTTTGTCTTGTTAAAAATTCGACTTTTTGACCTTGCGGCGTGAAAACACGACGTACTTTTTCGTCAACTTTTCGAGTTGGCGGGGTTTTACATAGTGTTTTCGTTCTTAACGTGTCTTGTTTTAGACTTTCAGGGCAAAAACTCTTAAAGTATTTATTTTGTATTGTTTTCGCCTTTCGACTTGGTGGGATGAAAGGTCGAAAACAAGAAAAATTAAACGCAAACACACAAAAACAAAGGCGAAAACACGACGTACTTTTTCGTCGAGTTTTAGAGTTAGCGAATTTGAATACGTCGTGTTTTCGCCATTGATTTGTCTTGTTTTGGACTTTAATCTGTTTTGTTTTCAACATCTCGCTTCGCCAGGTCCAAAACTCGAAAACAAGACAAAATAGGTACTTATCGTGTTTTCGTGTTTTCGACTTTTCGTCCCGAAATGTCTAAAACACGACATTACAGAAATGAAATCAGCCACAATAATTTACCGTTGATAATGACTAGCCAAGCCTGCATTGTAATTGGACTAAAATGATTTCAAACTCTAATTTATTTTCTTATAAGTTTTCAAAGTGACTATAATGAGAATTTTAACTTGCATTCGGTTTCACTGAGCTATTTCTCTTACTGACATACATAAATGAAACCAAACAAACCGAATGTGGTCGATTTTCAATAGTTGCCTAGCAACATAAAAACAATTTTCATTGGTTAACACTACTTTCATTAGCAGTACAGTAAACTCCATATATAACGAATCCGTATATTACGAAATTCCGGATAAAAAGAAAAGAAATTGTGGACCCAATGTGTTTTCCTTCTATATTTAATATGAAAATGCTATATGGATATAACAAACTCCGGATTTAAAGGACACATTTAAATGGTCACACGGTATATATGGAGTTTACTGCAAAATTCGTGTTCGTAAATTTAACTAGTGACTCACATGATTAGTCTTTTTAAGGAGTAATGATCTTCTTAAAATTATGGTTTTCATTTTAAATTTGGATATAACATACTCCGGATCACGAACAGATTTAAATGGTCCGCAGGAGTTCGTTATATACGAACATTATATTACTGTATTCTTGAAAATTCTGTTTTAAACAAACGTAGACGTATTGATCATACTGTCAAGCTTGGGTTCCTGTACAAAACCAATAAAATGACTTGAACGGTAATCTAGTATATGCACAGGCCATTCAAACCAACTCATCCGTGGTAACAGTGAACTGCATAGATGTTGAAACATGTTGAAACATGACACTATTCTATACAAGAGGGCCAAGATGGCCCTATATCGCTCACCTTGGTACAAGTCCACTTGCCTGGTGGAAGATCACTAGATAATGTTATATACCAAATAAGTTTTCTTATATACGCCTTTGTAAAACAAATGATCCCCCCCGGGCAAGGTCAATTTTGACCCCAGGGGCATAATTTGAACAAACTTTAAAGAGGTCTACTAGGCAATGCTACATGCCAAATATCTAAGCTCTAGGCCTTGTGGTTTCAGAGAAGAAGATTTTTAAAGTTTTTACTATTATATATTCCTATGCAAAACTAAGTGACCCCCGGGGCGGGGTCAATTTTGACCCGGGGCTCATAATTTGAACAATCTTGGTAGAGGTCCACTAGCCAATGCTACATGCCAAATATCTTAGCTCTAGGCCTTGTGGTTTCAGAGAAGAAGATTTTTAAAATTTTTACTATATAAGCCTATGTAAAACTAAGTGACCCCCGGGGCGGGGTCAATTTTGACCCGGGGCTCATAATTTGAACAATCTTGGTAGAGGTCCACTAGCCAATGCTACATGCCAAATATCTAAGCTCTAGGCCTTGTGGTTTCAGAGAAGAAGATTTTTTAAGTTTTTGCTATATATTCCTATGCAAAACTAAGTGACCCCCGGTGCGGGGTCAATTTTGATCCAGGGGTCATAATTTGAATAATCTTGGTAGAGGTCCACTAGACAATGCTACATGCCAAATATCTTAGCTCTAGGCCTTGTGGTTTCAGAGAAGAAGATTTTTAAAATTTTTCCTATATATTCCTATGCAAAAACTAAGGGCCCACCCGCGCGGGGTCAATTTTGACCCGGGGGTCATAATTTGAACAATCTTGGTAGAGGTCTACTAGACAATGCTACATGCCAAATATCTAAGCTCTAGGCCTTGTGGTTTCAGAGAAGAAGATTTTTAAAGTTTTTCCTATTTTTTGCCATAGCAACCAGAGTTCTGCATGGAATGGAATTCTTTGAACAATTCATGCAAGGAACATTCCTGCATAGTTTTATCAACATTGGCCTAGAGGTTTCAGAGGAGATGTCATTTGAATCAAAATGTTGACGGACGACGGACAATCATCGATCAGAAAAGCTCACCCTGGCGTAGCCAGGTGAGCTAATAAATGGTTTACATTAGCTATCATTTAAAATATGCTTATAAGATGTACATTAATATACCAAATTAATTTTGTTTTATTTTTACCAGCAAGATCCGCTCACTTTTAGAAACATTCCTAAAGAAATGGTATTTCTATCGGCAAGGAACACCCCAGTCGGAAAGACATGATGCCGGGTTGTACTAGGCGGGCATGAAAGTCACGTGATTTTGATCACAACACATCGTGGCGATTTGTTAAAGACAAATTGGTACCTTCATATTGTGGACTTAAAGGTATCCGCTAAAGCGTTCTTGCAACTTTCACAGATAGCATATGAATGGTTTAAAGCTACCATGAGACTGCTGTACAAATAGGATTCGCAAATTGAATCACGTACATGTAGATGCCTACAGAACAATATTGCGGAGGACCCGGAACGGTAATGCCTGAAGTCAAATGTTTTTACGAGCCTCTTTTCCTTTTTCTTTCTTGTTTAGCTCATCTTGCATGAAGTGCCAAGTTTTGCTTGTAGTATCCTCCTGTCCGGCGTTGTTAAATGTTAAAATGGTCATGAGTTACTATATTGAACTTAATAGCCACTATCAGCTGACTCATCTAGTTGCAACGAGTAAGTAACCCCTAGTCGCGATAAAATTGTAATTACTCGTTACCACGGCGTCGCGTTGTCGTGCCTATGACTAAGTATTTCCTCTGATGTTTATTTCCTGATTTTATACAATAATTCGCATACATACCCTACTTTAGTTGTACAGCTACATTTGTTTTGACTATGTATGAGAGTATGCGTCATATAACTTATGTCTCAACAGAAACTGGTGAAAACCTCATTTAAAACAACAAAATCAAAACACAAAACAAATAAAACATTCTGAAAACACTGGAGTACGTTGCAAAATAGATAACATTAGACATTCTTGTTTCTGTTTAACTTTGCATATACAAGATTTAGTTTCCGCAACACATTAACTGCCGGCAACGTTAAGTACATTGATTTTTATGTTTACAAATTGTTATGTTAGATGCAAAATATACATAAAAACAATTGATTTCCATAGCTAAGATTGTCATGGCCTTTATCAAAACTGCTCCCGGATATATGTAATGATCAAGTACACAATCTGAGCCATTATTTTATGATTTACTCTAAAGAGGCTTTGAGCATAGTTATGAGGAGCAGACAGGTTGAATTTAGTCATTACTACCGTAATATATTCGGCTTAGACAATTTGTACTTATTTTGAATTGAAGTTTCCCTTCACTTTATTCTTTTCAAATTTAAGCTACAAAATGGTTATTTCAATACACACATGAAGGGAAATTGGTTAATTGGTTGACCTTTCCTTTTCAGACAATATCTGACAGAAATGCAAATTAGCTAATGAAATTAAAACTAAGGCATGTAAATTGACCTTCTTCTATGTCGTTAAGATCGCAGAACTGACATAATCGTCCGTGCCTTTAAAGCCTATGTCTTCCATATTTCCCGATTTTAATTCGTGAACTTTGTGCTAATATTCTAATTGGAGCTAGGTTGCACCGATTATTTTTACATAAGCCTCTAGTATTCTCTACTTACGATTCAAAAGACCTTAGATGAATGATAGATTATACTAAAATACAATGCTTTATACATTTTCCACACGCAATTCTATTTGGTAAAGGACACGCGATAACACTAAAATACATGTACTGCAATTCATAATGCTCGCATTGCATGTTTTAACAATACATAGGACCAACTCTATTTAAGTCTGTAACCTTATGTCATTGGTTCTGTAGTTATCTTATATACTTTGAGATTACAATCAGGAAAATATAGTGTATCTCATAATGAAATATTTACAGTCAGGATAACTTGGTGAAGATAATAAGATACAATGAAAATAAATAGCTTTTTTTACATCTAAAATGTACACATTCATAGGACGTTAGAGTTCCAATGAACCTCCATGACCCACAATTTTCTTTAACGACTCAAACCATTTTCAGAAAATGACAGATATTCCTATTAAGAAAAAGTGTTAACCGCATTCATGATTTAGGCTGAAAAAAATACATACGACTGTGTAAGTTCAGTTACCAGAACAACAAAGTGAAGCAAAACATGTAAGTATAAATGTACATTATTGTAACACGTCGTAGTTACTAGACTTGGTCTGTAGTAAAGTAGTAATGCGCTGGACTGGAAATCCAGGTATCGCAGGTTCGATCCCCTGCTACTCCACAAAAATAACTAATGCTCTTTCAGATGAGTCCTAAAACCGAGGTCCGATGTATCGGTGCTGTACACTGGGCATGTTAAAGAACCAGAGGGTGTCACTGGGACGCGTTCTGTTTCTTGCATTATCCTCCGGATAACTAAAACAACTAACAGAAGGTGTTAGTTATTTTAGGTTCTCGGAGGATAGTGCAAGGTAGTACAAGTGCTGGGGACGTTGGTCATGTGGATTATCCGGTACCAATGACAAAACATACAACGAAATCATTCTTTGTGTTTCATAATTACGCTGTAAGAATTATTAGATTCTTCCATGAGAACGCGGTTCAGATTGAAATATCCGTCACTATGGGTAACAGTTTTCGCGGGAACAAGGCTGTGTCGAGTTCCCGCAAAACAGTTAACCGAGGTGATGGATATTTCCTTCTCAACCAAATGACTCATGATAGAAAGTTTTTCTTGCATACTGTCTTGCGCTTTGAAATAAATTTCTAAACTTATCGAAATATTGCATAATGATATAAAAACAAACGATATTCAGATGCTTTATTTGGGGAAGTGACCTCACAAAATTCATAACGTTACGTCACACGTAATTAACGAGAGTCATTATATATGGAGGTGTAAGATTATTACCCGGTAGTTTCTTCTGCGAGCACGCGGTTTACACAGGTAGAATTGCCCCATATGTTTAACATATGTGTCAACTAACATATGTTTTCCATAAGAAAAACATGTGTTTTTCATATGTTCTCAAAAACATGTGTATGAGAACATACGTTTTTCATATGTAAAATGACATATGGAAACCAGTGCCACATGAAAAACATATGTCAACAAACTTATGTTGAACTCATGGTTATCACATGTTTTTCATATGCAATAGTTTTCATATGTTGTACATGAAGTAATTATCATGTGTTTTTCATATGATAAAATGTTTCTTCCTTTTTCAACATATACCAGGCGTGGGGTATGGAACCCTATTGGCCCCTCCCCAACCCTGGTATCCCCACATTGGTACATATATTGAAAGAAAATAATAGATATAAAATCTAAGTGTCTCTTATGTTGCCTCACAAATTATAAGATTTGGGGTACAATGTATCAGGACTGAAAGGGGGGGGGGGGGGGCTCGGGGGGCTCCGTACCCCATATGGGGCCTGTACCGCGGTTTTACTGGTTACCGAATAGTAATGGGCCGGTAAATAATAGTGACGTATGTAGGCTAGTGGTTATTTCTCTTTTCATCCAATCGTCAAGATCAACTACAGACTGTAGTCAAAATAATTAAGTGACGTCTTGAGCAAATTCTGACTGAGATATTTTTGTTTAGGTCAGAATCTCGCTATAACTAAGGGAGATATGATATTTTTTATACAAAAATAACACATACTCGATAATTTGGGTACAATCAGTCGGACTACAGTCGGATTACGTCACAGTGTCTGCAAGCGTTCTACAAAAAACGCAATGTCAGAGGCAAACGTACTTCACGTAAGTTCGATTTTAAAATCTATAAAGTTTATTGTGAAATAAGACATCGCATAACAAGCTAGATCTGTGAATAAACTTTACAAGAACGGAATATTCTAATAATGATTTTGACGTAATTAGACTAGATCTGGTCATCATTGATTTCAAGACTCCAGAATTTGGCAGAAAGATATTCCAAGTGTCAGAGCTATTTTTGTTTTGATTATTGTCTCCAAGTTTTAGCATTTCAACGGATGGATCGATTCTGCTTTAATTTATAGGTGTAGGTCCCAGTAGCAATCCTCACAGAGTTAAAGTTTTTTTAAAACGTGTTATTTTTTTTTTCTGAAAATGAAACTTAAAGTAGAAAATCAATAAACGTTGAAAACTGCTGTTAATCGACTGCCTCTGAAAATAAAGGTCAGATCTACATTGTGAAAATATGTCATTTGTTCTTAATTTTGAATAGAGCTAGTAGATCTAGATCTATAAACTTTGTAGAATCTATACTAGATCTATAGCTGAAAGAAAATTTCTTCAACCCATAAATGTTTTTCATTGGCTTGGGATAAAATTGTCATCTTATCAAGATAACCTATGTTACAATATCATGGTCATTGTCATTGTCATTGTTAGCTAGATTCTTATCTGTGCAGTAGGAGCATTTATAGGGTTACAACGAAATTAAAAATTTGAAATAATACAGATTTGGTAATTGATAAAGATGTTAAAACATCACGTTACAGGACTCACATGCTACTGGCCAATCAGGAGAATGTTTGAGGATGTCGGGGGGAAGCCGGGAAGATGTTTTACAACAAATATGTAAGTAATAGAAATTTTTCATTGCAATTTTTAGAACCAAATTATTCAAAAACAAGCAAAAATATAGATACTGTAGAAGTCTTCCTGAAATTTTTTTAACAGTGTATTTGGTCAGGTAAACACACACTTTTGCCTTACAAATGAAAACAGTAACCATGCTTTCTCCTTGTATTGGAGTACATGTAATTTTTTTCTTTATTTTAACATGAAGTAAGTGAATTGAAACGGCTCCAAAAGGATGTTGACAAACTTAAGTCATGTGTGCATGTAGCAGCAGTGGCACAGGCAGTCATCCATTCAGCATTGGATATTTGTGCATTTAAGGTAATTTATTTGACTTTATGTATTTGGTGATATTCAAACCATTTTTATGGAAAGTTGAAACATCATGGGAATGTTTATTAGCTTCTTATTTTAATTCATCTTCATTAAAACTTATTACACAAATCAAGGTCTTGCTATTTGAAAGACCTTGCACAAATTATAACTGATATAAAGTAGTTTTATTCTAAGCTTTGATAAGTAATGCTATAACTGGTTACTAACTGTTGTACATCACATAGAAAATAGTGAATTGATTCAGTCTTCCTGAAAGGTGCCTGTCTGGTTAAGTTTTTTACACAGCAGTATTATAGACTGTATTGATTTAGAGCAAATATAATATATTTATTTTCATATTTTTAGATCATGGTACAGAGATATTTGAATGAAGAGGGCTACTGGGGAAACATGGGACAATGAAGGCTTTTCTGAGAGTAGCAACAATTGTTGTCCTCCACTTTAAAGGCTCTCATTGCCATTACCTCGCAAATGTGTTGACAGGTTAAAATGAGTTCAATATTCTTTACAGGTGACTGTCAAACAGGGTACATGTTAGTCTGTCTGTATGGCTGTTCACTAAGCTTTAGTTTAGAAGACATTATGTGCTTTTCATTTTATCCGTATCTGTCCAGTTAAAAATGTTGGTAAAATGATCATATAAACGCGAACTGTTACATTTAGAAACTTTGAATAAGAAGGAATGAACCACACATCGCCACCGTGGTATTTTCGTTGTTAATTACCACTTTGTCACTAAGTGACTTCGTAAAAAATATTTTTCTTCTTCATATAATTGTTTCTAAAAGTATTGAGTTTTTTTATCTGACCCTAAAATACTTTTCATCAAGACTTGAGACATTTATTTCCGTTGAAATCTATCGTAATTTTCCATTGAGTTACGGCTCTTGATATTTTCAGCAAATTTTGTCAGCGCTATTTTTTAGCAACTAGCAACTACTGGGGGGGAAATCGATGAAACTTTGTAGGAGTGATCAGTACCAAGCCTTTTTGTTTATGTCCTCAGCATCTTTCGCTCAGATTATTTTTCATTGAGTTAAAGTCCATTTGTTTTGTTATAGTTTTAGGGTTCACACAGATTTTTGTCAGTTTAGTGGGGTATATAGGAGTCACCCGGTGGTTGGTCAGGCGGTCTGTAGGTCCGTTGCATTTTCCTTGTCCTGAGCATAACTTGAAAACTACTAGTTGGAATTCAATACAACTTCATACAATAGTCAAGCACAATGAAAGAAAGTGCAGTGTGCAAGTACCATAACTATGTCTTAAGTAATTCCAGAGTAATTGCCCTTTGTTACTTTTCCTTGTTCAGAGCATAATTGGAAAACTACTGGTTGGAATTCAATAAAACTTCATGTAATGGTCAATTACATTGAAAGAAAGTGCAGTACACAAGAACCATAACTCCATCTTGGGTGATTACAGAGTTATTGGCAAGAACCATATCTCTATTTTAGTTTTTTTGCAAGGTATTCAGTTACTACTAACTTCTTCTGTTGATAAAGCTGTCTTTCGGGGGGTATTAATCACATTTAGTAAATGTGATATGTCTTGATTATCAGCAAGCACTGGATAGAAAGGTAAACATTCCTTTAGATATGCATATATCCATTACTGTGTCCAAGCCACTACGGGGGTAATATTCACCTTCAGTGAAAGTTTTAGTTCTGCTTTTATATTTCAGATCATGGCTAAACTGGCTGACATTAAAACCTTGCCAAAACGTTCAGGGTGCCATCTTCTAATTACACACCAAATAGGGAGGACACATGTTCAGAGGAACATGTTCAGCATGCATTCAGTTAATTAAAATAAGTAAACTCTCAATAAATTATGAAATAAAAATACATTATGGAATATTTAACACAACTTACAAATGAAATTCAAAAATATGAACCTTTACCTTATTAACTTGGTTTTAAATACAACTTGATTAAAATTATGTCTATTCTAAATTTGTTCTTTAAGTATTTTGTTATACCTATACTTTAATACAGGATATATTTTGTAAGAAGTTAAGTTGCTTTTTATGCCCGCACTGATGACAGGCAATATATTATTTGCTCTTGTCCGTAAATATGTTCTTTCAGAAATTTTGTGGCACACCCTACTCCTTAACTGACCTTGTTGCCAAACTTTAATTTGATTTTTATATTGGTCAAGTATGAGCAGAAATATATCCCTTTGGTCTTTCAAGACATCAATTGAATCTCTATATTAGTTGTTTAAAAACTTTAAAAAAAAACATTTCAGAAACCAGCTATACTGGTCTTGGTGCTAGGAGGCATTCAGGCAGTACAATAGATGGTCCCAGAGGATAATAAAACAAAATGAGTGGGAGATTTTAAAAAAATGACTCAAAAGGACTTTAAAGAGGTAAATATTTGTAAATATTTAATTCTCAAAATTCAGGAAATTAAGTTGTAATAAAAAAGGTTACACTTGGAGTTTAAAGGTCATGGCATACTGTATTCGTGGTATATATGTCGTGTCTGCAAAGATTTTAAAGTTACATGTCTCTATTTTTGGGCACATGGAGTTGATGTATCACACGCAAGTCCCATATCCTTACCATGAAGGTCAAGGTCATTCTTAGAGGTCAGAGGTTTTAGAATCCTGAAATATTTACACGTTTATGTCCAGATTGTAACTCAGTTACATATTGAAAAATTTGAAAATGAATTGGAAAAAATCTTGAGCACATAGAGATATAGTGTTATGCGTAAGTACCAGGTCCACACATTGGAAGGTCAATGTCACATAATGTGGGATTCCGGTTTGGGGGCATTCATCACTTATCATATCTTAGCGGGCGACTCAAATAATGCTGTGCCAATTGATATAATCATAATTATGTTGTTGTTTTTATTGTTATTTTCAGACCCATACTCATGTGGTGATGCCCATCATGATGGAACTGTTATTTAACATTCTGTGTGACAGAAAGAATTGAATAAAAGATTGAAATTTTCAACAGGCTTCTCTTTTCATCGTATTTGATTTTGAACTAAACAAAGATCCAAAAGCAGATGTATATATGGAAACAAGAAATTTGATTTAACACCCATTTCTTTTCAATGACACAAGTATCTAGCGAAATTTGTTGTAAATAACATCCTTATCCTACCTAATATCTTAACTACAGTGTACATTCCTTGTTGAAAACATCCAATTAACACAGAGACTTTACAGACTATATTACTTATTGACATTTTAAAAGTAAGTTCCTGTTGATATGATTTACACTTGCTTTAGTAAGCTAAAACTGTCCCAACTTATGTGGTGTAAGCACTTGAAGTATGTATGATGATATAATCCAGAAAGAAACAAGCAAACTTTCTGACGGCAAACTGTGCTATTTACATGTACCAGTTTTTCATATATTGCTGACCTATATGAAAAAACATATGATATTCATGTGTCCCCATGTATAACATGTGTAAATCATAGGGTGTGCTTTTTACCTGTTTTTCATAAATCGCTGAACCATATGAAAAACATATGTAAAACATGTGAAAAACATGTGTTTGTGCCATATGTTATGCATACAGTGTGCTTTTCTTGGAGAAAACATATGTTTTTCACCATATCAAAAACATGTGTTTTACATGAGTTTTACATATGGGGCAATTCTACCTGTGTAGATCGAAATATCCGTCACTGGGGGTAACTGTTCGCGGTAACGAGATCGAAATATCTGCAAAACAGTTACTCAAAGTAACGGTTATTTCTATCTGAACCAAATGTCTCATGATAGAAACCTTTTTTATTGACACTTTTACAGCAATACATATATCTGACTTACATGACATCTTTTTAGCAAACATGATTCCTTAAACATGTCTAGCTGCATCTTATAGAAGTAGACATTTTTAATTCGAGTGAATCAGCGTTGACCCAACAGAACATTTAGCATCAACCTAATCTCCTTTGTTTAAATACTTTTTCGCACGTGGAATCCGCCTCTACGCGGGATACGAAATGTAGTGTCCTTGCATCATCCACAACATGTGTATTTGAAGAGAAAACGAAATCGTCCTTAGTAGTTTTTATCAATTAAACTATTTAGAAAGCAAGTATGCGTTGGAAGGCTATTACAAGAAGGGCTACTATTGAAAGGTGAAATATTATACTATTGTGAACTTGTTAGGCTTTGAATATGATGTAGTATTCACTATATGGAAGTAACATTGACCGAGGCGTCAGCCGACAGTTTTTTATTTCATTCATTGGTCGTAAATGGACATTTGATAGAATAATTTTGCGAACCATAACTAAATTTCAACTGAATCAGAATTACTGATTAAATAGAGTTGAAACTCTCTGTAGTCATAAGTTTAATACCAGGACTGGTTTGTCCAGGAAGGGGACTCGAGAGTGACTCGTGTTTATTAATATCCGCAATAAAACGTGTTCTAGTTCAAATATGTTTAGGACGATAACTAAGTATAATTTTCTGTGTGACAATTTCAACATAAGGCAAAGAAAAATCCAATGTATGTGTTTTACATTAACACTTGTATTGGAGTTAAGTTTCTGCTTTTTAAAAAAAGCCGTGTTTATACTGGTTTCAGTGACGTTCTTTTCAAGTCTAATGTAATGACTCTGATGAGTTGTGCGCTAAAAGGGGTACTGCAAATAGTACAATAACTCCTGTTTGCAAATGAAAAGAATAACCTTAGGAATACAAATTTGAAACAATATGAAACGATTCTTTTAGATTTGAATTAAATCTTAGAGATCTCAGAGTAGCGACACATGCGTTTCTAGCACTCTTGTTAATCGCTGTCAGGTAAAACACGTGCAAAGTAAATGTTATTTATACAAACGGGTATACAGCGTCTTCTAACATCACTTTTTAATAGCTTTGCTGGGGGTAAAGTAATATAATACATTAGAGAAATACGATATTTGCATTATTTATGCAATGGCGATTTGTGAAGTGGTCTTTTAATATACAATGTACCTGTAACCTGGATTTTCAACCGTGCATGTTGTTAATAGCTTATGTAGAGAGTAGAAATGATAGAAATTTCTCCGACTAAATTATGAGATAGAAGAATAAATTATCAAAAAGACTGAAACTGTGAATCATTAAGTACAACTCAATATTCTGTTTCATTTAGTGAAAAATATAGCTTTACCTCGAGTTGTAACACAATCGTTAAAGCACAAGAAAGAAAACATTTTTTAAAAATCAACAACCAATATTTTTCGATTTAATTAACCAAAACTTTTTATCCGCTACATTATATTATATTGATCTTTTTGATACCCGTTTCTTAGTTTTCATTAAACAAAAACTTCATAAAATATTCATTAAAGGTTTTAACCAATAATCAACTTTACCTTCCTTAAAATATTCAGTTTCTTCGGCACCCGCAAGGCTTGCTTCCGTCTTGTTTCCGTTGGTTTCAATTCCCTTTGGTCTTGAATGTGGTGATAGTTGTGGCACCAATTCCTGCTCTTTTCCTGTAAACGTTTCGCCAAATTTAGTTAACATCAGTAATGAGAAGAAATATATATTTAATTTTGATACGAATAGCTGTTTTTCCTATATAGAGAATAATTGTTGGTTTCGGTGTAATATCACGTTTTAATTTCAACGAGTTGGCACCAAAAGTGATATTTTCACGAGTGGCGTAGCCACGAGTGAAAATAACTACTTTTGGTGTTCACGAGTGAAATCGATACCAACAATTTTCTGTTTATTTTATGTTTCAAACTGAGTTTATTTCAATAAAATGTCGAAAATTGCGGGGAACGTCATCAGAAAGCAGCGCAAACATGACGTTATTTTAACGACGTCATCGTCATATGGTTTCTGGCATTCAGTACGCTTATTGTACTTTATGACGTTAATCCGGGTAACAGATTTTGATAATTTTCATTGAGTGGCCAGTGAGTTTGTCGGGATATAATCCTGCATTATATGCGATAAACCACCGAAAATATAAAATAAAGAACGTTCATCCAAGGACGACGTGCCGCGAAGTGCTGTAATGACGTGGCGTATGTAAACAAACGCGTCCAATCACATTTCGTGTTTGGAAGTAACAATGATGTACTGCTGCGAGTTGAAAATAGTTCGACGCCGCTTAACTTCTTGAATCTCAACTTCCGTCCCATGCCCGTGCTAATAATCGTGTTTTCGCTCCAAAAAAGGAGGTAAAATGACGGGGATGCGTAGCGAAAACATATCCGTAAAGTTGGTTTGCAGTTCGCAGTTCGCAATTCAAATTGCGCACTTGCAACTAAAACTCAGTTTGCAGTTCGCAATTCGAATCACGAACTGCAAACTGTTAACTAGTCTGTAGTGCGCAAAACTGCGCTCTGGTTGGCAGTTCGAATTTAAACAGAGAACTGATAACTACAATTCGCAATTCGAATAGCAAACTGGTGACTGGTTTGAGGTTTGCCATTCGCAATTCGAATCGCGAACTGCGAACTTACAGCTAGTCTGCAGTTTGCAATTCGCAATTCGAATCGCGAACTGCGTACTGGGAACAAATCTTCTCTCAAATTGCGACCTTACATCTTTTCTGACGTAGGCAGTTCTAAATTCGCGATTCGAAATGCAAACTGTTGAAATCGCAAACTGATGACTTATTTTTGGACGTATCTCAACCCTCGGGTGGGATTTTCTTATCCAAAACTTAATGGACATGGTAGATTAATTTCTCACCGTTTAAATTGCATTTTCACACAAGTAAGAAGGAAAACGTGCAAATACAGCATGGGGATGAAAAAATGAAAATCAACTTTTTCTCCAATTTTACTTTAAAACTGCTATAGATGGATAGAAAATGATCTAACTAAGAAAATGAATATCGACAACCCTATGTTTATTTCATAAATAACAATTTTACAGTTATTTTCGATTTTTATGTCTGCTTACAATTTAACGTAAAAATAGTCCGGCAGCGATGTGAGATAAGCGACGTGAGATGAGTTTATCTCACCATTCGCAATTCGAGCTGCGTACTGCGAACTTACAACCGAGCTGCAGTTTGCGATTCGCAGTCCGAATGGCGAACTGCGAACTTTGAACAAATCTTCTCTCAAACTTCGAACTAACAACCAGTCTGACGTTCGCAGTTCGTAATTCGTGATTCGCAACGCAAACTGATGAAATTGTGAACTGATGACTAACTTGCAGTTCGCAATTCGCATAGCAAACTGGTGACTGGTTTGCAGTTTGCCATTCGCAAGTCGAATGGCGAACTACGACCTGGCAACTAGTTTGCAGTTCGCAATTCGAATCACGAAATTGGAACAAGTCTTCATTCAAACCCCAAACTGCGAACTGGTGACTTGGTTGCAGTTTATAAATCGCAATCGAATCGTGAACTGGCAACTGGTCTGCAGTTCGCAATTCAAAACCCGAGCAGAATGACTAGTTTGCAGTTTGAATGAAGACAACTTGCAACTTAACGGGGTGAAAACACGCTAGTAGCGCCCTTAAAACTTTTGACTTTTGGGGTAGCGTCCCCGCCATTTCGTTGTTTAAATATCGACTTTTCGTCCCGCGCCGCCGCTTATTGATATGTTTTCGCCCCTCGCATACGCTTATTAGTGAGGTTTTGCCCCGCGCCTTTGCAATCTCAACTTCTTGATTGTCGAGTTTTCGCTCGACGGGGTCACGGAGCGAAAGGGCACAAATCAGCCACCATAGGAATATCCCATTTTTTGGACTGCTTTCTTCCTGCATATTGGAAAATTTCTTTGGTCATATACCGCTTTAAAGTTGTTGTGTATGCATATTGTCAAGTTTGGTACAGGATGCCGATGAATTTGGCTCTTCAACTTGTACATATACTTGACGTAGAAACAGAAGGTTGTTTCCGAAATGATCGAATGAGTTTAAATCATATCTTCTAATTTACAAGTGAAATACCATAGCTAATACATATACAATACAGACTAAAGATATTTGCACTGTAATCGTCTTCTCATATTTCAAGTATATTCATTCAGTTTAGCTTTAAGATCAAAAACGCTTCTTGATCACGAATGCCTTTATTTTTAAAGTGTTGTACATAATAACCTTAAAACTGATCAGTCTATACGTTCTAATTTTTGTAGCTGGAAAGTTTTTTGGCATTATTTAATATCACATGACAACAAACAAAATACCGTACAACCTCACTTGGGAGTACATAAATGTGTTTGTTGTAAAGAGGTGTTGTTCTAGAGAGGACGATAATTGGCGCAACGGGAAAAAATCTTTTATGGAGTTGTTGCCCTAGAGAGATGTCCGGGGAGATTGGACTGTATATTTACAGTTACCATCATGATTTCACCAAATATATGTACTCTTTGATAAATGATTAGTAAAATTATTAAGTAGACATCAAATATACGACTCTGTATAAACGCTTCATTCCCAATAAATACAGTTGAACTTTATTTTTATGATCCCAGATTGACAATCTTACTACTAATATTGCATAAGGTATATCAGCGACATTAAGTATAATAGGCTAGTGTTTATTTTGATTCATTTACGAAACTAATTTGAAATAATTGTATCAAATTGAACATTTACCTATTAAGTGTTTAAAATTTGAAAATAATTTTGTCAAACAGCATTTTTCCCCTGTTTAATGACTCAGTATATAAATATTGATTTTACCCTCGTTCATTTGCAACAAATACTGTGTTGCGATTGGACACAAACAGATAGGAAGGAAACTATACGAGCTAATTGGGTGGATATTCAAAATTTGCCTTGCAAGCTAAAACACGATTTTCTTGCTTTACATTATTTAATAGCAGTATATTAAACTCAGTATAATTATATTGACTCCGTATATAGCGAAATTCCGGATATAAAGAACACATTTTCTGAACCAGATGTTTTTTTCCTTCTTTATGTAATATGAAATGCTATATGGATTTAACAATCTCCGGATGTAAAGAACATATTTAAATGGTCGCTATGGGTTCAGTATATACGGAGTTAAATATAAACCTCGTATTTGTTAATTTTATTCGTGACTTACATAGTTATTCCCAGGATTTTGTATAAAAAGAAATGGGAGGAGCAACAATGTTATTTGGGAGAGAATGTTTGGAAATTACTAATCAATACAATCATTAGTTTACTTTTTAGTTTAAACATTTGTGCAAATAGCTACAGCTCTTTCAAATATGAATTTCACCAGTAAATAAGGACACAATTTGAATCTGTAGAAAACTTTGACCCTAGTCACATGATGTAAACAGAAATCAACTGCTAAGAAACTTTTATAACCACTTGAGTGTACAGGCATTTTATCATGCAGACGTCTTGTGTGGTTAGTTTATCAATGAAATCTAACAACACTGACCTTGCTTGCTGTCTGCCATAAATCCATATGTAAATTTACTTGTAATGTTTTATACTGCACTGTATTTTACTGATGTAAACTGAATTTGTATTATTTATTCAAATCCAATATTTAATTGTGCATCAATATTGTTCAAACAATCAACTTTTTTAAATAAATGTTTTTTTTAAATATACAGTTACATTCCCTGAACAACACAACCAGAATGTTTAAGTAAATGCTACCACCACTTGTGTCCCATATATAATTGGCCATGTATATTTGGATATACTTTACATGTACGTGCATTTTAGAAGTAACTATTTTCAGTTTTTTCAACTGACGCACATCTCAAATTATGATTTGACTGTACGTGTATTTTGTTAGTCTCACGCAATTTTCGTTTCTATCTGATTCAAAGTTTATATCGATTTTTGGAGAAGCAACGTCCGATGTATGAACCGAAGTTTAAGTAATTCACCTAAAAGGTACAGCAGAGTTTTACAGTACTGTCAAAGTGGATTCTTACAGCCGCATGAAGCCGTTAAAGTATACCTCTTATGGCTGTTAGATTACACTTTTACAGAAATTTATGTATCTGACTTATATGACGCCTGTTTAGCAAACATGATTCCTAAAACATGTCTTGCAGGATGTTATAGAATAACCCATTTTTAATTCGAATAATAGAATCAGCCTAACTCCTTTTATGTGTTTAGATATTTTTTCGCACGTGGAATCCACCCCTTGACAGGATTTGAAATGTAGTGATTGTTTCCTTGCATCCTCGCAGCATCGCTTTTCACTTCATTCTTTGGTCTTTAATAGACATTTTAATTGAATCATTTTGCACACCATTACTAAATTTCTTCTGAACAAGAATTACTGATAAAATGGAGTTAAAACTCTCTGTATTCTTTAACGCCGGTAGTGGTTGGAAGGTGATTACCTTCCATAGTTTTTGCACCAGAGTTGGATTGTGCCTTCCAATAACCATTGGATCTTTTTTCCTTCGTTAATCAATAAAGTGTGACAAAATCAAAGTAAACTTTGATTGCACTCATTTCATGTACAATCAATCTGATGTAAAACTTTAATTTTGACAATTTTTATTCAAAGTAATGTAAATTAATTAGATAAACAATAATCGTTATAGTACGTAACAAAAAGGGTCTTTTTATGGCCAAGATGGTCCTATATCGCTCACCTACGACTTATGACAATATGTGACGTGACCAAACTTCAACTCTAAATTATATATCATAAACACGAACATTCTATTTGACATTGACAAGGCATACCTGTTGACCAATTTATATTATGATTAGGTTGTAAATGTAACCTGTATGGCATACACAGGTATTTTAACTATACGGCCTAGTTTTGACCACAGATACATGTAACCCATATGTATACTCGACCTATATCTTACCCCGTGACCTAGTTTTTGACCCTAAATAACCCATGTTCAAACTCGATCTAGATTTCATCAAGGCAATCATACTGACTCAGTTTCATGAAGATCCAATGAAAAATGCAACATCTATAGCATACACAAGCTTTTTTCTTTGTTTTGACCGGGCTACTTAGACCGGACTCAACTTAAATCTTATCAAGGCAATCATATTGACCAAATTTCATAAAGATCAAATACAAAATGCAACCTCTATAGCTTACACAAGCTTTTGCTATGATTTGGCCCCGTGACCTAGATTTTAACCCTAGATTACCCTTTTCTAACTTGACCTAGATTGTATAAGACAATCATACTGACTAAGTTTCATGAAGACCTAATGAAAAATGCAACCTATATAGAATACACAAGGTTTCTCTATAATTTGACCCCGTGACCTAGTTTTTTGCCCTTGATGACTCATGTTCATACTCGTCCTAGATTTTATCACGGTGGTCATTCTGACTAAGTTTCATGAAGATCCAGTGAAATATGCAGCCTCTAGTGCAGTTTTTGTCCGAACAGACAGATGACAGAAGTGACAGACGACGGACATCAGGCGATCACAATATTTCACCTCAGCACTTCGTGCTCAGGTGAGCGAAAAACTGAACTTAAAAGTTAATGTATAAAATGACGAAACACTTTGGAAATGGATTTTACTTTAAATGAATTAAACTTAACTCATAACAAGGAAATGTGTGCTATTAAGCTGCTTAAAGTGACATTATGCGCATTTTTTTCAAGTAAAAATCCAGCTGAATATGGTGTGTGTACAAAAGTGTAGAGGAAATCATAGCTTTTAACCCAATACACCAAATTCTTTACGCTACCAGTATGAAATAATAACTTTCCACATATTGATTTTCTAATTTGACTGGGAGAGTCAATTTAAGAAAAGAACGACTGCATGCAGGAGTTGCTTCCCTTCCACTGCCGAAATCTCTACCAACATCAACAACGACACAATCAACAATCATTTATCAGTCCGATTTTGTTTTATATCTAAAGCACCAACTTCAAATACTAATGCGACATAATCATTAATTTAACACATTTAAATGAATAACAAACAAAAATTGCTTTTATAAAACTGTCACCAAAAATACACTATGTGCAGTAAGATGCGCATAATGTCACTTTAAATAGCGCGTTTTCGCAAGCTGACATATTCCGAAATCGCTTTCCATTAGTATTCCAATACTTGAAGCGGACTCGAGAGTGACTCGATAAGCGTCAAGCTTTCTTCACAATCGAGAACTGGCGTCTGAAAGTCCTATATTTCTGTTTCACCGTACAGATTCTATGAGAGGACCGGGAGCTAAATGACTACGTCACGTCATTCTTAATTAAGATAGTATAAAACCCAATATGTATGAAATTTTGATATATTTTAATACAGTCATAGGAGTTTAGACCAATCAAAAAAGTATCTTTTCATAGAAAGTATAATAAATACATTTAACGGTAGAAATTAAGACTTGTAATCTCGAGGTCGCGGGTTCGATTCCCGGGTCTGACCAACTAAAATTACTAACAGTCCTTCGGATGAGACTTAAACCAAGGTTCCATGTATGGGTGCTATACACCTGGCATGTTAAAAACCAGGGGTGTCTCTGGAATGGGACGCTCTCTGTATCTTGCAATATCTTCCGAAAACCTAAAATAATTAACCCTTTTTTGGGGGCGTTGGTCATTTAGGATACCCAATGGTAAAACCCTAATGTACGATATTGTATGTACACGTTCGTACATTCGTGATAATGAAATATTTCTCAGTGTGATACAATCTCTTATTATCTTATACTGTGTCAAATTATTATATTGCTACATACTCACACTTTATCTTTTATTTTCACGAATTTCAATGTGAAATCATACACAGATAAAAAAAACACAAATCTTATCTTGGCTAGATGCTAACATAAATGTTTCCGTCAACCAATGAAGTCAACGAGATACTTTAAATTAGCGACTGTTTTACATGAGTTGCATACACGGATTTGAAATATAAGAAATGTCAATAGGAAAAAAACTGCATATTAACTATTTTCCCTTTGTATCGCACAGAAGCTGTTTTAACTACATTTATTCATTAAATCTTAATTACATACATTACTATATAAACTATTTCAAGTTATATAAACAATCTATTATCAAAAATTAAAACACAATAAAAACGATGCGGGCCGCATTTAAAACATGTCCGACACAGGTGTTGTTTCGGAATCGATATATTATTAGACATTCTATAAATAGTTACTTTATTTGCAGAAAAAATTTACTTTTGTTAACGAAATTTATATGTTATACATATATTGTTTTTGAGAACGGTAAATGATATTCTTTATCAATATAATTTATATGAATTAAATAAATAATAAATATATACCTAGGCTTATTTTTCTTGAATGTATTCAGTTGTAAGCACTAATTTACATTTTGACTCTTTGAAAAATCTATTCAGTGTGATTTTCATCTAATCATTTAAATTTTCGTTTTTTATTGAATTTATCAAGGTGTTTAGTTTGCGGACATGGTTTTGATTTACGTATCTGTTTTTGAAGTTTGTGTACAAATCAAAGTTTGCGTCCCGGAGGCCTCGAATGTAGAAATATTACGTGTTTAATCTTATTTTTTGACAAAGCTATTCATAGACCCGCGTCCATGGATAAAATTTATTTTGCATTTAAAATACTCGGCGGCGTCGAATAATCATTACATTATCCAATGAATTTACACAAACATTGGATCTTTGCCGCGCTACTTTCACATTATCATAAATGAACTGTGTGTTGTAAGATTTTTGGATTTTTATCAATTTTTGAGACTTTTTAAAACTACTGTAGGCAATGTGTTTTACTCGCGCGTATTTATATCAGCAATAAAACGTGTTTTAGTATAAATATGTTTCGGACGATAACTAAGTACATTTTTTTGTACAACGACTTCAACATACGGCAAATAAATTCCATTCTATATATTTTACGTTAACATTTGTTATTGGAGTTAAGTTTCTGCTGTTTTAAAAAAGCCGCGTTTAGTACTGGTTCCAGAGACCACAGATGCTTGGGGTATGGACTCACCACCCAATCTATTATTGTCCCATGTCGTACGGAACGTAAATAAATACAAGATTTGAAACAACTGAAAACTGCAATCGCATATTTAAGGCATATGTGTATGTAAGGAATAACTAACAGGGTTTTCCAATGCAAAACAGGAAAAAAACAAAACATTTCTGTCACTTCTGCACAAATCACATTTAATATATACAATGTACATGAAGTTATAAAAATAGTTTTCCCGCATCGCAGTATATGAAATAGCGTGCGCGGGGTAAGAGTACGTTTCAAGCGCGGATTATGTTTTGTGTGAGTAATATAGGGGTAAATTTGAAAACAGATTTATAAATAAAACGACTGGTTCCATTTTTACACGATCGATAAAGAGCATAGCCGGGTGCCTATAGTTTTCGTATCAGTACTATTTTTAAAAATGACATAAACAGTATACCTGAGATGTGATAGAGGAAATCGAGTTTGAAATCTTGTATTTATATACATTGTCACCATAAACATGTGATCAGTAGGTAAGTAGAATAAGGAATTGCATCTGTAATTGGTTAGCTTACACGCAGTTGTAGGATGTATTTAAAGGTATTGCAGTGAGCAGGGGCGAGGTTCAGGCCTAAAGGGGTAAGGTCCAGACCCCAAGCATCTGTGGTTATAACAAGATTATCAGTAATTTTAATATGCCTATGGTATTTATATAGTCAATTTGAGTGCTTTAAAATGATTAAAGCACTCGGAAAAGCAGGTGGAGTTTCGGACATGCAAGTAGCTCCTTCCAACTTTTCTAATTTACTCCCGCGCAGAAAATAAAATAAAGAAATAGAAATACTATCTGTTTAGATACATCAGTCGCATGAAATAGCTGTGGTTTATTTTTGATTGCGACAGTTATTCCTTAGAAACCTTCACCTTGTTTTTTTCGTTTAAAAGGCCAAGAAAATTAACCGTCATGCAGTGTTTTGATTCCGGAAGACAAAACAATGAATGAAAACGTTTACATCTTCACACTGACACCATTACTCCACGTTAAAACTTTGTACTGTTAAGTTTAGCGGTACGCATTTAGATAGATCCTCTGCATAATGTCACAGTCAGGTATTTTATATATTTCGTGTATTAGATGATTAAACTGTAATAAGTTTGTATAATATAGCTATGTATGATATCTTAAATGGTTGCCCGAATAGGGGAGTGAATTCCAACAGCCACTATTATACCATTTTACACATTACCGCCGAACTGAAAAAACTTCAGTAGTATTTACGAAAGTTCTCATGAATTCGGCTTATAAGAATCTTTTCTATGTCCGATTCTATAATACATGTTCGTAGTTTTCATGAAACAATATTTGATGAAATATCTATTTAAGGTTTAAACTAAAATTCCACTTTACCTTCCGTATTTTCAGTTGTGTCGGAACCCACAAGCATTTCTTTCATATATGTTTCCTTTGGTCTTGTTTGTGATGATTGTTTTCCTGTAAACGTTTTGCCAAATTTGATTAACATCATTAATGAAAAGAAATATAACGTTGGTCATAATTGATTGTCATAAAAATGTTCTTAAGCTTTAATCAGAGCGTTAAATGTACATGTACCTTCAGATATACAAACCTTTTATAGAATCAGAAAAAAGTGTTTTAGCACTTTTTCTCAATGACTGAACTCGAATTTTGATAATGTATATATTATCTCATTCTTAGATATTATTTTGCACATTTGAATTATTTAAGATGTTTCTGCTTGAAATTGCTAATTACATTGTCGATTTAATGATCTAGTTCATTATTATTAAACTGCTACTGCCAACTATTGGTACTGCCAACTTCACGATTTTGCTACTGCTACTGCCAGCAACTGCTACTTCCAACTTTAAGTTTTTGCTACTGCTACTGCAAGCTACTGCTACTGGCAACTTTACGTTTTTGCTACTGCTACTGCAAGCTACTGCTACTGGCAACTTTACGTTTTTGCTACTGCTACTGCAAGCTACTGCTACTGGCAACTTTAAGTTTTTGCTACTGCTACTGCAAGCTACTGCTACTGGCAACTTTAAGTTTTTGCTACTGCTACTGCAAGCTACTGCTACTGGCAACTTTACGTTTTTGCTACTGCTACTGCCAATTACTGCTACTGCCAACTTCACGATTTTGCTACTACTACTGCCAGCTTCTGCTACTGCCAGCTACTGCTATTGCCAACTTTACGATTTTGCTACTGCTACTGCCAGCTACTGCTACTGCCAATTTTATGTTTTTGCTACTGTTACTGCCAGCTACTACTGCTGCAAACTTCATATGTTTGCTACTGCTACTGTTAGCTACTGTTACTGCAAGCTTCACGATCTTGCTACTGCTACTGCCTGCGACTGCTACTGCAAACTTCACATTTTTGCTCCTGCTACTGTCAGCTACTGCTACTGTCAACTTAACGTTTTTGCTACTGTTACTGCCAGCTACTGCTTCTGCCAACTTCATGCTTTTGCTACTGTTACTGCCAGCGAATGCCATTGCAAACTTCCTACTTATCTACATGTCAATGTGGTCCTTGGACTGTAAGGCTTTAACAAAAAATCCGCTTTACGTTTCCTAGAGTATTCAGTTTCCTCGGTACTCGCAATGCTTTCTTCCGTTTTAAGTGATAATAGTTGTTGTTCTATTTCCTGCTCTTCCGCTGTAAATGTTAGGTTAGGGTCAACCTCCATTGCCTGCTTTTCTAATGAAAAGAATATAAGTTTTGTCATAATTGATTTGTAAAACTGTTCTAATACTTTAATCAAAGCGTTGCCTTAAGAAATACTTACCTTTGATAAAATCAGAAAAATAAGTCAGCAATTTTTCTCAGTGACCGAACTCGTATTTTGATTATGTACATGTACATTATCTCATTCTTAGACATCAATTTGCAAATTGGAATAGTTTTAGATGATTTTTGTTTTAAATTGCTATTGACAATGTCGATTTAATGTTGTAGTTCATCATTATTACTTTCATCGACTAGGATGACCATTTAAACATTTTGTGTATGACATCTCTTTAAGCATGAACTTACTAAGTAAATCTAGGAAGTTTTCCAGACTGTCTTGTGTTATTCCAAACGTTATGTGGTATACACATTTGAAAATTTCTTTCAACATCTCCGCAATATCCAGAAGTCTTTGTTTAAACTCCTCGCTCTCCAGATACACCAACAGTTTTAACAAACCACGACTTGAGGTACATCTTATTTTCATTACAATGCACTTATTTTCATAAGCGCAAAATTCACCACCATTTTTTTCAATTCCTTGTAGTATTTCGTCCACCCCTCTTGTAAGTTTCAAAGTATCTGCTTTGTTAAGTTCTGGAATAGGTTTTGCAACACCAGTTCGTTTCAAAGCTGATATCAAAACCCTTGTGATGATTGTTTCCGCTAAATTTGTCAAAACATCATCTGGACCCCTTAAATCTATCTTTGCTCCGACCACTTTAAACAGAAACAAAAAACACTAATATATACAAAGTACAGTAGATCTTTGTCATAACAAATGACCGATGGATATAAAATGTGATTGGATTTGAAATTGCGTTACCTGTGCGCTTTGCCTCATGACAGCCAATCTCACGATTGCATAAAGTACATTATTTATCAGTAAGGTATATGCCTTATTGGAGATATAAGTAAACTAAAAAACACTTGTTAGAATCAATTTACAAAACAAATCAAGTGAGGTTAAAATTAGGTTACCGCATCTATATAATATTAATCAATACGTAAATGACGTTTCAACGTTGTTGAAAAGTACTCAGATTCAGTTATAATAATTTTGTTACTTTGAATTGAGGGCCTGCAATGTATCTTAATGGAAAGTACCTTCAAGCCATTTCAATTACATTTTCTACAAACAAAAATCATGCAATTGAGTTTGTCATACTGTTCATATGTATGTTATAATCAACATACGATATTAAAATTCTACTCGAGTGTTTAGAAATGTTGAGGCAAAGACATTGATAGATGTATTTAAAATATACTACCTTGAAAAGAATGAAAGTCTTCCTTCAGTAGTATCAATAATTGTTTGAATTCTGCAATTTATAATGATAATAACAATAAAATCAGTGATTAAGAACAATTGGAGCAAATTGCAAATTTTTTAAAAAGCACATTGCATTTCCTCATAGAAAGCATCAATCACCATGCACAGGTACAGACAGACTGTCTTACAAATTAATCACCGATTATGTTTATCCTGAAAATGTGTTTACCTTTTGTTCAATTTTCAATGTGTATATATTATTTATAGAGAGAAAAATAATATTCGACAAACGTGCCTGGAATATGCGTAGATTATTTTGAAGAGAGAGAGAGAGATCAAAAGTTGGCATACTTTTGCTAATTTCAAATTTGCTTGATAAGAATACAGACTTGTATAATATGTATAACGCATTGGGGAAACCCGATTAATTTATTAGTTAAAATTACCTTGTAATTTATCGGTATTCATGTCCACTTTCACTGAGACTTCTTCAACACGTCTAGTAAGATCCCTTAGTTGTTCTGCCAATATTTCATTGAACTTGCTTATTTCTTTTAGTCTTTCAGTTGCGGAGGCAGCGTCAATTGGATCTGTGTGGAATTGTTTAACGAAATTCTGACATCTATCATGTACGTCACGATCAAGATCTGAACTGAGGTTAATCAACAAAGCAGCTAATTCTTTCCACGCGTTTTCAAACTCGTCACTTTCCATAGATACTGAATCAGGATGTGAATACTTGTTCCGTAAACCCTTCAGGTGTTTGATGTCAGAAAGGCTCTCATTAGAAAGGCTAGTGTTCCCAAATAGGCATACTATTACTTTTCCTAACAGCGATATATCCCAAGTATTTTTGTTTACGTTTCCAGTTTGAGGATATAGTTTCTGATTTTGCTCTTTCATTGCCGTCCCAGATACATGTAGACTATGTTTTTGTTGCTGTAGCAGTACGTCTAAAGAGTCACCTGTCTTGTTTGTTTCTCTCTCCAGTATTGCACGCAGTATTAATAATCCTCCTTCATCCAGCAGGAGGATGTACCTTAGATGCCTCACATTGCCTTCTGTCGCCATTATTCTTACCAGTACTTTCTACTGACTGATCTCTGACAAGCAAAAAAAAATATCCAGTATACGTACACAAGACAAAATCTGCAATTTTACCACCATTCCGTCGAAAAGTAAAAAGAATTCATCCGATTTAATGTCAAAATGTGTTGCACTGTGTAATATATCACTGAAACCAGACTATAGAAGTTTGCTTAATAGCATAACTTAACCTTATCTCTAGAATGTCAATGGCATTTCGGGATAAATAAGCAGGTTTTAAGCACGATGCATTTCTGGCTTTTTCAATATACTGCAGTGTACAATGACACATGAAATGAAAGTCATATACATATAATTACAACTTGCAATCGTTTCACACAAAAATTCTTTTCTGGTTTGTTATTTCTGCCCCAGCGCCCGCTTTATATGAAGCAGGTTCGTATTCATAGCTCCTCGTTAATATTCATGACGGGCTACTTTTTATGCCCCCCAAAAAATTTCAAGTGACATGTAGAAATCGACTTGTCCGTCCGTCTGTCTGATCGTCCGTCCGTCCGTACATTCCCAGTAGACATAAGGGGTTTAGAGTTTGAATACAACTTAGCATTGTGAGGTTGTTTAGTTTATTCCGTCATTAAGGTGTTAAAAATGGTATTGTGGGGTTGAATAATTTTATTGTGGGGTTAAAAATGATCAAAGAAAGAACAAAGGGATAACCTCACAAAGTCCGTCTGGTTAGTACGTCCGTTCATCCGTCTCCACTTTTTTGTTCGGAAAATAACTCCAAACGTATAAAAGGAAATTATTTGAAACTTCATACAGTGATAGAGCACAAAGGGGAAAGTGCAGTGCTCAAAAACCATAACTCTGCCTTGCCTAATTTTTAAATTATCTCCGTTATTTACATTTTCTGGTCCGGAACATAACCCTAAAAGTACTGAAAGAAATTTCTTCGAATTGAAATCAACGAGAGAGGACATGAAGGGGAAGTGAAGTGATTCTTTGTAATTTTTAGTTTGATTTTGAATGCAGAAAAAGATTTAATGCGTATTTCATATCTACATTCTTATGATATAAATTAGTACATAAACTATTGTTGCAGTGTCTTGGAAAGTAAAAATTAAACTTTTTAGTAATCACAATAAAATGAAAGTTATTTCTGTTTGCAAGTAAATTACATATTTTTGCTGGAAATTTTAAGTAAAATGTATTCACAGAAATAAATAATTATATATTTAAGAAAAATTACAAAATGATACTATCCAGTACAACTTGGAGATTATCAACTTCTATTGTTGGCTTATTAGATTTAAAAATCTTTGTCTGCAGTAAATTGACATGAATTACTCAATTATGATAGATACCACTAAAGTGTTGTTTTTGTCTTGTATATAAAAACATTCTTAGCTCCACTTTCTTAACTTTTGAAAGGGTCAATGACAAGATAATAATATAGTCATGATGTGAAAAGTAATGAACAAAACCTACAATGTCCAGTTAGGTGTGATAAACAGTTTCGATTGATTGTTGCTTGATTATACTGTGAAAAATGAAGGATTTTGAAATAAATTCGCACAAATGTTCAGCACATAGTGATAAAGGTCAAGGTCACAGACTGTTAGACACGACTTTTGTCTCTTACAAGTGACAGCTCTTGTTCATTCACAAAAGTGGATAATGTTGTTTTTTACACTGGCTACACGTTTTCGATACAGTGTGAATTTAAACCAAGGCAAGTAAATATTGTTAAAAAAAAATTCTATGACAAAATGTATTTGTTTACTTTCCGAGTAAGTCTGCAAAAATAGAAACAAAATGACTAACACCGACAACAACACGGACTTGGACACTTTTCGTCAGCTTACTTGGGGTTTGACTTGTATTTGCCACCCATAAATGACTCGGAACAATTGGAAATTCCTCCTGACTGTTCACAATGATAGGATTTGACATTTGGATAAATGAGTCGTGAGGTTGTTGTTGTCGTTACGGTTCAAAACTGCAGTGCTTAACTTAATGGCATACTATTACAATACATACGCTTTAAAATAAATTAAATTGTTTTAAACTTTAGCGTTCTTGAACCGATCAAAAAGTACCAGTGCATAACAGTTTTCAAGTCTTTCCAGGATAAGGATCGTTCATTGACTCACGTGTACGCCAACTTTATTATAGATTCAGAGCATGTCACCAAACAAAAACACGTTGAGAAGTAAAAAGGAAAAGTGTATCCGCGACTTAAATCAACAGAATGATTCAATTACTTTCAGATCCTTATTTTATGCTACGTGAATGACATGACCACCAGTATCGACACAGATTGCAAGCTCATTCTATATGCTAATGATAACACTATACTTTTTTCTCATAATGATCCAGATATTATTTCAAACAAATTAAGAAAGGTTCTTGAATCTTGTTCAGATTTGCTTGTTAATAATAAGTTATCTCTCCATCTTGGAAAAACAGAATGTATGCTTTTTGGACCTAGAAAGAAGCTAAGAAACGTAAAACAAATTAATATTGTATGTAATGGTCAGACAATAGAATCTACAAAACAAGTCAAAAAATTTTGTCTGGTGAGGCCACTGTCCAACGTTAATTCAAGACTCAAATTCTTGTAAATGTCTTTCCTTTAAAAGCAGAACATTATTATGCTTTGCATGAATACAGTGTCATTTTGATTATTCCTGCTCTTTGTGGTATGAAAGTCTAAACAAAAGCCTGAAAAAGAAACTGCAAGTAGCTCAAAATAAAGTGGTTAGATTTATTAAAGATTATCATCCTAGGACCAGTTAAATTCATTCAGATTTTTCAGAAGTGAACATGTTAAATATTGAAAATAGAGTAAAGCAGCTAAGACTTAATCACATTCATAAGATTTTTTACAATATCTGTCCAGAATATATGAAACAAAACTTTGTTCGTCTGTCTGACATATATAATTATGACACTAGATCAAATAAGTATAATTTTTTTATTCCGCATTACAGTATGTGCTGATACTTTCTTATATAATGGCATTAAAGACTGGAATAGTTTACCAGAAAATATCAAGTCTATAAAAATATATCTTTGTATAAAACATCAGTTAAAAGCCATATTGTAACAAACTGGAAGGCACAATCTGAAAATTGTTTTTATATTACAAGACTAAAACATATTGCTTAACATTCTAGTTTCATTTTTCTAAGTAAACATATGTTGTCAAAATGTGATTGTTCTATGCTCATTTCCTCTGTTCTCGTTAAACAAGAAAAATAGTGAAGAAAGTGTAAATTTCATGAACAGGCAACCTCCGACTTACACACTTTATTTCTGAAGTTCAATTAAACGTTCGTTCAAACAAGTCAACGTTCTCCACATAATGAAGAAGTTTTTTTTATGACAATTTCTATCGAGCTAAATAAACGGTATATCAAAATTAATGCCTGTGGAAGGCATAGTAAGGCAAAAACACTTACGTGCATCAAGTTTTTCATACCTTTCTGTATTTCAACACAGAAATTACATGCAAAAAATAGGATTTTATTTTCTTATACAATCAAATCACTTACCCACAACTAAAGTATAATCCATAAACACATTGTCTGAAAATGTCGTCTTATGATAGTGTAAATCAATACATGTTTATGCTTAAACTCCAGGTCAGTTAAATTGAGCTGAAATTCCATGTACCAGAGAGAACTATACGGATTTTTTAAACACTAGATGAATTGGTTTATACAAGGTCAAATTACTGTAACTAAATGTATCCCGACATATAAGACGTTGCTTAGGCAAACAAACAATTATCTGCACGAAAGGTCTTCATGCAATTTCTTTGGATATATTACAGGTTAGTTTAAGTAACGAAGCGTGTCACTATAATTTTTGCCATGCAATCATTTTTGATTAGCTTTATTTCAAATTTATGTTGCACAAAGTAAACTTGAAAGAAAGATAAATAGTTAGTATTTTTCAATAGTAGCGATATTTTATGCAATTAATTAGACTTATTCAGTAGTATAAAATCGAAACTATTTTACGTACAGTCAGGTGACACACACCTTTGAAGCAGGAAGTGTAAAATAAGACAGGGACTACTTTTTCTAGGAAGGACGTTTCGTATTATATGTTCACTGAGAGTGTTCTCCCTTTATAAATGTAGTTTTACTATGAGGTACATGTATGTAAGTATGCTAAGTTAACTTTATACGGTTTTCGGTATTTGTGACTTCCCAAGCCCTCACCTGCTACTGAAATGCAAAATCACACGCTTTTTTAGTCCCATACATGTATGAATAGAGCAATATACAACAATGTATAAACAGGGTGTTCCAGAATGTATGTCCACTTAACAAATGCTAATAACTTTTCACAGAAGAGTCACACATAAGCAAATTATATGTCATTTGAAAGAGTACATACACAAGTTTTTGTACATCAAACAATTATCTTGAATTTTTACTTACAGTTTCTAAAGTACATATTCTAAGTGACCACCATTATTTTGCCTGACCAGCTCACTCCGCACTCTAAAGTTACGTATGACGTTTGCACATGTGTCTCTCTACGAATAGCGGCTTTAAACTCTCTAATGGATGTTGGTTTGGGGTAATAAACATTGTCCTTCAAGTATCCCCATAGATGAAAGTTCAGGGGTCTGAGATATGGCGAATACAGAGGCCAAACTGTGTCAGTTTTCAAAGAACTAATGCGGGTGCCAACTGTTTGCTCTAACCACTTTAAAACATCATTTGCAGTGTGGAGGGTCGCCCCGTCTTGTTAAAACCAAGAAAATTCAATCATTGTTCCCTTTCTTATCAGTGCTAGAATTAACTTATTCTGCAGAATTTTCAAGTATCGTTTAGCAGTCACGGTACAACACTTGCATTTCTCCGCGTAAAAGAATGGCCCGATTATCCCGGATGCACTCATGACAGCCCAGACGGTACCTTTTTGACTATGCAGCGGCTTCACGTCATGAAAGTCAGGTTTGAAGGATCCCCAGAACCTGATAATTTGCTTACGACATAGCCATCAAGATGAAAATGTGATTCATCGCTAAACCAAGTACTGTCTGATAATTCTTCATGTGACCTCATCCACTCAGCCAGCTTGAAAGCCTGAATATGAATGACGTCATTGATGACGTCAGAAGACGTTACCGTGACGTCGCATGACGCCACTCTGGTTATGAGGAAACACTTACATCAATTATCTTTCATTTGTTAATATTGAAGCATTTTTGACAAAGTTATAATCATTTGTTAAGTGGACATATATTCTGGGACACCCTGTATATAGCAGTTTCCGTACTATAGCACACACGTGAGTAACAGCGTACGTCTTATTTGTCATTTATGTGTTCTTAACTTTACAATTCAATGAATCCCTCACATGGCGGACCTATTGATATCCGTATACGATAAAAGTTTACCATCTCCATTTATCGCTAACCTTAATCCCTCTCCAGACCATTTGCTGACCATTTCACCCGAATGGAGATATAATTTTAATACATTTTTATAACATGTACTTTTTACGACCGTAGGCCTACTAACAAAATATTAGCGAAGAATATCTTAATGTCATATGAGCCCATACGCCGCCATGTTGGTTTAACATGTATAGGCCGACGGCTAGGTGACGCTTCACTCGAAACTTGCGAATTTATCGTTGAACCGATCATGCGATCAAGAGAGTCGTATACCAACTCGATTCAATTCGCAAAAGTTGATTGGTCTTAAAATTCGGTCAAAAGCCAGGTTACGTCAAAAACATTTTCTACCTTTTCTTCCTGCAACTTTTCCATTGACACAAGGTGTCACAGTTTCATTCCAAACGTTTACTGAATTCATGTACTTGACGCCCGACATATTAACTGGAATTTATATGTGCTTTTTGGATTTTTTGTTGCAATCCTTTAACTTATTTGCACATATACGTGAATATGCTGTGTTTAAATCAGTGGCTCATCTTGTCTAACATGAACGTTCTTATAAAGTTCAATGCATGCAGAAACTGTGAAAGGGTTTAGTCCCCTTTTACATAAAGCGTTAACAATGTTTCAATTGTGATACAGAATGTAAGACCGAATTTACTTACTTCCACTGCACAGTCAGCTTTAAAATGTTTAATAGTAAATAAGTTTTCAGGTTTCAGAGCAATAGCTGTGATATCTTTGGAGACAAGTGGACATAGTTACAAAACTTAACCAACCAAAAAGCAATGCCGACGCCCACGATACTCAGGGGATGAAAGGTGATGACGCGCTAAAAAATATTTCGAAAGAAAAAATGTGATAATTACTATTTGTCCATCCTGTACTTTTCACAGGTGGAATTTTGTCCAACCTGAATTTTTCACAGGGGGGATTTTGTCCAGGTATGAAAATGGACGTGGGGGATTTTGTCCAGGATTGATATTGCCCTACCTTCTCATTTACAAGTAAATGACCATAGCTATTACCTGTAAAAAATAATTGCATTGAAATCGTTAAGCGATTTCTCATATTTCAAGTTTTATTCATTTAGTTTAGTGTTAAGATCATAATCGGTCATTTTGTAACGCTTCTTGAACATGAATGCCTTTATGTATTGAAGCGTTGTACATAATAATCTTGAAACTGAAACCAGTTATTACAACTATTTTTGTAGCGGGAAAGATTAAACATGCCAGCACACAAAATACCGTGCAACGTCTCAGGAGCGAAAACCCTTCGGGGAACATAAATTTGGTTGTTGTAGAGAAGTAGTGTTCTGGAGCGGTCGATTCCTTACATAATTGACGCAATGGAAAAGAAATTGTGTCTTTTATGGAAGTTGTTGCTCTAGGGAAGTGCTGTTCAGGGTGGTTGGATTGTATAAGTATATATATGTTACCATCATGATTTTATGATACCGGTCCAAAAACCTTGAATTGAATATCTAACTACTAATATTTTATAAGGTAGCTCAATGGAACTAAATGTAGATTAGTGTCCATTTTAATGCGTTTTCGAAATTAAGTTTGAAGTAAATGTATCAAAATAAACATGTTGCTATTTAGTAAGGATGGGAACGAATATTCGAATATTCGCATATTTGATTATTTTTTAAACATCAGTTTAATTCAAGAATTGTGTTTATTAATTGATCAATGGTAGTAAACTCCTCAAGTCATATATACATGTTTAATACGGACCCGTTTTCAATTCGGTTAATCGTGAATTAGCCTACTTTTGGTCGATCAGTGTTTTGATAACAAGTGTCAGATGTGCAAATTACGATCTTAAATTGCAAACATTGCTACAAGGTATTGTTTAATAATTGACACGTGTAATCACTGTCAAGTAACTTCTGTAACGGGCCGAGGGCCTAAGACGCAGCAGATCCATTCAGTGAAAAGTATACTCAACCCTGAATGGGTCTCTGTGCCTTATATATACTACCCTAATCCCCATCACATGTACATGGGTTTTAAATTTGCATATTACCATCATATGCGACCGAACGTTTTCACTACGTTCACCGATCGTTACACTACTTCCCCCTCCGAGAAGACTCGTCCCGAGTCTTGGCCTGGGAACTTCGTGGGTAAGGCAACTCCTGTCTGGCAGTTGTCTTCATCCAACCGCTGCCACCATTTATAACGAACCGAGGGCCTAAGACGCAGCAGATCCATTCAGTGAAAAGAATACTCAACCCATGGGTCTCTGTGCCTTATATATACTACCCTAATCCCCAACACATGTACATGGGTTTTAAATTTGCATATTACCATCATATGCGACCGAACGTTTTCACTACGTTCACCGATCGTTACACTTCTATTCAAATTAGCTATTTATCTTTAGTTAATGCAAAGATAGCCGACCGCAAGTTTTCTAACATTTGTTAATTACACAACCGCCGAGTGTATTTTTGTCTTTTTCTTTGTTATAACATTTTGTACATCTTTCTCAAATCGCGATCACATAAACTTAACTCGTAATACAACTGGTTAAAGATCGAACCCAAAGAGATGTTTTCGATACTTTAAAAATATTTTTTCATAGCTTACCTTCTAGATCTACGGAGAATTTAAAGACAAAGGGTCAACAGTTAAATTTTCGTTCCAATAATTGTCCGCATTTGAGCTTTAGAAATTTTGCTAAAAAATCGCCGTAACGTGTTCATTACTGTTTACGGTTTACGAGCCGATCGGGAAACACGACAGATATCCGTCATTGGTGCGTAATGTCAATATTCCAGTGAAAAAAAAATGACTATCAATTTATCGTCAGGTTACAAAATAAACTCGACATTTTCCTCTTTTTGTTACTAATATTTAAGAATTTCAGCCTAAACAGAAAACAAAACTCGACCATTGATGAATGCAAATAATATAAAGCATTCAAACGCAAATGTGTAGTTCAATACGCTATTTCTGATATGTAAAACTCGGATGCCAAACATATCAAATTTGCATTCGAGTATTCGAATATATTCGAATATGCTATACGAATATTCGTATATCGATTTCGGTATTCGTTCCCATCCTTATTATTAAGTGTTTGAAATAAGTTTTTTTTATAAATCAGCATTGAATACTGACGCAGTATACTATTAATGATAAGCAGCCAATACTGCGCTGCGATTGGACAAAAAAATAAAACACTAAAATTAAAGTTATTTCTTCCAAGTTGTCAAAGCATTCACAAAATGTGCTAAGCATCTTTAGTGACTATGATAATAATTTTAACTTTATTAAAAAGTATGTTTAACACCAAAGGAATGCCTTCGTTTTCACTTTATTTCTCTTACTGACGGATGGAAAGGAAACTATACGAAACGAATTGGGTGGATTTTCAATAGCAGCAGTATTCAGTAAAAACGATTTTCATGGCTTTACATTATTGTCAACAGCAATACAACTCCGAGAAAAATTAATGAATTTAATCCGTGACTCACAGGATTATCCTTCGTTTCAGGAGTAAACATTTTTGATAAAGTTAATGTATTTCTTAAAAGTTTGGTTGTCATTTCAAAAAGTAAATAATTATAACAGTTACTCAACGTTGTATACTAAACTAACGTGTAACGTCACAAATGATATATAATAATAAATTAATGATATATAATAACGTCATTTATCGTTATTACTGTAGTTGTAAGTTATCACTGACGATACGTTAATTTTACAATGATTTAATTATAATATGCTCCGTACATAACGACTCCGGATAAAGCAAACTTCGAATCTCATGAACAAATGTTCGGGCGCTACTTTTTCTTCTTTTTGATTAAATGGAATATGGATATAAACGACTCCGGATATCGAACAGATTTAAATGGTCCGCAGGAGCTCATTATATACGACATATACTGTATTCTTGTAAATTCTATTCTTAAACAAACGTAGACGTATTGATCATACTGTCAAGCTTGGGTTCCTGTACAAAACCAATAAAATGACTTGAACGGTAATCTATATATCTACAAGCCATTCAAACCAACTCATTCGTGGTATCAGTGCAGTGCATAGATATTGAAACATGACACTATTTTACTTTAAAAATATATGAATGGCTTACATTTGAAATAGGCTTGTAATGTGTACATTGATATGCCGTTACGATATTCATTTTATTTTTCATTTACACCGGCAAGATCCGCTCATTATTAAAGACATCTCTAAAGCAAATTCGTAAAGAAATGCGCAGTTAAGGAAAGAGCGTTCCAAATGGTATTTCTATCGGCTAAGAACACCCCAGCAAAAAATACATATTTATGCCGGGGTGTACTAGGCGGGCATAAAAGCCACGTGGTTTTGATCAAAACACAACGTGGTGGTTTGCCAAAGACAAATTTATACCTTCATATTTTTGGACAAGAAATTATTCGCTGAAGTGTTCTTGTAACTTTCACAGATAGAATGGTTTGAAGCTACAATGAGACTGCTGTACAAATTGGGTTCGCAAATTGAACACTGTAGATGCTTACATAACGGATTAGTTATCGAATCTGATAATTGCGGAGGACCGGAACGGTAATGCCTGAAGTCAAGTTTTTTTTCCAGCCTCTGTTTCCTTTTTCTTTCTTTTTTATAGCTCATCTTGCATGTAGTGCCAATGTTTGCCTTTAGGATCCTCGTGTCCGGCGTCCGTCGTGAATGAAATGTAATGGCATGGTCATGAGTTACTATATTGAACTCAATAGCCACGGTTAGCTTACTCATCTAGACGCCAAAAGTAAGTAACCCGTAGTCGCGATAAAATTGTAATTACTCGTTACCACGACGTCGGGACATATCAACGCGTTGTCGTGTCTACGACTAAGTATTTCCCCTGATGTTTATATTTCCTGACCTTGTACAATAATTCGCTTACATACCCTACTTATGTTATACAGCAACATTTATTTTGGCCAAGTATGAGATTCTGTGTCATATGTAACTTATGTTTCAACTGAAACTGATTAAAACTTTATTTAAAACGACACAATCAAAACACAAAAAAATAACACTGGAACAAATAAATATATGAAAACTTTTGTTGTTGCTAAGAAATATAATAAATACAAAACAACAAATAAACAGTTACAGTTAAAGGAACAAACTGACATTTTTCGTATTAGGAATATCTTACCTTCAACAGACGCCATTTTAGCCAATTATTAGTCACACGGAAGTTAGTTTCGTTTTAAATTCACAGAAGAACATTTCGAAATAGATTAAATTAAACATTCTTGTTTCGGTTTAACTTTGCATAATAAAGATTTAGTTTCGACAACGCATTAACCGCCGGCAACGTTACGTACATTGATTTTTATGTTTACAAATTATTATGTTAGATGCAATTTATTTATAAAAACATGATTTCAATAGCTAAAATTGTCATTGCCTTTATAAAATCAAAGCGCTGAAGGCACTGGAGGTGTCCTTTATACGATAATGGTGACCACTTCCCAAAGCATACAGATCTTAAATGGTATTGTAACATTGTAACAAGAGGACAGTGATGATTCAATACTGCAGAGCTGCATTCTAGTTTAAATATGATTGCTCCATTGATGTACTAAATGTGAACACCCACGTTTAGTGTGGGGTACAATGACAGGATATGACAAGTGTATATTACCAGCTTACCCATTCATATCAATATGAACTTCCGTGTCATTGACCAATCAAACAGCTGGCAATTTCATGGAAGGGTAATAAATACATCAATTATGGGATTAGCTAGAGTAATGGTTCTTGGTCACAGCACTCCCTGATGGTGGGATTCAAGTATTAATTCAATCCCAGTGTTCAATAGTATCCAACTTTTACTGACAAGGTTTTAATAGAAAGGGAGATTATTTAAATAGTTATGTTATCTAAATTACAGTTCTCCATATCCTAAATGTCTTCAATCATTGCATGAAGTATCAAATCACGACGGCCCTAGTGGTCCTCCAAATATGAACCATACTTAAGTTTCTTATGATATATTAGAGTTTGCATAGGACTGACGTACACTTGTATAAACCCAAAAACTGTGTTGAGCCGCCAGCTGTAAAAAGGGCCAACTCCTTACCAAGTAGAGATAGGTAAAATAATACCTAATTAGACCTATCACTAAATGTGATTAATAGTAATTAGTCAAGATGGAGTTATTGTTCTTTTTCACTGCATTTCCTCTCATTGTGCTTGAGCATTGTATCAAGTTTTATTGAATTCTAACCAATAGTTTTCGAATTATGCCCCGGACAAGTAAAAAAGGGCAATAACTCTGTAATTACTCAAGATAGAGTTAACGTTCCTGTGCATTGCACTTGCTCTCAATGTACTTGACCATTGTATGAAGTTGTATTGAATTCCAACAAGTAGTTTTCAAGTTCTTCTCCGGACAAGGAAAAGTCACAAAGGGCAATAACACTGTAATTACTAAAGATAGAGGTTTGGTTCTTGTACACTGCCCTTCCTCTCATTGCGCGACTATTGTATGAAATTGTATTGAATTCCAACTAGTACTTTTCAAGTTCTGCTCCAGACAAGGAAAAGTAAGAAAGGGCAATAACTCTGTAATTAGTCAAGATGGAGTAATGGTTCTTGTGCACTGCACTTCCTCTGAATGTGATTGAGCATTGTATAAAGTTGTATTGAATTCCAACCAGTAGTTTTCAAGTTATGCTCCAGACAAGGAAAAAAAACAAAGGGCAATAATTCTGTAATTAGTCAAGATAGTGTTATGGTGCTTGAACACTGCACTTCCTCTCAATGTGCTTGACCATTGTATGAGTTGTATTGAGTTCCAACTTGTAGTTTTCAAGTTATGCTCCGACAAGGAAAATGCAACAGACTGATCGCCTGACCAACCACCGGGTGACTCATATATACCCCCTTAAATTGGTTTCGGGGGTATAAATATTAGATGTAACATGCATGTTGTACCACAGGAAAGTGGTCTCGATTTTTCTCAACAGCCAGTAATTAATTAAAAAGTTAAAAAGTAAGCTTTTTACAGTAACTACAAAGGGAAGTAATTCTAAAAACAAGGGTAGCTCATGGTGGTGAACATTTATGCCATGTTTAATCAAAATCCCTCCATGCAGAAATTCTCCGGACAAAGATATTGGATTTAACAATGAACCTCTATGTGTGACCTTGACCCTAGACCTTGTTCATGCACATGATCATTCGTTTCATGGTGGTGAACATTTGTCACAAGTAACATCAAAATCCCTTAAGCATGAAGAAGATATGCTCCAAACAGTCATTCTTGAATTTGACCTTTAACCTTTAAGAGAGTGACATTGACCTTAGAACTAGGGACCTGGTTCTTGGGCATGACACTCCATCTCGTGATGGTGAACAATTGTGCCAAGTTATTTCAGAATTCCTCAATACATGGATAGTAACAGCTCGGACAAGCTGAACTCAGATGTACAGACGCACATGCATACACTTAACGGCCATTAAACAAGGCATTAAATCCCTATACCTGTAGAATGAATAAATAATTATGATTAAATAATTAAGTCAAATAAATAAACTCTCCTCCTCAACAAAACCAAGGGCATAAGCTATTTCTTAAGCATGTGAAAACCCTATTCATATCTACTAGACTACTAATTGAAAACTTTTACAACAATTTAATAGGGTTATTAAGGTAGTGACGGATTATACGGATATTGTTTCACTCTGTACCTTGAGTGACCTGTACCGCCGCGATAGCCTAGTGGTTAGAGCGCCCACTTAGTGTGCGGGAGGTCGTGGGTTCGATCCTCGGCTGCGTCATACCAAAGATGAGAAAACAAGAGCTGTCCCTCACAAGTGACGAATGCCCCCGAAAGAGGTGCCTCACAGTCTGTGTCCTCTCCATGTGCTCAATAAATGTGCTATGTAATTTTAAAATCCTTCCATGCATGACAGAGTAATCATGCATACAGTATTCCATTACTTTAAACACTAAGTGTGACCTTGACCTTTCAGGTAGGGACTTGGGTCTTGCACGCGACACAAGCGCTTGATGTGCTAGACATTTGTGCCAAGTTATTTTAAAATCCTTCAAAGCATAATAAAGTTATAGTCCGGACACAAATGTATGCATATATACAGGATTCCATTACCTATAAACTATAAGTGTGACCTTGACCTTTCAGGTAGGGATGTGGGTCTTGCATGCGACACGTCGTCTTGATGTGCTAGACATTTGTGCCAAATTATTTTAAAATCCTTCAAGGCATGACAAAGTTACAGTCCGGACACGAATGTGTGCATATATGCATATATAGAGGAATCCATTACCTTCAAACTCTAAGTGTGACCTTGACCTTTGAGGTAGGGACGTGGGTCTTGTACGCGACACGTCGTCTTGATGTGCTAGACATTTGTGCCAAGTTATTTTAAAATCCTTCAATGCATGACAAAGTTACAGTCCGGACACGAATGTGTGCATATATGCATATATAGAGGAATCCATTACCTTCAAACTCTAAGTATGACCTTGACCTTTGAGCTAAGGACGTGGGTCTTGCACGCGACACATCGTCTTGATGTGCTAGACATGTGTGCCTAGTTATTTGAAAATCCTTCAATGCATGACAAAGTTACAGTCCGGACACGAATTTGTGCATATATACAGGATTCCATAACCTTCATACTCCAAGTGTGACCCTCACCTTTGAGGTAGGGATGTGGGTCTTGCACGCGACACGTTGTCTTGATGTGCTAGACATGTGTGCCAAGTTATTTTAAAATCCTTCAATGCATGACAGAGTTACAGTCCGGACACGAATTTGTAAGTGGGGACGCACAGACGGACGGACAGACGGACGGACGGACAGACGGATAGACGGTCAGACGGACAGACGGTGCAATTTTAATATGCCGCCCTTCGGGGGCATAAAAATGGTACTGAGAGCTCCCTTGCTTGGCGCTCAGCATTATAAAAGGGTAATGTCAGGAAGATAAAGAGAAGCTTCCGGCTTCTGGGAAAAGGTAAGTACTTGTTACTGGATACCCTGTTTGTCGCTTTGTAGCTAATGTTGTCTGTTGATCATATGCGACGTTAAATAAGGCTTCTTTATCTTTATCTTGGTATTTATAATGTAAATATAAAACTGCAATTTCCCTGTCATTTATCATGTTTATTCGTTGAATAAGAATGAGTTCATTTTTTTTACTGTGACGACAATGACACAGTTATTTAGTAAATTGGCTGTTTATAATTCTACCTCAAAGGGTAAACTCAACATATAAACATTAATTAGTTTGTCCAAGCGTGGCTTTAGACATCAAGTCCAGATGGCTTTTCAACATCTCGAAACAGTCGAAAATCATTGCAAATTAGTTGCCAAAGTATTTGTGAAATTCCATTAGCATAGTTTTTCAGAATGTTTCATGTTCTGGTCATCTAATGAGCTTCCGCATTCTCTTATACATCTGCAATAGTTGCAGTGAACAGTTTTGATAAAGTTGGCTGTGTTGTATCAAATTCATCTGCTAAAGAACATATTGGACAGGTCAAGTCTTAGTTTCATAAAACTTTCATTAGAGTCAAGGTTCTTCAATTTGTCATTATTGTCCCTGCAATAGTCAATATCGAATCTCGTCTTCAGTTTCAGCACTTCAGTTTTCAGCTCAGACGTTTCGGTCCTTAGTTTCTGTAAAATTGCATTCATATCATCCATTAAATCACCATCAATGTCCATCTGCAAAGTCGCGCCAGTTTCATCAGAGTCCAAGATGAGTACCAATGGCGTTTCCTCTTCTGTTAGCATCGGCCAACAAGTACAGCTTAAAAGCTTACTGACGGGACCCAGTCTGGATTCAGTCTATCATTCAAGTATGCCTTTTTCCCTGAAAGAAAGAATGTTAGTCTTTACAAGTTATGTTTTACAGAATTAAGAAAAATGATAACCAAAGAAACAGTTAACTTTATAATGTATACAAGCATGGCAAGGGTGTTTAGTAGACCCAAGCTCCTGGGTTCTAACCCATGAACATTTTGAAATACCTTATTTGACCCGCAATAAAAAAAACCTACGAGTCATATTTTCATGAATTTTCATTCATGCCTCTCTTACTTAATGTACATGTTCATCAATTTGTTAATTCCAAACACTCAGGCCGCATGAAAATACCCTACAAATTAATTTATTTTCTTGCATGCAACAGAGAAAGTTAAAGAAAAAAAACAAATTTTTAACATTTCAATCATAAATTTTAACTTAACATATGTTTTATGATAAAAGCACCTACAAACTATTGACAATAACTGACTTTCACCTGAAAAAATCAGTTTTGAAACAAAAGCTACGAGTTGACTACATACATGTAGGGTACGAGTTGACTTTTTTACCAATTCAGGTACGAGAGGACTAACAGACTAAGGTACGAGTTGACCCGGAAGCTTATCAAAGATGATTATGATAGAAAGATATACCACAGATAACAGTTACACGTAACAGATAGTAATACGCACATTGTATGTCTGTCAATGTCTGTGACCATACTCAATTTTATATGTACCCAGTAGTGAATTTACAAATAATTGCTTCCGGTCAAAGAGAAATTCTCCTTTGAAAAGAGTTTAGATACAGTCTAATTTATTTACGAATCACCCAAGGTTGACTTACCGCTAACGCAATTTGCATACATGTTTGGGAAATCTTGACCAATTTTTGCCCTTTTCCTTTCTTAACTGATATTCTCACATTCACCCTGGTTTGTAATTATCGCTGGAAGACGATAATAGTCATGGTCAGTCAATTTGTATCCAATATGGCGGAAAAATAACTCGTAACACACTATCAATCGGAACACCTCGGCATGGGTTAACGGAATCTGCCGAGATCCTCCGATCGGGAATATTGTTTGCCCTGACTATTTTCTTCAATGGCGGATAATATGTGAAGAGTGCCTGTTTACAGTATAAATAAAACAATCTGACTCCGAGCATACTATGTGTAGAAAAAATATATCAACATATGACGAAAATGGTTCTGTATGATAAACGATTGTATAGAGTTTAGCATGAATTATTCAACAAGCATGAAGTGTTTTCGGCAATATACGTACAATTTCTAATGTTTGATTCTGATCGTTGAACTATTTTGTGTCGGACGATTTTCAGATGAGAATAATCAGTCTTCGGTTTAAGAATCAAGCCTCAAAATGCCGGTAGGTACTATAGGTTGTCCTTCGGACACCTAAAAACTGCAACATATATGTAATGATCAAATACACAATCTGAGCCATTATTTTATGATTTACTCTGAAGAGGCTTTGATGCATAGTTATAAGGAGTGGACAGGTAGTCATTTAGTTATTACTACCGTACTGTATTTAGCTTAGAGATGTAAACATAATTATAAATTGAAATTTCCCTTTACTTTATTCTATTTAAATTTAAGCTACAAAATAGTTACATGTATTTCAATACACAGTGAGGGTAAATTGGTTGACCTTTCGCTTTCGGACAATATCTGACTGATATGCAAATTAGCCAATGAAATAAAAACTAGGGCATGTAAATTAACCTTCAAAACTGCTAATACATGTACTAGAACTTACATATACATAGCAGATTTACGGTATTTAAATATACTCCAATTGTATGTTATATTAAGATTCAGGCATTACGGGTCACAATGTCATCTTCGTAAATATTGACGAAAATCAAAATGGGGACATTCTTCTTTTTTAACAGTTATTTCATTAACATATCTTTGGTCTAAGACAAGAGGGTTCATTTATTGATTTTATACAATGGATATAGTTTATAAACTGCAGCCTCAGTTTTAGTTTTCTTCAATAAGGCCACGGATCCATATTCACATGTGTATATAGGAATGTGATCAGGCTCTGTGAGTTTGCGATAACCATTATAACATATTTAGGAAATAGATTTTATTTTTGAATGATTTACCGGGTTAGTTTATCAGTGTGGAATTTATATGCGTAGTTATCTAATCACGAAGGCCGAATGTCCAGCAAAAATTCAAATCTATTTCCATTCTAACACGTTTACTTGGAAAAGAAATGATGAATTATTTTATTACCCTAAGCTGAGTGACTTTCCAGGTCGCCACACAACGCAAGAACATTTTTGCTGTTCCCAGATTTGTGCTCCCCATTTCTATAATTATGACATACTTGCATTAACTTGTTTTAACGGAATACGTTTTATATTAAATCTTATTTCTTGTTTTTCATGTACGTACTGTGATACTTCGGCAGATTGTATCAATACCAGATCATCTATTTTCAGTGAAATCATCAGCATTCATATTTATACCGTCTTACTTCAAGAAGCTGACCGCTTACCTTGCCGGGTTTAAACGTTGATGACGTCATATATACAACATAAAGCACGAACAATGTCCCGCGTAATTGACAGTATTACGTATATATAAAATATACCAAAACTATACTTTGAGCGTAAAATTAAGAGAATTACAGTTCTTATATATTAGTTTTCATGATATGTTGTCTGTCTTATTTATGAGTATTGAGTTACAGTTTATATCGATTTTTGGAGAAACAACGTGCGAGGTATGAATGCAAGTTTAAGTAACTTACTTCAATATAAAACAATTTATGTACGGTTACGTAATGAAATGCGCTATATGCATTATTTGTGCAATGTCGATATTGTGAAATGGTTTTCTAATATATCAGTATTCAGAGTTATTAGCCTATGTAGAGAGTATAAATGATAAAAAAAATCTCCGAATGAATTACTAAGTGGAAAATGAGTTGTGGATAAGATTGGTGTAATTGTAAATCACCAAGTAGAACCTTTCGTTTTCGATATTTTGTGAACGTTCGCTTATTTAATTTCCGATCAGAAAGTCTTTAATTAATCATATTTTTTTATAAATATGATAGCGTTATTTATGTAGTAATGTGACATATAATGTAGGATTTGCTTGAGTCGTGGTTAGGATCATATTAATGCAGAGAGTATGATCCGACCTCAACGAAATTCGATCCTGCTTCAAGATCACATGTCTATGATAATGACCCTCTTATTATATACCATTGGACACTTTGCTGTGCATATAATTATGTCTGCGTCAAAAACTCTTTACTTAAGACGGATTGTATGGTGAAACAGAAAGAATACCCTCCGCCAATTCAGCGTATATTAATTCTGATAAAATACTCGTTAAAACAAGTATCTTAAGAAAAATATTGTTTGTTGAAATGCAAATATAAAACATTAAAAACTGACACAGACAATGGGATTTTATATGATAGTGATAAGTGATAGATAGATATTAAATGTACCGTAATACAAAATAGATAGAGTACTGTTTGCGAGAATAATTACATTATTTCGAGGATGCGTTGTCACCGAGAAATTACGTACATTGTAATCATTCGAGTCAACAATACTCTATCTTTTTTGTATTATGGCCTATATGATCTGTTGTGCTATTTTGTATATTGTATATGTGCTTTTTGGATCCACCATCCTCGTTCGAGGCTTAAAGCGGTACAACCTGTGGTCCTTTGTAGATATATCATGTTCTCTATTATAGTCAGATAACAGTTAAACCCCGTACACAGTGCAAATTATCAGAAATACAGAACATTTTTTCCCGATATATCTATGTAGTAGCTATAATATAAATGGGCATATCAAGTTAAGATCATCTTCAATGAAACTAGCATGTCAAATTTGTGGATTAATCGGGAACAAAATCAAAGTAATAGTCAAAAATAAAACATTTGATACATATTAATATATTTAAGCAAAGGTGGTACGCTAATGTCAACAATTCAAATAGATTTTCATCGAATGCTATTCACAAACATTCTTTCCAGATGGAAAAATACCATCTGTATGTAAATGTTTGTAAATACAGAATAGCATTCACAAGATTTACACGATCAACCCATAATTTAGAATTAGAGACAGGGAGACATTACAACATACCGAGACAAAAAAGAACGTGTCAACACTCGACAGTGCAAACTAAATGTCTTAGAAAATGATTTTCATCTGTTGTTAGTATGTCCTAAATATTACAATTTACTTAGGAAATTTTAAAACCGTATGATTGCCACTGGCCAACTATACACAAGTTAGAAACTTTAATTTCCTATCAGGTAAACTGATATTTAATAATTTCAATAAATACATGTATATATATAATGCTTAAAGCAAAAACAACATGTAATGTAATGTCGATTGTTTTTTCGACAGAAGAAGGCAGTCTATGCACATTGCATACTGTTTTTTGATAGTTACATTATTCGTAACGTATCAGAAATACTAAATACTTTACAAAATTTTTAATTTCAAATTTTACAAGATTATTTTTTTGTCCTTTCCATCATTCGTTAAATTTGACAGAAATATTAATACATTGTACTGATCGGAACTTTCTCTGTTAAGATTGTGTATTTAATTGTCAGGCTACTTACACCACACTTCAAATAACATGACATAACATATCTTTTATTTGACATGAAATGACAAATATGTCAATGTCATTTTAGCAAAAAAAGATATGTTAAAGTATGTTATGTTATGATATTTTATATTAAATTTCTCGAAAAGGCACATATAATTACTTAAAACTGTGTAAATTATTCACAATTCCAATTAGCTAGTCACCTAATAAATAAAATATGGAACAAATACAAGAACTCAGCATTTGAAACTTAACAGTGTATCTTGGGGAGATATAGGAAAAAGCTTTTAATCCAGACTTAGTTGCGTCTAATATAAACCCATTCAAATCAGGAAATTACTTTAAAGACACGAAGATATACGTGTGTCTAGAAGTTCGCATTCAGCATGCGGTAGAAAAAGGCAAAGATGCAAACCGCAAAGGAAACCGCTATAAGCAGTCCTAGTCGCATTTTCTGCAATTGGTTAAGACATCGATACATATAAAGTTCAAACGAATAGTATGAATAAAAAACAGGCGTTACAGCGTCTCCTTTAGGCAGTCCAGGCTCAATTATTTTCTTCAGGAAAGTTAGGGCAATTTTGTCCACTTCAGGATTGTTGTAGCCAATATTATCTGTATGACTGACCCATCTCGATGTGTGAGACTCCAAGGCGCCAACGACGCTAAATTCTTCCGCAATGCTGTTTTCTATACGTAGAAATTCCTCATAGGTCACAGATTTCTCGCCACTGGTTCTTCCATGGAAACTTTTGTCATCGGCATCGCATACAAGATCATACTTCGTGATGAGAATGAAAACCTTGCATTGGCCTGCAAAAGAGAGAATTTAGTTAAAGCACGCATGCTGTGCTGGTTACAACTATAACTCTGTTATATAATGTATACATTAAATTGATATAAAGGCGTTGTTTACGTCTTCTGAACGTGTATCTGATAGGTAAAATATTTGCATTTATTATATACCTACTAATGTTTATCTGAATTTTCTTATATGTGCAGTAAAATACAACACCCCGTATCAAATTGCCCGTATCAGATGAACTTAGCCTATCTTAGGTGTCCATCGTGTAAGTTGTACATAAATGCATATTAATATCATATTCCTACGCTAAAATTTGAAAAATAGATCCACATTGCTGCAGAAAAATAAGTTTTTTTTCATAGTCGTCACATTTATAATTTATGTTACATTTGAAGACAAATGGATACAATTTCTTTTCGCATCAAATACACCAGATAGATGATTGACATTTTACATTTACTTTTTATTACCGCTGTTTGTTTAGACACGGAAGACACAAGTGACGCCATGTAAAACGTGGCACGAAAAAGCGTGTTATGTTGATTTTACGACATTAATGACACACATTATCGTTTATATAAAATTTTACATGACATTCGGTAAAAGGTATATAATAAAAGAAATATTATAATAGTCGGATGATCTGCATGTGTATCTTTCTCGTTGGCTGCATACAAATGTATATCAGGATCAAACTCGAGACTCCGCCTCTCGTGTGATCCGGAACTAAACAGCCTACCCCAAAATACAACACCGCAGATCAACAGAGTGTTATTATATTCCGTTTTTAGCAGTTAATTTGGTGATACTTGAGTTCTGTGTTTCTGACTTTTGTTTACAGTTTCCTTTTTGACTTATGTAGACAGTTTCCTTTTTGACTTATGTAGAGAGTTTTATATACATTGTAGTAGGCAGCTACTGTTTTTGGAAACGAAATACTTTTACTTGAATCAATCTTAAACATATTCTTTCCGGGTCTGATTTTTAAACAGAAATTGTCAGTCATAGTCTCTATGGTTTCTAGTTCTTGCAAGTTGTAACGAAAACTTATTTAATATACTGTACATTTTCTAACTAAGGTGTTCGGGTCATACATTCTGAGCACTTCTCGTACGCATTCGATGAGGTTCTTTGGAATGTCGGCATCTATAGACCCATGCATAAAGACAACCTTTGACACCTTCAAGGATGGATATTGATTCTTCCAAATTTTCTTCAGACGTCCAGTGCCATATTCCTCCTGCATACAAACAAAAGCCTCCATACTCGTCCCAGGCTGAATATAACATACATTAGTTAAAAAAAGAAAAAGTTGAATTTGGCATTCTTTCTGTATATTTTCCTTAAAACGTAGAAAAAGATGGTCATTGTTAAGTTTGAATTTACTAGCTTTTTCTCGCTATTTACGTTCATGTCTTTCAGCCACTATCAACGCATGTGATTTGAAGGAAGTCAACATGGTCAAAGCAAACTATTATAGGTTTGACTGTTTTATTTGTAATTTACTGATACAGAGTATTCAATTCTTTTCTCGCTAAAGGTAAGGGGTTCTGTCAATTGTTCAGTGCTAACAGTGATCCATGTAAGAAGATGGAAAGTGATGGAGTTTGTGTTCATATATACACACACATTGAACACAAACTCCATCACTTTCCATCTATGAATGTATGTTCTGCACTGCTAGCTATTTAGTCAGTAAGTCGTCGGGAGCACCCCTTTGAAGTATTATTCTAATTCACTACCGATGTAACGTTGTTTCTTATTGGTTACGACATTTAAATTTGCGACTATTAAATAGCGTATATTAAGTCGCAAAAATCGACCGGCGTTTTAATTATCGCATCTAAACACATTGTGCGTTAGAATAGGGTTAACTGTTTAGTAATTTTGACATTTGCGACCGAATATACGGTTTTATTTGTCGCAAACAGCTTTAAAAGTTCTGGCTTACGCCGTCGCCGTAAAGATATTTGTGACCATTAAAAACCGGGCCGCTACGCCTCAATCAAAAGCATCAATAAACCGCTATCTCTTAATACAGCGCTATGCCTTAAACTCAATCCGCTCTGCATCAGTTTCACTTCTGTGCGTCATCGATTTTTTCAATATACCTCTGTTCCGCCTACGTTGTTTCAATCATTTACATAGTCCCGCATATTGCCGAATTTCAGTGGCGCAAACAAAATATGTCGGCAATTTCGTCGTGTCAATCAAAAATCGATCGTCGTCTGTTAGCTAGTAAACGAAAAGAATGGCCGTTTCGGTAGTTATCAAAAGTGTTTATTGGTAACAATCATAAAACTGAGTCATAGACTTCGGCTAGTGTATTTGTAACACGGATCAAATTAGCGATGCTAGAATTTTGCCACGTCTCTTTGTTATTTACAGATTGTCGGAATTAAAGAATTCTTCGTCATTCTCGGACATACGTCTTCGCACGGTCAGAATCTTGTTCTGGACGTATTTTTTTCCTCTACATGATAATATCTTTAGCAATATTTGGCGCCATTTAATTGCTTCAGTATTTATTAACACTTAATAATAATTATTTAAAGACCTTGAACATACCTTGGACATATTTTAATTTATTAAAAACTGTTTAAATCTCGATAATCGAAGAAATATGAGTATACGAAAATCAATGCAAGAACATACCAGGTCGCGAAAGTATGTGAATTAAGGGGAATGCGAACTGTTATTTTTCATTTTTGAGCGTGGAAAAGCTGACGAACAGAAACAGAAAAAATATGATATGCAATCCTGGAATATGACCCATGCCTGAACCCTCAAAAGTCTCACCTTGGTTCCTGAAAATGTGATTTTGACCCTTCGAACTATCAAAATGTTAGAAATAAATTTCGTATCAATTAGATCTTTGTCTTTACAGTATAAAACCTTAACTCAAAGTGGCATGTCTCCTCATGAGGGAACCCAGTCACATTATACGAATTATAGACCATGACCTCTGATAATTTCAAAATAACCCTCCATATTTCATGCCCAAGGGTCAGTGACTCTTGAATTTCAAAGGTTAGTGGAACCCCTTTATGTGATTGTATATGATTAAGAAATGATATGTATCCATGTTTGGTTTATCGTAGAATAACCCGAGTTTGGAGTTTTGGAGCCGAAGGCCTGAGTGATATATCATTACGCATAAAAACGACAAACGAGGGTTATTCTACCATAAACCAAACTTGGATACTTATTATTTGGATTCTAACACGACTTATTAGAAACAACATTTGAAGAAAATGAGAGAACTAATTTCATCGAACGTAATTTACACTTGCGTGCTACGTACCTAGATTTAGCCGTTGAAGTAACCTCCCGTGAACACTGTAAAGACGCTATTTCAATGTGACTTTCATTCGTGATAGATGCATACGCGGTGTTTCAGATTTTTTAGCAAAAACTTTAATAATCTAATTTTTAAGTAAATGTAACAGGAATTTCATTTATAGAAATGGTTCGAATTCTCAGGGGACGCAAATACGGTTCAAATTACGAAAAATATTGGTGGCGAGTATAGATAAATGACGTCACAGTTCCTTTTGATTAATGACGTCACTGTGTAAACAAAAACAATAACAACAAAACAGTAAATAAAGTCAGTGTAACTGATATTGTAACATTAATCAAGTTAACTGGACATGTGTCATCCATCGGATCCCCCCGCTCTGTCCCAAGTCATCCACAGTATGCCATGTACGATCCTCTATACGTCGGGTCAATTGAACAGCCAAAACACGATGCGCGTGCAGCGTCGTTCAATGTCGGTTTATTGCGGAATAACCCAAATGGATTTTGTTCTACATGTTTGTAAGTTATTCGCTGGTCGTGTTAGAATGATTAATGATGTGATTGTTTTGATTAAAAATGAAAATCTTAATATTTTTTGTTTATATTGTTAAAACAAATTACCCAAAGAAACTTGGTAAAGAAGATCTTAAAATGCAGGAAATGAAGTCTACAAATACTGATTTAAACAAAAACTTTCGTACCCACCCTCATAAAGTGCCCCTACTCTTTTAAATCATTTCTGCGGAGAACCCTGTATACTGTTGAAAATATCAAAATTACAAAAAAAAATGTTAACTGTTTTGTAATTTTGATATTTGCGACTATTATCAAAATTACAAACAGTTAACCCTACTGTATAAGGCTTTTAATGGTCTGAAACCGTTTAACGGCGACGGCGTTAGCCGGAGCCGTTAAAACTATTTGCGGTCATTCAAACCGTATATACTATCGCAAATGTGAAAATCACAAAACGGTTAACCCTATTCTAACACAGAATGCTCTGAAATTCGATTATCTCTGACTGTCCGATATACGTTATTTTAAAGTCGCAAATTTAGGCGGCGCAACCAATTAGATATGACGTTACGTCAATAACTGCGTTAGAATACATGGTGTACTGTCTAAATTGAAATATTGACAAATCATTTTCAGAAATGATAAGGTAGAAAAGGTCACGAGCTTTAAGCGTATCAGTACCCGTGATAATTACGAAATATCTTACCAGAAAGATAATTTGTTGACAGCTATCAGAGTTAGCAAACAAATGAAATATTATAGACATCGTTTACAGCTGCCAAAGTTGGCAAACAAAATAAGATATTATACATACTGTTTACAGCTACAAGTGATAGCCAAAACATGAAATATTATACATACTGTTTACAGCTACAAGTGATAGCCAAAACATGAAATATTATACACACTGTTTACAACTAGCAGAGTAAGCAGAGAAACGGAAATAATGTGCATATAACTGATTTTCCTTTTTACAGTAATAGTTTAGTTGCCAACATAACATCTTATATCACAGACAAAAAACAATTTCACTTTTGCATATCAAATTTTAGTTTTAATCAATACCAGTACAAATAACATAACCTTTTACAATGTAACATTGTCATAGTTTACGTATTGCTTCTATTGTTACTATGAAAATAGACTAATATATCCTTTTTGTTAAATTGTACTCCATTTTACCAACACACAAACGCAGAGAACAGAAACAAGTTTAATCGGAAACAGAAATTGTCTGCTTCCATATGAAACAATTTACTTCATGTATTAATGGTGCAAAGTATGTTTATTTCGCTTTGTATCGGATTCCTCCCTTAGTAACTACAGTGACTTTAAAAAAAGAATCCCGGAAATTATCAGTGGGTACGATAGAAAGGACATTTTCAATTGCGACGAAACAGGATTATATTTCAGAGCATTGCCAGACAAAACTCTTGGAGTTAAAGGAAAAAGTACAAGTGCAACTAAAGTGACCGTGTTACAGTTTTATTTGCATGTAGTGCTTCTGGGGGAAAACTTACACCCCTGGTAATTGGAAAATCTCTGAACCTAAGGTGCTTAAAAAATGTCAATCGAAAATCATTAGGTGTTGATTACGTTGCCAACAAAAAGGCATGGATGAATACTGGAGTCTTTACGAATTGGTTAAAGGATGTTAACAAGGACATGCGTAGACAAGGGAGAAATGTGCTTTTGTTCCTTGACAATGCCACTTCACATGGAAATGATATAACTCTGTCAAATGTTACTCTTAAATTCTTGCCTGCAAACACGACCTCACAGCTCCAGCCGCTAGATCAAGGGATTATTCGTGCCTTTAAGGCTATCTACAGGAAATACCTGCTCAGGTCATTATTGAGTGTAATCGATAACGCAGACAATGTTCAGGACCTATGTAAACAGGTAACACTTCTTGATTGCATGAGATGGGTAGTAAAAGCATGGAAAGATATTAAGGTGTCAACAATAGAACGGTGCTTTAATGCAGCAGGATTTTCTGAATCAGTGCTCTGTCACAGTGTTGTGAGTGATGACGGTGATGATTTTGATGATGATGATGTACCCTTAGCAACACTTATTGCTCAGTTCTCCCTTCAAGTGGAAGATATACACCAAATTGACGATGATGCCGAAACAGAGGATTTGTCAGATGACTGGGAGAGAAGTTTGATAGACAGTTACAAATCATCTGACAGTACTGATTCTGAGGTTAGCTGTGTTTTAGAGGATGTTAGCCAGGTCGAATCACCACTACCTGGTTCTGAAATGTCTCATTCAGATGTTTTACTTCTAGCTATAAAGTTAAGGAACTTTGCCCAAGAGAAAGACTGTGGTTTCTTGGATCTAGCTGATGAGCTTAAAACTATGACTGAAAGGAAAATTGTGACCTTGAAATGTGAACATAAACAAACAAAGATTGATTCATTTTTTCAAAAGAAGTGACAGTTTAAACATAAATTGCAGTGATGTATTACGGTATAGCATAGAGACATGCTTGGCTGTGGTAAAATGTTTGATATACAAATGTACATGTTTGCATATTACATGTTTGATACAATGATAAGATGCAATTTATTTGACTTCATGTTTAATACATGTACATGTACAGTAAAAAGAAAAGAGCAAACTTATAAATAAATGAATAAATTAATTATCTTGTTTAAAATGTGTAAATGTTTTATTTATGCTCTCCAACAATGATCTATTATAGATAAAATGCATGAGTGAATCAGCCTTTCCAGATGTAAGCAGGTCCAATCTCAAAAGCAATTGGTAATATCGGGCTAAAATATGTGCGCCCTTCTAATCCGAACACCCTTCTTATCCGAACTTTTCATCTGGTCCGAACGAGTTCAGATTAGAGAGGTTACACTGTACAAGGAATATGGTTTGAGCAATTTTTATTCACTGGGGGAGTTTATCCTGAGTATAAATTAAGTGCGTGTTGAAACAAGTCGACTACATTATTCAGTACATTTTATAAAACAAACTAAGCGCTACTGAAGTAAACATTCTCTAGCAAGTTTATTAGCTTTCTTAAATGAAACTATTTTGTTGTTAAAAATACCTCCAAACAAAAGCTCTAGTATTTCCTGTAGCTCTGAAAAATTTCATTTGCAAGTCCAGCACAATCGTAGAAACGTGGTAACTTTTGTAATATATCTGTCATTGTCTCTTTCCTTTTCTCGTCAGATATACGATGTAGTAAACACTCCGCCGTTCTCGTACCTGGAATATAAATGCCAGATTATGGTAAAGATTACAATTTTGTAACTGGCGTTGTACTTTTGCAATGCAAATACATTTAAATATAATCGAATATTCATGACTTCACAATCTTTCATCATAAAATGATACTAAAGTCATGGTCGTGTCTAAATTTCTTTTTTCATTTTGTAAACTATATTGAAAGGAACAATAGAACAAAAGTCGGTTGGAAAAGACAAACACTTATCTCTGGTTCAGATTAAATGCAATAATGAACTTTCAGTTTTAATGAAAAGTAATGTCAGATAACTATTGGTTTATGCTAAGCTATTGCACAGTATTGTTGTTTTAGTGTATCTTAACTCAAGCAAAGAGCAGGACATTTTATTGAAAGCTTTTGAACTACAAATTTAAACAGATAACTATGATTCACTATGCTCTGACTCCATTTAACGAGGTGAAAAATTGTACAAGACAATTTGATGTCAAAATATTTTAAATGTATTAAAGATACAAGAAAAATCATTTTTTAATAAAGGTGTTTCTGCTAGGTGAAACGAATTCCAGCATGTGGAGTCTCGCTGATTTAAAACATTACACAGTAGATGCAAATTGTGATGTGCATACACGTAATATTGCCTTATAAGATCAATGCTGACTGACTGTTTCTTTCAACCACTTCCTTGTGCTGCTACGGCGTAGTATTTTCCTGTCAGCACTTTGTGTAAAGTATTTATCAGGGCACTTTTACCAGCTCCGGTTTTGCCAATCAGTAAAATGTTTTCTAGAAATTCACAGTCTGGACTTGTAAGTTGTCCAACGATATCATTGAGCAGTGACTAGATTTCTTCGTTTATAGACATGTGTGTGTGCTCTAAAATTGAAAAGAGAGGGATACGTTTGCCCTTTATCACTCGCTCTCCTATAAATATAAAAGATAATCATTCCACTTGAAAACAAGAAAGGTCAACAGGTTATTTTCAGTGTCAATCATAGATGATTGGAAAATAAGTTTGCAAAACTGCACAAATAGTCGAAATATTATCTCTCTACCTTGAAAAACAAAAACCAGGCCATAGATAAGGCTCAAATTTTAGTGCTGCAGCAACAAAGGAAAGTAGGTAAGTAGGTCAAGGTCAGTCAATGTTGAACGTTACCCTCAAAGCAAAACAGAATGCATGGTCCAAATTTTATTGGTGTAGCTTAAAACCCAGGATTTCATATAAAAGGAAGTTGGAGGAGCTTTATTCTAATGTGTAGCTGTTCTTTGCAATTATGTTCTTTGGGAGAGATTTTTTTTTAAATTACTGTTTTACAAAGAGAGAGAGAGAGAGAAGTAAGAAATTTTCAATTGTAGACCAGCTCATAATCTATACAAATGCATGTACATGTATCAGTCTACTATTTATCTTTTACATTTGTGCAAATAGGTACAGCCCTTTGAAATACGGATATTATCAGTGAAAAAAGATAAAACATGTTGAAGTAAACGTTGACCCATGTTACGAGATGAAAACAGAAATCAGCTGCTAAGCAACTTGCAGTTAGTTATTTCATTTAAATCTAACTACATGACATTGCCTGTTGTCTACCATAAATCCATTTGTAAATTCACTTGTACATCAATATTATTCTAATCACATTATACATTTCACCTTTTTTTAGTATATATTGTACATTCACTTAACAACACAATCAATGTTTTATGTAATAAATAGCTACCACCATTTATTTCCCATATATTTGGCCACATAACACTATATGAACCGAGCGACGGAATTTGGTACGTGATCTCAATTCAGACTTTGAAGTCTTAACAGAACTTGTCATTTACAAGTATTCGCGACCATAAACGTTCATGGAAACCTTCTAAGCCTAATCCGCCATAAGGCGTAAATCTACACGGCATGTTTGCCAACAGTCGTGTTAAGTAAGATACCGGTTTCATGCAGAAGTGAAGTTTTATTCAGCTCAACATAGAATATGTAAGGGAGAAAAGGAAATCACTCAAATGCATTTATGGAATTTAATAGAATTCTACGACATACCGATGTTTTGGGCTGTACTGACTTAAATGACATTATACTGATTTTGTTTGCATGTTTTACCGGTAGCATGCACACTGATGCATCGACTCGTATATAACTGTTCTTCCATTGACATTTATTGCATTTATAAAGGCGTAATATAGCAAATAAAACGTGCTTTAATTTAAGTGATTGTTGTACGGTTTATTATCTAAATATATGAAAAAGCTGGAACTTTATGCTAACAAAATAAATTTTGAATGAAAATACCCAAGTGCTTTCGGGGCTTCACTTTTCCGAATTCATTTCTTGTTTTGTACTCATTCAATGACGAATTAAAGAGTAAAAGGACACCTACCTCCTGGACACAGAATTATCCACCATCTTTATTTTCTATGCCGGACGTTTGTTGTCGAGGATCTTTGGAGGTTTAAAATAAGCAATGAATAAAATTAGGTTAATATACATTATGTTACCGCTTCTCTAAATGTAAAAAAATCTTATTCGTGGAGACATCACTCAATGAACTTTATTGATCTACTTCTTGTACACATATTTGCGAAAAGGTATGGACACATTCTGTTTTCAGTTAATCGTACATAATGATCCAGAAAGAACAAAACAGATTAAAGGGTGGACTTGATTCTAGCCGATTTTGTACCAGAGCGAAGGCGGCTATACAGCTGCACTTCTTTTCCAATCAGAATAGCTCTGTCAGCCGGAACCATTGCCGGTTAAAATTAGGCGGCTAGGTGTTTGAATACGTGATTTCAAGTGTCCATCGATGACGATAAAATAACCCAAATTAATTTGAAGCAAATTTTCTGGTTATGATTTTGTGATAGCTTAGTAATTCATTTGACTTTTGCTATGTATAGCTTTTATCAAAAACAATATAATGAAAATCATGACAGCAGGTAGTATGTAAGAGGCTTTCCTGCTAAAATCAAGTAGCACAGCCGTATAAAACCGGCTATAAATCGGCCCGATATACCTGTTATTGTTCAATCAAGCGCTCGTTCAAACAAGTCAGCATTCTCCATATAATAAAGAAGATTGATATATGCAAATTGACAATTGCTAAATAAACGTTACATCAAAATTAATGCCTGTGGAAATAGTCGAGCAAAAACACTTACTTGCCCTAAGCTTTTATTATTTCCTGTTGTTCAAAACAGACATTACATGCACATATAAGTAGCAATGCAACATGATTTTTTAAAGTAGATATGTAAAGTGATTAAATAAATTTTATGGATAGATACCTCAATTCTGGTTACAAAACTGCAAAAATATTTTTAAAATCTCAATTGGAAAAAAAATGGTGACAGTTTTTGCACACTCATCAATGACGTCCATGAAAATAGACATTGAGTAAAATGCTGTAAATGACAGCCCAACTTTATGTGTGGTCACTGAAACAAAATTTATGAAAAGTTAGGTGTTCTTTTGAACATTGACACTATAACAGACTTAAATGAACAAGAAAATTTAACTTACTAGCTCTTTAATTCCTTTTTCTGTCTGTTGTTACAAAGCACTCAGCACAATACGTACAGTAAATAACCTGCAATAGAAGAAAATGGTTCAGTATGATTAAGTATAAGCCTGTCTGAATGGTTACATTAATTAAGCAGTCACCTGCTTAAATCAGCCTATGCTAATAGATTGTAACTGATCATTTTTTATATAAAATACCTATGTACTAAGGAACCACCTGCTCTTAGTGGCCACTTAAAAGTATTATCAAGTGAAGACAGTTTTAACGCCTAAAATGAAATAATGGCTAACTAAATTATAGCAATAAAAGGAATAAATTAGTCAAATTTAAAGATATATGAATATTCACTGATTCAAAGTTAAGTACCAAACATATTAATCAGTTCCTACTGAAAATATATAAAAATCTTAGGTACTCGAGTTCCTATTTTTGAAACCTGGAGTAACATGCAAGCAGAGTAAAGAAATTGAAGGATACTAATGAACTAAAAGGAAATGGCAATCTGAACATTAAAAGAAATACTTTTTTACAAATGCATAAAAACAAACATAAAATAGGACAACATGGAATGTATGGTATGGGTTAGCTGGGATGGTTTGTTACTTAATGTATGGTCACATCACCTCCTCTGTCACTTAGAATTACCAGTTATTTGCAATTATGAGAAGATGAAAACATTGAAGTCTTGGCAATGTTGATTTTAAGATTAAAATGAAGTAAAATTTATGTATTTAATGAAAAGACAAACACTTTCTAAAAGGACATAGGAGGCATTGTGTATCTACGTTTTGTTAATTAACATTTAACTCATTTGTGTTAGTTCAACAGTTTTAACTTTAGCTTACATTTAAATATAAACATGGATCTGGTCTGAGCACCATACTTCTACAAGTATTACAATATCAAGCAGTACCAGTGCACAACATTGATACAGACACATGTCATTTGTTAGAATTATAAGTCACTTGTATAAGTATTGTTATCAATACCTGATTGGTATAATACACTAATACATGATTGGTATTCATAAATATGAAATCATTTTGCATGTACATGAACCGATTCTACAAGCTGGCAACTATTAACTTAACATCTCCTTTGGCATAATCCTCTTTCAAATTGTAAGCATAAACTGCTTCATCATCTTCATATTTTACATTATACCACCCCGGAAACCCAGGCACTATACTAATCACGTTACCTTTGTATACTTGATCATCAGAAAATTTGTGCTCAATATGCTTTCCAACAAATAAAGGTATATTTCCTCTTAACTTCGGTAGTATCTACATCTGATGCACTTTTGACTAGAGACAAGACATTATTCTTCAATGTTTCTATCTCAAACTTTTTGTATTTGCCACGGGCATCTTTCTTGGAGAAATTATAAATTGCTCTGTCCTTGTGCTGTTGTTTTAGAACATTTTTACGAAACACTAACTGACTTTTCAAAGCTGCTTCAATTTCTTTCTTATTTCCTTTTAACGCGGCAATACCTTCATCTATTTGAGCCAGTGACTGCCATAAGCCATAGTAACACACATCATTAGTGTAATTTTCTGCTTTTCTCAATCTTTCTGCCTCCTTTCTTTCCAGCTCTTCTTGTTTCTGTCTCTGCTGTTCCAAACGTTTTTCTTGGATGACTTTAATTCTATCCTTAAATGTTTGTCTTAACTTTCTCCCTTCTGTTCTGGATTCTTCAATGTACTGATTTCTTTCATCTTCTGGAAGGTCCTCAATCCATTTGGACGTCTTGTTAAAGGAATACATTATATATGCTTCATTTGCTAACAGTGATGCATTTGGTCTGTAAGCTATCAAGTGATCCAGTTGGCCAAAAACAAATTTTGGTAACGTATTGTGCTTTTTTGCAGAGCTTGTTTGTTGCATTAATTCTTCACTTGGATTCCAAAACTTTCCTTCTGGTAAATGCTCAGGGACCATCCTATAAAACATTTGCTTCACTGCTATAAATATGTTCTGTAACAGTGGTAAGACAATTTTGTCAACTCTGTTGCTTTCTAATAACTTATTCATGACTAAATCGCTTTGATCTATCTCTGAATTAAATGGAGTTTCCTGTCCTGTCATGAACATGTCCATCTTAATGGGGTCATTTGCTGCTCCATCTAGAAAATCAACCAGGCATTTGAAAATCAATGGTTGTTCATGTCCAGGATGTGCCCTGGAGCTTCTATCAAGCGCCACAATGGAGTTGTAATGAATTTGGAAATAAGCCAAGTGCTTTGGCTCCTGCCTTGTAAAGATCCTCCTTTAAATCTAAAGCAACGGCTTTAAGAAGGGTGTTTGTCTTTCCGTAGATGTTCTCTATGAAATGTTCTAGAGCAGTAGCATGGTAAAATACTGCACCACCTATCATGAACATCATATTAAAGCGGTTGTGTCTGAATCGCATGATGCAATTTTTCGTTTTGGTTTGTCCGAGGAATGTTTTCCATCATAAAGACGCACCACTTTTCTCATCCTCTCCTACAGCACATACTTTGCTACAAGTACGCAGTAAACGTAGAGTTCCACTCTCTGCCTTGTGGAACCGCTTCAGGTGGGGGTCAACAGCTGATCCTATGTCTTCATTTTGGTAATTCTTCTCAAATTGTACTAGTGATTTTTCGCAGACATCAGCTATTGCTACCAACAAATGAAGTCCGCAGAAAAAATTGTTCATCTGTCCGCAAAGATTTTGTTGTTCTTCAGAAAGATTATTGTAATTGTCTATGATATGGGGTAGGGATTCTTGTCGGTAAGCATTGAGTAGACTGTTGAATTTTTTTTCAGTACCAGCCCGATCTGACATAGTATTCTTAATGTTCACAAGAAGTTCATGTCCTACTCCAAAGTCAGTGTTATCATTACAGTGTTCAGCTATGTCTTCAAGAATCTGTTGAAACGTATCAGCAGTTGAAGCCCCACTTTTATTAGCCATTTCTCTCAAACCTAGAATGTAGGAATTCTGTTGGTCATCACTAATTATGTATGTTTCATAGGTATGTCCGTGCTTTCTTGTCTCGTCTGTATAGAGGTACTTGTAGAAGTGGAGGCCACTTTGGCCACATGTTTATGAGTAAGGGCTATTTTTCTGTCTACGAAAGTGTCAAGTGATTGTCGACTTGGAATGTTTTTCACAGTTTTCCCACAGAGTTTTGCAACCTCTTTAATTACAGGTCCAACATTTCTTGTTGCTACTTTCATAGTCGTTAAATTAATAGCACATTCCACAACATTATTTGAATAAACATTTCTAGAAGGGTCCATCAAATCTATTGCTTCATTGTCATTTATAAGTGACTCAAGATATCGAACATCTTCATTTAATTCAGTTACTTGTTTTTGCAAGTTTACATTTTGTTGATCAAGTCTTCTTCATATGTTCCAGCTTTCTTTTCAAGATCACACTTTGCAGATTCAATGTTTGCTTTTTGTTTCTGAAGTGATTTTACTCGAGTTTTGCTATTATTCACTTGTAAAATTTTCAAATTTACTTTTTTCTTAAGTCTTCTTATTTCAGCTTCATGTCTTTGAAGGATTGTTTGATGCTTTTCAAGGCCAATTCTAACTGACTTCTTCACGCTTTCCAGGGCAGACTTCTCTTTATGTACAATCTTTCTTGCCTAAGCCTCAATGTTTGCTTCCAAAGACTTTTCCCTTCTTTCAAGTTTCCGTTTAAGAAGCTTATTTTCCTGCCTAAAGTGTTCCACTTTTCCTCGTCTTTCCTTAAGTTTTCTTTCCAGAGTTTCAGTTTCACTACATTTAGCTGTTAATGTCTCTGAAGATATTGTATTGGTAGTGGTTGTTGATGGTGATGTTGATGTTTCTGTTGGTATACTGAAGGCCTTTCTCCGAAACTCTTCCCTTGCATTGCCCCTTTTATCTTTGTCACTTTTAACTATTCTGTAAACTTTACTTATACATGGCTTTACGGCCGGATTCAAAGTATTTGAAATATTACAAATTATTTTAATTATTGTATTCACATCTACATTTTTAGCCTGGCAGTAATTAAAAATTTCTAACACACAACCATTGGTTAATTCACTAACGTGTATATCACTAACTTGTAAAATGTTGAAAAGATTAATTCCTAGCTCTTTGCAATATTTATCCATTTTTAAAAATTATTAGATCGAGCAAGCAAAGCTGGACACAACAGTTTGTGTTGTTTTACAGTTGTTTTCTACAGAGTCACACAGTTCTCCTGAAACTAGATGATTTGTATCTGTTTTTAGAATTCCAGACTCCACAGTTTGTACAGTGGTATGACAAATACTTATGTACCTTTTTCTGCTCCGTTTGAAGGTTTTCTTCAGGAGGCTTTGGCTTTGCTCACATTCTCTTTCCGGAATCTCTTCTGGCTCAGGATTAACCTGCTGAAATTGGAGTATCTTGACAAACATAAACATTTATGCACTATCATTTAATGTTGAAAACCGTTAAGAATGGACAAAGTGGCATATGTAAGGTTCTTTTTTTAAATAAAAAATGAACAGTTTTATAGAGGAAACAGTACATTCATGTAAAGTGCATATAACCTTTCAATTCAAACTGATGTAATGATTAAATAATTTATAAAAAGTTAACCAATTGATACCATATAAAGCAATTTATAAGTGATCAATTTCATTAATTGAAATACATTTTGGTTCAGAGGACAACTTCCTTTCATTTAGACTTTTGATAATTTTCATTGATCATAATACCTCTATTTTCTTCTCACTTGGAAAAGATCTCTTTCTTCCCAACAAACCAAGGAATACTGGCTGCCTAAAGTGACTTGGAGATGATACTTCCAATGCCTGAAACAGGGTTTAAACAAACATGTTGTGCATGATGCATCTTTAGAAAAAAAAGGAAATTAACACCTAAGTATGGTAACTAAACATAAACTGTTATAAGTAACTGACCTGTGTGCTCAAATCAAGGAATTGGGTGTCTGTTTGGTCTGTTGTGACAGAAGATCCTAGCAGCTGTGCAGTGGAAGGCAAATCTTGCAGGGCCTGCAAGTTGAAATTACAATTGATTCACTGTGACGGTGAAAACTTTCTTACTTTTTTCTTTTTAGAAATGGGTCAGTGGGTGTTATTTATATAATTAGTGTTTATCAATAAAGAATTCATGAAATTGAAAGCATATTTGGTGAAACTACTTCAATATTGTAATGGAAACTGACCTGTGTATTCAAATCAAGGAAATTGTCTGTGTCTGTATCATGTGTATGGAATGCAGTGCTAGTAGTAGTAGATCCCAACAGCTGTGAGGTTGAGGGCAAATCTTGTAGTGCCTGCAAGTTAGTACAATACTCAGTAAACAGTGAAATTGTTTTAAGAGATATTATCATTGGCTAAATAGGCCATTGTGTCTTTCATTTATGGAATTATTGTTTAATGTATGATATTAAATGTAAATAAATTTGATACAGGTACATGAAATATTAATGAAACTGACCTGTGTTCTCAAATCCAGGTAAGGAGGATCTTCAATTTCTTCAGATGTGGAAGGTAGGTCTTGTAATGCCTGAATTAACCCAAATAAAACAACACAAAATAATCATTCATTTTCCATTAACTGTGCAATTTTGGATACATTAGTAATGTATGTCATTACATGAATAATGGCTGCACAATCATCTGAAAATGAAATGAACCTATGTGAAAAAAAAGTACAAATACATGATATACATGCACAATTACTTAATGACAATGATTCACCTGTGTGCCAAGATCTAGTGATACAGGGTCAGGACTTTCTTCATAATCTGATGGAGGTTGTGTTGAAACATCACTCTCCAAGTCTGATAATGTTATCAGTTCTTGACTCTCAGTCTCACTCACATCAAACAAATCTTCACTCATTCCTGCATTGAATCAAGTTACTGAAATTTTGAAATCTTGAATCTTCATGAAAAAATGTGATGAACAATGAGATGTCAATGTCATTATTCAATAAAAAATATGCAATGAATAATTAATACATTTGGGTCCAGTTAAACTTAAATACTCAAATTAAGTCAGATTGGAGTTATTACACTGTTTATTTAGTGAAAATAATCTTGAAATACAACATTAACAATAACAGCAATATAATTTATAGGACAGAATCTAATGTGACAGCATTTATCTCCACCTATAGAATTTGGTACGAACGTACTGGGGTACGAACTGCCGGCCTACTTTTGGTTCGTAAATTCAGTGACATAGGTGTATTGGAGTTATCACAAGGTATATTTAATAATTTCAGAACATAATCATCAAAATTTCTAGTGAAGGACTTATACTTTAATAAGCTACGCACACCCATTTACCCTACAAACGTAATGAGTGACAGGGATTTATTTTTTCGTAACTACCGCCATTTTGGATTTTTTTGTACATGTCAACATGTTCGATTCGGACTTAATTCCTTTATTGTCCGGCTGTTTTCGTTTATAATTATGATTGAAAACATTAAATAACATTCAAACCTATCAAATAAGACCAGAAAAACAAGCGAAATCGCTCGTTTAAGTTGAAATCAACGGTTGTTAAACTTTTGACGTTAGTTTTTTTACTGTTTAATTACGACTTTCGGATAATTTGGGGGTTTTCCCTGTTGTTTAAAGGTCCTAATTAAATATTCAAATTAGACTGTTCTCAAGTATTTCTGCTTTTAATCATTTCTAAAGCGAAATAAATAGGCACCATTCTTGGGCCGACTTTAGCGCTTCATTAATATTCATTAGATTCATTCAAGGGACGCAACTCTAATTGATTTTGCATTGCTAATATAAGATTTCACTGTGTTTCTAAACAAAAATCACATGCACAGATAAGATTTCACCTTTAATTCTCATACATTGAATTGTTGTACATTAAACATGTTAAGAACTGCAGTAACTAATATATAAACACAGCGTAGATCAATAGTTAAATATAGCCAGCCTTTCATAAACACCCATTACTGTATACGGAGTTAAATTAATTGTGTTTTAATTAAAAATCTGCACTAAAGGTCTTCATGCAATTTCTATAGCTATATTGCAGGTTGGTTTATGTAACGAAACGTGTCACTAACATTTCAATTCTCTTTATTCACTGTCCTGAACGCGCTCCGGTACGGTGTTTCCGTAGACCGGTATAGTCACCAAAGATAGCAGAAGAAAATTGCTAACAAGGTATATTCCAGTTTCATTCTTGGTAACTTAATTAAGTCCAATTTCGCCCAGATGTGTATCTTTGACATTTTCAGGCGTGGAAAGTGTTATTATAGCATATACTCTTACCGGATCAAATGCTAAATTTACATTGCAAATTTCAGTCGAGTGGGTCATTTGTAAACCGATGAAATTTGAATCGAGACATGATAATACTGACAGGATAATGACAGAATCAGTCAAGTTTATGTAGCCATCGGTCATAAATGTATTTTCCTTCATGTAACTTGCTAAATATATCAGCTTTGATATGTCACCGTTCGCTGAATTCTTCTACTTTCTCTTTCTACAACACGCCGGTACGGTTAGGACGCACCGAGACTATAATCTCTGATGTGTGATATTTAGATCTGAAAATAGCATAGCTTTTGTACAAACTTGAATACATTCACTTTCAAAACAAGCTGCTAAAGCAAACGTAATGTTCAAATTAACAAAATGCTTGCAACCAAATGGGCATTTATTGACGATACATATTGTGCGCAAAATTAGCCGAAATCAAATTAAGAAGCTAAACATTCTGACCATATTTCTGCGCAACCGTTCCGATTTATAAAATGGTAAAATGCTCGAATGTTCTTCGTTATATTTCAGTTCCAGATAAAAAATCATAAGAACAAACAATCTGGTAATTTTAACTAAGATTTCAAAGGAAACGAGTCTCTAGGAAATTTAGTAAACATTTTCTTCTTTTTCTTCCTGTGACTTTTCTATTGACCCTAGATGTCACAGTTTCATTTCAAACGTTAACTGAATGTACGTAGACACCCGACATGTTTGCATAATTATAATGATATTAAATCTATTGAACTACTTTCGAGTTAATCAGTTTAGTACTAAGTCTAGTCATATACACTGACCAAATTTACAAAGCGACGAAAAATCTGAAGTAAGAGCGTGTATAAAACGACGTAAACGAGTTGCTCTACATAAATATTTGAAAGTTCATTGCCCAAAGTACTATAACGTGCCCCCGCAATATTTCCAACGGAGCTCTGTATTAGATGAAGAACTAAACAAATGATACTATGACAACTTGTTGAACCGAATAAACGTACAGATTATTATGTATTTAGATCTAGATATCTACTCTAGATTTAAATCTGTAAACAATATTATTTTGAAGCGGCTAAAATGAAATGTTTTTTCTAGGAGTCATCCTACTTCTCTACATGGTGATAAAATTGCTCAGACTGAGTAAGAAGTACTTGTATAATTATGGCTTATTAGACGCTCAGTCAGATACTGCCTTCATGTTATAATAGTACATGTAAGGAATTAGGTCTTTCTGGAGTTGATGTCAAGCTATCGCTTTCAACTTGAAAACAAAACAGTGAGTAGTCAAAAGGTTAAATGTTTACTAGTAAGAGGTTACGTCGACCATACGCGTATTACCCTGCCTGACACCTATACAAGGGAAAGCATGGCATAAAATCGCGTAAAAAAAATAAATTTAAAAAGATACATCAACTAACATAGAATATTGCAAAAACAAGGTTTTTTTCTATGAGTTTACCCACTGACCTAGTTTTGGACCACAGATGACCCATATGCAAACTCAATCTAGAATTCACCAAGACTGTACATAATTTCGACTAAGGATCATGAAGATTCCATGAGAAATGGAACATCTTTTGTATACACAAGGGTTTTCATTGATTTGATCCAGTGACCTAATTTTTGACCCAACTTGACTCATATTCGTACTCGACCTAAAGTTCATCAAAGCAATCATACTAACCAAGTTCATGGAGATCGAATGAAAAAATGGAACCTTTATTGTATACAGAAGTTTTGCCGATGATTTGATCCCGTGACCAAGTTTTTGAAACAAGATGACCCATATTCGAATCGACGTAGATTACATAAAGGCAGTCATTCTGATCAAGTTTCCTGAAGCTCCAGTGAACAATGCAGTCTCGTTTGCATACACAATGTTAAATGTGCACAGACGACACGCTGACGATAGAAAGACATAAAGACGACGGACACCATGCGATCACAATGCTTAACCTTGGGTACTTCTGTTGTGTTGAGCTAATAAAACGCTTTAAAAAGCAGCATAATATTTATATTAATCACTTTTAATGCCCAATACTCAGTACACGTTAGTACCAATACTCCGGTGCACCAAACAATAAAATAATATATGTGTGTGTGTGTGTGTGTGTGTGTGTGTGTTGGTGGTGTGCACTTCTGGGTGCTGTGGGGTTCGTTTTGGGGAGGCTGCGTTTTTGGTACGTGGCATTCCCTGTTTGATATTATTTTTGTTTTTAGTTATATATGTATCAATATTTTGGCCCCGAAATTACGTTTGTGGATAAGATCTTGAACACTTATGTCTGGTACTTGCCAAAATAAATTGCTCGATTCAGATTCAAATCGTGAGTGGCGAAAATGAAAAAAAAAATCTACTTATTTTAGACCGCCATATTTGTTTTGTTCTAAATCGTAATCCAGTCTGCGTTTAATAAACATCTTGACACGCGAGAAATGCAATTTGCATCAATTACCGACCAAATAATCCGTTTAATAATTGATGTTTACTAAACTATTAAATTGACAATAAACATTACACATGTCAAAACGCACATGTCAACCTTTAAATCGCTGTGTTGTCTCGCCGCCTTTGATTGGCTTAAAGTTTTTTTGACCAATGAAAGCTGATGTAACAAACGGAACGGTAGCGAGTAGGCGGTGCGGTATCGAGATTGACACTCGAAAACATTGTCAGTGTTTACGAAAAATAGAGCGGGGATACGGCGACTATTTCGCCCACGTCGCCCTCAAACGTGATTCCTACTGTAGTTGTAATTACGGCTGATTAGATGTTTGATGCCTTTTATTTCGGAGAATCATTCAATTAATAAACAAATCGGCGAAATAATGAACGGTTTGATTTTTTTGCAAAAATTGTCGCCACCGTTTTATCTTGTGTGTAATTAGTAAAGTTGCTGCCGATAAAAATATTTTTGAAAGACTTTTACAGTCGGCTGAATAGAAAAAGAAAAACACCTGAAAAATACAATTTTCACAGCCTCGACTATAAAAAGGTAAAGAAACTTGTCCAAAACGCCACTTGTCAACATCTGTCACAATGGCATTAACCAGGCAACATCTTTAAAAAAGAATAGTTTGTATGTCTTTAGAAGTAAGGATTGGAGTTGAAATGTAACCTGTATTGGTTTTAGCAAATTAAACAACACAGGACTAGACTCTACATTTTAAAATACAAAACTTGCTTCAAAGGTATACACACTGTCTTTCAAAGGCCCCTAAGTATAGCTAGAATATCACCATTTGTCTTTGGGAAGTGAAAAAGTTTCGCCGCGCCACGCCGCAGGAGTGGATACCCCTCCCTATCACTCCGAAAAAAAGTGGCTCCAACTTTTTTCAGCCCAGTGTGTGCCCTGGATTACTCAAATCTAAGCACATTTGCGAAATAAAACGGTAAACATTACCAACGGTCGAACTTTTCAAGAGAGCATTTTTTTCTTGTTTTTGGTAATTGAACATACAATTCAGTATACAATGGACTAAGATAGTCATCGCAGTATCCAACAACACAAAAAGATACACAAGATAATGTGCATAAGATTAAATATCGGATTTTAACTTACCCCAATTGTAACACGTTCCTCGCGAAAACTAATTATCTGTGCTCACTTTCGCCCCAATATCCGGTGGTCGTTCATCCGCAGTGCTTTCAGGATGGCCATTACTGATAAGCTCTCTCATGAACTGAATATAATGTTGACGAAATATTGTATCTCCCTTCAATCTTTCCTTTTAAATTTCCGAATTAAGTTATGATATAGAACGAAATTGAAAACTTAGTTAATGCTTTTAAACATGTAAAAAGGGAATTATCACGAGTTATTTCTCTTATTGATAATATAAATTAAAAAGTATGTAACAGAAAGTATTGAATCTCTAGGATAGTGAAAAATAGATTTTAACTGATTTTCTCTATATTCAATGCGTATAAATACGAATAAAGATTCACATATTTTTGTTACAACTTTGGCAATGTTCATTTTTCAAGTAGTGGAAATCAGTGACTAATGTCTTCTTCTAAGTTATGATGGTCATAAGGGTAATATCACTTAAAGAGGCCAATGCTTTTGTACTCAATCTGGACATATATGTTAAGATTAATGTTCAATTAAAATAATACCTTTAAGTGGCCTCTTTTGATGTATTCCTTGACTGGCTACTTGAGACAGGTTTGACTGTATATATACACTGTTCATGTATTGTGAGAATAATTCAGCATCATTCCATTCAGGCAACGGTATAACAAACTATATAGTCAAGTTGTGTTTCTTAATTCTTAGAGTTTACTGCCAGATACACTTGCAACTGCTTGCTTTATTTTATTTGTGTACTGGGAAAAAAAGGTAAGTGATCTGAACAAAGAACTAAATGTTTAACAATGTAGTACTGTCAAGAACTTGACCATCTATCATTTATTTATATCATTTAACCTTTACCCTGATAATAACAAACGATTCTCCCTTTTTACCTAATGCAGATCATGATCAGTCTGTAAATCCATGCAGTCTGATCATGTTCTGTACTGTTTGCTGCCCGGTCTGTAGATTTTCAGTGATCCTTTGAACGGTCACTGGTACTGATCAATTAGAAAGATGAACAAGTCTATTAAAACATCTAGAAGAATACAGGTTAAAATTATGTATGATGTAAGATCCCTAATATTACCAATGAGAATGTAATGTTTATAGTTGTAAATCTTACAACAGTCAAGTGACATTTTCGTTCACAATTTTGTATTGTTCACAATTTCGTCTGACCGAACTTCTCCTTTTACATTTTGTAAGTAAAATTTCTGCGTAGCAAACCCTACTAAGTAAGACATGAAACTATAAGAGTTGTTAACGTTTATTGTTTAGTTGAGATAAGAATATTTACTATCAATACCTTATTTATCTTCCTGCATCTTTTGTTGAAATATATGGTATTTGTACATTTGTATGCTAACCTCGTTTGTTGTCAATATTTCCTCCTTCTGTAATCTGAAACAGGTTTGATTCTTTATCTTGTATTTATGCTTTCAAACCCACTGCAATAATATCTTAGGTTAGTCGACATCTGACAAGAAAGATCTGACTTTATCCGAGACGGCTTTTGCAGCACATTCTAACATTGTGTTATAGTGGCAAGTTTCTTTCATGCACGTAGTCAATCATCAAAGCTTCTCTTTTGCGAGCTCTTACCTATATCTATCAAAGCTTCTATACTACATCGATTTTTAGAACTAGCAATTGGCAGTAAATTATAGACGTGTTTTATGGTGACCTTGGCATTATACCACTTTCAGTCCGTATTAAAAGCAGAGTTCTAAATTTTTGGTGCAAACTTGTTACCTCAAAAGAAAATAAAATTTGTAATATTATTGACAGAGCTTCTCTTCTGCTCTCTGAAAAGCATAATTTAAATTCTTGTTGGATTAGCTTTATCCGTGACAATAAATAATTTGGGCATGACTATAAATGTGTTAGAATAGAAAACTCAGTCTGTTAATTCATTTCAAAGTATTGTGAATGCCAGATTTAAGGACAATTTCTTTAAAAATGGTAAAGTACTGTTAATGACTCCTGAGCAGTAAGTGTTTAAATTACAGAATTTACAAGCATGAATTTGTATTTGAAAAGTATTTCAAGCTATTGCCACAGGACAATTTCATTTCGTTATGTGAACTTATGTGTATGAGCCATAAACTATCTATTTAAAAAAGAAGATTTGAAAATATTGTTGTATGTAGAGAGCATAGAATTTGTCATCTCTGTATTTCTAACAGGATGGGTGATACGCTTCATTTTTTTTCTGCAGTCACTTTAACAATGATAGAAGTAAATATTTAAATGAATATTACCTTAAAATCTTAAATTAATGCATGGTGAAAATAAGGACCCTTTGTTGAAATTATCTATTTTTTGTAAAACATATGACAGATGGTGTCTTTTTAGGTAATATAAATTTTGCTGTAAAGTTCATCCTCATTCTGCTGAAATTTAGAAATAGTATTCAAAAGGTTATATTTCTTATAGCATATTACAAATTTTCTCTTAGACTTACTAAAGTCAAAAAGTGATTTAATTGATTACTCCGTGGTATTTTGTATATTGTGATTATTATATGCCATCAAAGTTTTCATTCTGTTTTATCGTATGCACATATTGGCCTTGACTAATAAATAAACTTTGATGAATAACGCGCGTTGTACAATACTTGTACTGTGCTATTTTGCGGCAACTACAAGTAATTAGAAATGATTTTTTTATACGTACTATATAACGTGTTATATAAAACAATACTAGTGGGAACATTTTCTAATCAACATCATGGGCCAGACCTATGTAAATATACATGTCCATCCGTTCTTCCGTTTGTCTGTACGTTAGTTTTGGCTGAGGGTCAATGGTCCTGTTACAGTTTGTTCTGTTTTATTCTTCATTTCATATAAGAATGAATTATTCTCTCAGCATCAATCCATTCCCATCAACACTGATCAAACAGAAAAGAATCTGCACGCAACCTACAATACGATGTGAAAGCAAATTCACGTTTTGGTTCTCAGGTGAGCTCATAGGGCGATCAAGGCTCTCATGTTATGTTCATGCTTTTTGTATGCTTTAATTTATGCTTTTTGAGCAATCATCTTGTCTATTATGTAGCAAGTATTTGAATACAGACAAATGTAGTATTGTTTTACAAAAGTAGATCTGAAGTTTTAATTAAACATAATTCGAAAAGAAATATCGTCTGACTCAAAGTTACCGAAACTAATACATCAAAATTATGTACGTTTTAAGTTGTAAAGATAAAATATCTGATATAACAATTGATGCAAAAACTGTATGTTAAACTTTATGAACACCGCCGGAACAAAGACACGGGATGATCTTAATCTATACACTCCTGACACCATTCTCAAGGAAAAACGAATACAGACGTCAGCCATCTAAATGTCAGATTAGTGTTTGAATTTGTTTTTCTTAGTGATACAAGTATTTTTAAATCCGACACTAGTACCTTTCTTTTTTTTATTTCGGAATAAAAATTTGTAAGTGAGAACATTTTTGCACTCTCAATTTGAAGTAATAAATGCAGTGGGGGTGGAAAATATACATTGTATTAACCCTGAAATACTGCTGCAATATGCGTATAGCCACAAGAAAGAAAAGAGAGTATATGTGTCTTAACAAACTGTCAATAACTGAGATGTTTATGTACACGTTCCTCTCTTTAAGAACTTATCAGATTAGATTGGTTTTCTTACGTTTTCTCCTGCAGTGCGGCAACTATACACAATCATCTGTGCGGTTGGTTCAAAAGCTCATGTGTTGTACTTCGGCAACTTAAACTTCAGGTCATAGTCCGATTCGGCCCTGGAAATATCCGTGATATAAACATTTTTAAGGGTTATCATGTTGCACCAGATGTTGAAACCCTTCAAACTAAATTTTGTAGAAAAATATTGTGTGTCAGACCCTCTACTAATTTCATGTCACTATACGAGAAATTGGGCCAAGTACCGATGTTAACACAAAGCTTATTATGATTAAATATTGGATTAAATTGCTAACAATAAGAGGTGATTCTCTACTACTGAAAACATATGAAATGTTAAAAAACGACAAAGACCATGATTTAACTTATAATAAGAACAATAACAACAATTGGGCTTACCAAATAAAATTTATTTTAGATGAATATAGATTGTCACATCTTTGGATAAATCAGTATAATATGGCAATAATAGCATTTAAATCAAAGTAAATTACGATAAATCTTTCTTACTTTTTATATTTTGCAAATTTGAGTAGAAACAAGTAGATTTAACGATCTTATTATGTCACGTATTCAGTTCACGATGTTACATGTATATGTATATGCTCTTCTGTAAATCCATGTATCGTTGTCTTGTTATGTACCAGTGTTGCTATAAACATATGTTTATGTGTTTATGCAATAAACATATTGTAGTTGTAGTTAAAAACATTTTTAAAAAATGGCCGAAAACAAATTTATATAATCTTACATAATTTTGTAAAATTTTATTTCTGATAATAATATCGATTTGATATTGTTGTACACTTTCGCACGAAACAAATTTTCGTACGATCAGAGTCCATTTTAGGAGTCAAGTTGAAAGTAAATCAGTTTAATCATTATGTTTGAAACACCGTGAACTCGTAGGTGCCAAACGAATTATTCGTAGTTGAATCATCAAAAATAAAATTGTTTCAGATTTTGTGGGAAAAAAAAACAAATTGAAAAGGAAAATGTATAATATTAAAAAAACACTTAATCAGATTTACAATATAATTGAAAAAAGAGGACGTCATCGTGTTAAGTGCGATTAGTTTGAATTTACGTTTATACCGATTATGAATAGTGTATCGTGCGCTCCGTGTGACAACTGTTACGTTCCGACTACTGTATTAATTGCAATGTTGGTCGGTTGAAATCATACTAAATCAGACGAGCGACTTATGGCCAACTTGGCTCTCTTTTCATACATGCATTATCATAACTTACTGTACACAGCAACTGACGCATGACCGAAAATAAATAAAAACTAATTTATTTAAACAATAGACCGAGAAGAGAAGATATTTGGCGCAAGAAATATAACGTTATTTTAATTACAATTTATATAGTTTTTATCTTTTATTATTTTCAGTTTGCTGGATAATATGTGTCCGGTTGTATCAGAGTTCAAATGTGAACTTTTATGTTTAGTAATAATATTACATGTATATTGATAAACTTTGTTATTAATGTATCGACGTTCGGTTTTATTTTTCTAGAAAGACAGTTACATGTATTGCTTAGTGCTATTTAAGTATAGACGTACAAGTCTACATTTTCCAAATTACATATACTACGATATATGTAGCATTTTATTGTTAGCTTTGTGTGTTGCTGATCAATTATGTTAAAAAAATTGTAATAAATTGTCAAATAGCTAAAATGTACTATTTCCTTTAGTTGATTTTGAGGCTATGTTTACGCTCTCTCAGTTTAAGTATTTCTTTGGTTATGGAAAGCTTCTCTAAGGCAAAACAGGCCCGGGCCTACAGATTGTTTGGAATGAAACTTTTGAAAACGTAAAAAATGCAATAAAAACTAGAGCAGTGAGGTTAAGGATGTTGTGTGCAGGAAACTCATCTGCTATGAATGTAATCTTTTGTTTTATTTTTTCACATGTATGATTCAATGAAAAACATTCAGTGGTAGGTAAGTCATATCTAAGTCTTTCAGCGCCTGAATTTATACTCTAACACGGGACACGACCGATTGTTCTTCTGATTGTTAAAAACCGAGTTTTCTGGTTTGTCCAAGATAATTTCCTCCCGGATATCCGACATTTGCGTATTTCTGTGTCAATAGTTCCAATGTTTCTTGCCTTGCGACCTTTATTGTTTTAATATCACTCTAATTGTACCTAAATCTATCTGTTGTGTTGCCTTTTCGGTCTACGTTTTTGATATTTGTATCTTCGTTCTGCGTTGGAAATCAGCTCACTTGGAAAACGCTATAAATGACTTGGGTTTAAATGTTGAACAAGTTACCAATATTGCTAGTTTGAGGAAACAACTACAGTCTGTCCAATCCCAATCAGAAACTCAACTTTGGCCAAGAAAAGGTATTTTTGGATGACACAGCTAAAAATAAATACCTGTCACGTGTTTGCCGACACATTCAGCTACGTTTGGAAACGGGGATATAACGTGAGCAAACGTAGAACAACGTGAATAAAACGTGATCAAACGTGACAAAACGTAAACTGGAAATTTTAAATTTGCTCGCTTTTTCTACAACGTACTCCAACGTGGCAACAACGTGACAACAATGTGGCAACAACGTGGTACAACGTAGTATAATGTAACAAAAGCGTAGCAAAAACGTAACAAAATGTGGACATAACGGGTTGATACGTTCTTTTGCGTTTGTTGATACGTTGTACTGCGCTATGCTACGTTGTGGCCTTGTTGCTCCCACGTTCCTCGTGCCGCGCTATGCCACGCTGTGTCACGCTATTGTACGTTGTAACACGTTGTACAAAGTTATGAGCTATGTTCTTCGTTGTTCGACGTTGTTGTACGTTTCTGCAATGCTGTGGTACGTTTTGATACGTTTTGGTACGTCATATATAATACGTTCTGCCGCGTCAAGGATATCGGATGCCATCTGCAAGAGACCCCACATATATATCCCTCCATCTAAGACCTCAAATCAATTGTGTTCTTGCTTAAGCCCAAGTGCTGAACCTCTACCATGGATTTCAAACTTTTGACCACATACTCCCCGTCATCCACGAGCAAGCATCACTAACTTATCAAAAAAGTAACTTTTCAAGAAGAGAGATTCTTAAACATGCGTCGAATGATCTTAATTCTAATTCCGTGATCTCAGGGTAAACAACCGTGGGATATCATTGAACCAATAGTTAATAGTTCAGTGTTTCAAAAACATACCACGAACAAAAAAACCGTAACTTGATGAAATTTTTATCCTATGTTACTCTTCCAGATGAAACTGGAATCCTATCACATCTCTTTAAATCACAACATTCCTACATGATAATCTTTACATTCATCAATATATCAAAAATGGCGACTGCAAACTATTTACTGACGTGTGCATTGATGTTTTTCTGACTGTTGGTCGGGAATGACAGGAGAAATACTGGAAAGTTAACGCTGAATTGATTTTATTTTCGTTCTACTCTCATTTCAGGCACATTCGAACAACAAAAAAATTACACCAACAAAATTTGACCAGTATAATTTTAAAATCTAATCAAGTCAGCACTTACGTTTGAGATGTTCAACAGAATCTACCCACTCTCTACCCAGATATACAACATCCCCCGGCGAAAACAAAATTGAAGTTTCAATTTTCCAATCAAGGGGTAAATTCTGTCAACACATATCAAGTAAATTGAAAACGTACAGTTGGAAAGTTTGTCAAAATGAGAGAAAAATGTTTATTAACATGTTGGCTAAGGGAGCAGGCACACACAGACACGTAAACGTCTAAGGATAGCGCCAAACCGAGGACAAGCAAACATACTGGGCAACATCTCAACAATGACTATTCTTCACTCATAAAAGAACAATGAACTAATCAAGCCATTAAACAAATTAGTAAACTTACTTTAAAATAGAAAACTACATGAACAGCAAAAGATAGTTAACTACAATGTGTAAAAACAATTATTTGTATGATCGGTTGCAAAACCATACAGTTCACTTAGTCTTTAAACACAAGTGTGCAAGAACTAACTGCCAAAATTGCAGTTACAAACATACACACATGTATTCCAACTCAACCGGTATTAGACGTGAAAACCCAATTGACCAAGACATATCTGTAAAAAAAATTGCTCTACAAAGATTACGTAGAAAATATATGTTAAATCAAAAGTTTAATAAGAAATTTGTGTATGTACTCCATTAACAATGAGCAATGGCATCAAGATTCTATGTCCAGTCCATCACTGTACAGATCATTTACAAAAAAGGGAAACAACTCCTGAGAGCTTACTGGCATATTGAATTAGTGAGAAGATGAATAAGATCACAAGAGTTACCTCGCTTGGAAAAGAAAAACGATTGTATCAGTAAAATAGCAACAAAACATACCAATGAAACTATATCATAGATAATTGTCAGAATATAACATGGTATTCTATAGAATTTTCTGACAATTGAAATAAATACAATTATAATATAAAAACAGCAATAAGTGACAATGGTGAATATGAATAAACTTACAGAACATGACTGACTTGAAACTATAAGGAATATTATTTATCAAGTTTAAATTATTCATATTCTTCTGACAAATATAACATCTGGAAGCAACCGCCTACTTTCAAGATATGAAGGCATACAATAACGTAAAAATGATACATGCCCAAATGTCCTCGCCAAACAGGTTGCAATAAAATATCATGGACAAGAATAAATACATGCAATGTAGCAATATACATTTTAGCAACTTTGACAGTATTGAGTCTATAATTTTAGATGTTACATGCTCAAAAGACTGTACCAGGGCAAGAAATTTTTACTTAAATGAGACCTGAAAAGTTCTCAGATAAAAATGAAATATGTAAAGAGATAATTGAGTTATGAATTATAGAAAAAAACAAATTTAGATAGAAAGGAAAGATATTTAGAAAATGTTATCTCAAATAATTTCTAACATGTATCATAATAAAGAACACATTTTAAGACAATGAAGTATGTGTAACAGTTAATATTGCGCATTGCAAGGTTCGGTGGACAAAACTTCAAAGCCCGATAGTACTGAATTTAGGGAGACAACTCCGTCATCCTTATTACAAGAAAATCAAGTTGCGTCCCTTAGATAAAAAAATATAAGAACAGACTGCAGCTTAGACGATTTACAACAGATGTTATCGTCTTTGCCTGACCAGAAATTAGATAAAAAAGTGTCCGAAAAACTGTCTCAGATACAAAGTACTTCCCAAGGGCGTCATCGTAACTCTAATAAACTTGCAGAACATGACTGACTTGAAACTATAAGGAATATTATTTATCAAGTCTAATATGCCTGCGCCGCCGTATGGCTCTAATACCTATCAAAATCGCAATAATAGGTTCGATCCTAGACAAAATTCTGATAGGAAATCAAATAAAGATATTGTCTGTGGAATTTGTCACAAGAAAGGACACATTGAGTCACGATGCTTTTATAATCCAGCAGCGTTTCAACAACCACAACCTTATTATAACCCACCGGGTTCTCAGACAAGTCAAGTTTACGGGTTCGCACCCCGAAGACAAATTCCTAATAGTCAAGCACAAACTCAGTCTCAGACTCAGTTCAATCCGGGAAACTAATGCAGACTGAGTTTGCGGCATAAATTCAGTCAATCATGTTTCAAATAGGCCAGAAAATAAAGTTCATGAAAGCTGTGATTCTTTCTCAAATATGTTTGTAAATTCTTGTGTACCAGATATTGGCATTACCCCTCCCGAAAATGCAATGCGAGAGTTGATGCACGAAAGTATCTGATCCAGAACAAGTTAAGAATGTAGAACACCCTACATGTTAAACAGGGTCATGGTCGACTCATACTCTGAGTGAGGGTTGTTCAAATAGCACAAGTGGTGAAACACTGAATGTTCAAAAGATGATTGAAAACGGTGCATGTTTGAGAACTTCAGTCAACAATACTGACAGAGATGCAGTTATAAATGCACATGAGGATGATGAATGTTAAAAAAGTTCAAAATCTGATGACATAATCAGTATGAATAAGACATTGACTAGTGTAGAAAATAAGGATCGTTCAGGAAGTTCAAAAAATGAATGTTGCCCGATTGAAAGTTCGAATGAAATTGAAATCAAAGGTTGTTCAGAAAGAAGTAACACAGATGAGGGATGTTCAAAAAGGTTTCAATGTGAGAACTTAGCTAAAAGTCAAAATAAGACAAAGACAATAAAGAATGAAGACAATAAAGAGTCAAACTCTCAAACGTCATCATATAATTATGTCAAATGCTCATTTGACCAAATAAAAGGTGGAATTTTAATTGACACTGGCAGTCCTGTATCAATTTTATCTAGCAAAGCTTATGATAGAATGCAGAATAAACCAACATTAGACCCAGTCAATGAAACTTTGTCTTCAGCAAATGGTACTCGGTACTGGTAAACTTGCGTTTCATGTTGAGCATATGCCTGTTAGCCTGAAAGATTTTGTTCCTAATACTTAGGGAACAGTAGGCATATAGGACCTTGATTTCTTTAAGGAGTATGATGTTAGCTTAAAAATCCCAAAACGTCTCATGAAAACCAAGCTTGGCAAAGTGAAATATCAAAGTGTTTGTTGTGCAAGATCACAAATATCAGAGTCTGCCCAGTCTGAAATGTTTTTTACCTGTGCATATATGTGGGAACTACACAATCAAAATAAATATGCTAGATCCTACAAGAGAGTTCATTAGTAAAGCAATCTACATTGTCATTCATTGGTAGATTCGTTTGATAATAACTTCACTTTATCGGTTATGAATTCCAATGTGTCTCCATTTAAGATAAGTAAATACTGTTATAGGGAATATGACTCCAGCAGCAGAGATATTTTCCGGAAATGAGACTTTGTCAGATTTAAGTCCTGAAAACACTCTGCCTGAGCATATAAGACCTTTGGTTGATTCTATGTCTTTGAAGGTAGACTCAAAACAAAAGTTGGTAGTTTGACCCAATTTCAGGATGTGTTTGTAGGATCTGATGGTAAATTAGGACAAACAAATATTGGAGAACATTTCATTTACACTGGAGATGCTAAGCCAGTTCAATGTAAATAAAAAAGAAAACCATTACATTTACAAGGTGAAGTTGATGAAGAAACTGACAAAATGCTAGAGAAAAATGTAGTTGAACCATGTCATTCTCTTTCCTGGCTGCAAAGTTAGTAGCCCCTGAAAAAATAGAAAACAGTCCCTGATCAGACAGCTTACACTGTGGCTGATGCTCTCATTATCAATGTTTTCTTACAGTTTGGGTTCCCAGCACAATTTCATACTGACCAAGGTAGAAATGTTGAATCCTGCTTATTTTTTGCAATGTGTGACATTCTGAAAATTAAAAAAATCACGAACTTGCCCATATAATCCAAAATATGATGGAATGATAGAAAGATGCAATAATACTCTTGTTCAGATGTTGGCTACTTTTGTTTCATCTGAGGAAAATTTCAAGAATTGGGACGATCATCTTCCATATATCATGGCAGCCTATAGGGCAACTGAACATTCAAGTACGGGCTGTACACCAAATTTACTTATGCTAGGCAGAAAAATTGAATACCCCCATTGACTTAATGGTAGGTCCTCCTCCAGGTCAGCAAGACACAGAGCGTCCCATTGAGTACATTGAATGGGTTAAGTCTACAACAAGAAGTGCATTTTTGAATGCAAATGACCACTTAGGCATATCGGCCACTAGACAAAAACGATACTATGACAGGGGTTTAAAACCAAAAGAGTTTTGTACAGGTGAACGGGTCTGGAGATGGTATCTTCCTATGGCAAACAAGAAATTAGCTTTGGGTTGGACGGGTCCATATTTAGTGCTTGCAAAATTGACCTATTTAACATAAAGAATAAAAAAATCCAAGGACTCTAGACCAATTGTTGTTCACGTTGACCAACTTAAAAACAAAAATAATATCAAACAGTAATATCAATAATATCAAAAATATCAATAATATCAATAATGTCAATATGATATCAATAATATCAAAAATATCAAATATCGACACACACACACAATCATGTACACACACACATATACACTACCAACACACACTAGCATACAAAGCAAACACACGAGGACAAAACGAACAATTAAAGGAACACAGTGGGGCACCGCCTTATGAAGCCTTATGAAGGTATTTCAGACTCAGAAAACTGGTTAAATGATGTCACTATTGAAAATGATGTCACAAATACAAATGACATCACAAGTGATGTGCCCATCAATGACCATTTTAGCAGAAACTAAGAGAAAAGGAAAATGAAGATGAGATGGAGAAAAAAAGGGTTAAGCCCGAGGATCAGGAGAGGCGTCGGAGCAAGGAAAGAGCCCAACTCTTCGGATTAAACAGCTTAAACCAGGAAGAAAAAAAAAAAAAAAAAAAATATCAAACAGGGAATGCCACGTACCAAAAACGCAGCCTCCCCAAAACGAGCCCCACAGCACCCAGAAGTGCACACCACCAACACACACACACACACACCCATACTGGTATATGGTGTAGAATGAGGACACGTGATTTCCACCTTCAAATGAGGACACCACTTTCCACTTATTCTACAGCCTTCAAACTTCGTTACGATACCTGCCATGTCTCATTTGACAGATTTTGATATTTATTTTGTCTATATATCGTAAACTTTATCGCTTGATATTTCACGAAACAGCGGGGACATTTTTCTCACACTGACACACTGAGGACCCCACCGTCCTTTGGGGTCAATTACCTGCACTGACAAACTGAGGACAGTACCGTACTCCGGGGACTTTTTTCTCACACTTACACACTGAGGACCCCACCGTCCTTTGGGGTCAATTACTTGCACTGACAAACTGAGGACAGTACCGTACTTCGGGGACATTTTTCTGACACTGACACACTAACTCAACCTTCGGGGACGTTTACCTCTCACTGACACACTGATGGTAATGGACAATCGTTTAGGGAGTTCGCATCCCTACATTGGGGACATGATGCACTCTTATAATATTTTACTTCAGAATATCGGTAAATCGAAACTTCAGTGAATATTAACTACTGATATATTACGAGCGAGTAACGAGAATAACGCAGCACATTTGTAGTTTTGCAATACGAAACACGTCTTTTAAATATGACTTACTGCGGAAGACTTTCAAAGAAATAACTTCGCCTTTCTTCCATTATTTAAATGATCCTGTATTCTGTTTAGGAAGTTCGTTATGATATTTAATATTAGGGTCATTTTCACTTTTTTAACCATCTTAAAAATAAATTATTAACGTCCTCGGTTATGAGTATAATGTTATAGCATTTTTTTCCAGCAAAATACCGTCATGTTTGGCAAAAGAAAACATTTCTTTGTTTCATTTAGGTTTAATATACATACTTCAATGAGTTTTTGACACAGTAAGTTTTACGAAAATATATATGAATGCCATACTTCGGTATGATATCGTTCGCCGGCGATTTTAGGGTTAAGCAGTAAGAAATACCGTAAGACATTGTGGTAAGGTTCCCCTCACAATATGAATGGCAACGACAAACAGTTCAAACATTTGTTGGTGAGTTTCTCATAAAATATATTGAAATTAAGTTAATTCATATAAAGACTTGTCCGGTAGGCAAGATGCTTTAGAGCTAAAGTCAAAACTCGAACCAGTTTGCCTAGAGTTCGAGTTGTTACATACATGTACATTCAAGTGACTGCAGTCACTTGAATTTTGAAATAAGCAAAACACTTAAAATGCACTATAATCGGAGAAACAGCATGAAGATATAAATAAAAATGCCACCTTGTAGATCTGATAATTAATGAATTATCTGATGTCTATATTGCACCAGGTGGATGAGGAACTGTATTCGGATCAGAGGTAAAGTGTTGTTTCGTATAATAGACCTCCATTTTCAACAACTGAGCTGTATCCATTTACAGTGAATGAATGCTTCAAATACACACACAGCTCTCCGGGAAGCTACATTCGAAATAGCGTGGAATAGCAATAAGAAAGATAACCACTCATTTTAGATGGTCAGCTTTAAAGAGTTTACTTGATTTAATCTAATGACAACACTTGTGAGATCCGGCAAAAGTAAAAGGTAACAGCGATAAACATCATAGTTACCATTCCATTTTCTACAGCCCTGATTCGAACAATACACATTTTTGTAGCTCAAGTTTGAAGTCTAGCAACATGTCCACTTTGATGACACTGTAGAGTTGCAATAATTGCGGAGTTGCAGTAGGTTATATCGACGCATTAGAGTATCCATTATAATGAAGATACGTTTTTTTACAATAAAGGGCCTAATATCAGACCTAAGTTACCGTGTAGTTGAGATGTGCAACATGTCAACAGCTGGCAGTAGGTAAAGCAAACGACTAAAACTTGGCTTTTCTGTCTGTCAGGAATAATAATTTCCATGTAGCGTATGCTTTGTCTATTCATGTAATGCGTCCATCTTTGCTTCCTTTTTAGTATTGCCGGATTTTGTGAATATCGACAGTAGACTTTATCCGAGAAAATGTTTCATGTTTACCTTCTTAAATTTGTGGCAATCACTTAACGTGCAGCACATGACATTTTTCGACCGTCGTCAATACTTTTGATTGACGATGAAGTTAAATTTTAAAATGATTTGTCAAATCAACAGCCATTTGAAGTGTGTCTTAGATGCAAAAAAAAAACCGAGAAGGTCAGTCACTTTATAATTTTCAACTGTAGTGAAAAGACTTTATGTATATTAAACAGAATTTACATATTGTATGACCTCTCTGTTGGTCTAAATTTGACGAATTTACTTAATATACAAATGTATATTGAACGTATTACATCTCTTTTTTGTTTTAAAATGGTAAGGTCTACTAGTACGAATTGTTCTCCCTCTGCTGTGCAGTACTATATTACTTTGGATAGTTTGCTTCGGACAGGGTGTTTTGAGATAGCGCCTAATCTATACACTTTCCAAAATCTATATGCCGGGGCGATTATAGCAATTCTGGTTTTGGTATAAGCATGACTTAACATGTATACAAGTCGTAAAATTCCGCGTGAGCAAAATACTTTAAATTTGAAAGAAACAATTACAGATAAAAAGTTATAACATTTTCATGATGCTTGAATGTATATACATGTAGAAATATTACAACGGGCCGCAGACTAGCTTGTCTTGTTATGTTTGACGTTATTACACAGAAAGGAAAAGGAAACGCATATTATTTGCGTTGTTACACGTGGCTACAAGACCAGTCCGTTATCGTGCCAGATTAATGCAGACATTTCCAGACCTCAGCCTGAATTGGAAACTGAGTAACGTTACGGCTATAATCAGTATAACGTTCATTTCCGACGGTAAATGACTCATACATGTAAGGTGATCGTAAATGAATGACTTAAAACTCGTATGTTCATCATACGAATTATCTTGATTATTCGGCACGGAGAAATAGAGTTTCCTACCAAAATGATGTTATGGTTACAAACAGTACAGCATTTAATCGGCCTGTTCTTCCAAATGCTAAAGAAAAATGATCATTAATTCCCCACCCCTTCCGTCTTCAAAACTGAAAAATATTATATGTGCGTACCTTTTACCTTTCCGTATATTTCAAGTAGTATACAGTTCAGCCTTGCAAGAACAAACACTAAAGGAAAACAAATATGTTAAAGGAAAGTTGTCTGTTTAACATCCATTTTCTAATATAAAAAGAGTAAATTATTTGTTTTCTCCTCTATGAATAACGGGATTTGATGTAACCCCACCACACCTTGTAACTATTATAACCAAATCCGCAGGCTTTGTGTTTTGATTTTACTTCTGTGTTGTTTCCCATATTCATATTGTGGGGTTCTATTATACTTTCAAAATCGGCATAGATAACATACGAAACGGGTATTTCTTTATAGTGATTGGTATATTTTAAGCTATTCTTTCCCCTTTGCGGCATTTCATTTCGTATTTGCCGCTCGTTTACCCCATTACAATCTTCTTTATGTTTTGTTAATAGATCTTCTCTGTTATACCCGTGCAAACATCTATCGCAGTAATGTTTCTTTTCGTGGAGATTTGTTTGGTCATAGAATAGTCTGCTCAAACTCTTTATCCAACAATAATGTTTGTTGTTCGTTTTTTTTATCTTCTTTTAATATTAAATTAATTCTCTCTATTTCTTTGGGTTGGTTTGAAATATGTAATGGATAAATTCCCTTCTCATAACCATAAACGTTTACGGCCAAGTTATTTTGTGTTTCAATAAGTGGAATTTGTGTTATTGGTGTTGGGAAATTGATATTATCCCAATTTAATTTGTCTTCTTTGGAGTATTTATATGTTCTTTCGGTGTGTTTTGTGGTTGGAAATAATGCGGATCTAATACCATTTTTAAAATACATTCGTTGTCTTTATTCTGAACATTTATAATAGCTTTCTTCTTTGATAAATAAGGTGGTAATGGGATATATGTTCCGCCTTTAAATGGTTTATATCTTGCTATATTCAAATACATATCTCCGCAGCGCTCTATCACCCAGCCACTACCTTTATTAATAAACTCTTCTATACTTTTGAGTATTTATTCCTTTACCTCTTGATAATCATTTTTATTGTATTATTAAACAGTGTTAACATTTGTTTACTGTAAAACGTAGGTGTAGATTATGTTGTTGTTTGGGTTCGTTTGATAAAAACAATATTCAAAGCAAGCTAAAATTTCAACCCGTTTAAGTTCTGTAATTCTTCTTTTATTTTCTTTTTTATTTCTCTGTAGGATTCGTTCATAAATATCTTGGGATCTGTGTAATTATTTTACTTGTCCTATGTGCTTTTAGAATACCATTCCTGCTTCTATCTGCAAGTATTAAATTTGGTTTGGGTTTTATTTTCTTTAGTTTATTTAAAAACTCTTGGATTTGTTTTGTTGAAACTCTTCCTGTATTAAAAAAGTTTGATATGTCTTCCAAATGATTATTTAAATCACTATTACTCATCGCTTATGTACTATCCCATAAAATATTTTATTAATTCATTAACTATTTTTTAATACGGTTTACAATGCAGAGCTAATATATATTTTCCTAAATAATATTTCAACAAACACTGTAGTAGTACTACTACTACGCTTACCGGTATCTTCGTTGGACGAGATGAAGGAAATCAATGAAAGCTTTGAGAGAAATTGTATGCCTGACAATCAAACGTGCTCGCTCTAAACTCCGACCTGCACATTTTTAACTTTGACTTGGCAGGTACTATGCCATTTGCCGTTTGCCATTGAAATAAAAGAAAGAAAATTTATAACTTCACAAGTACATTAAATAAAAGTAAGTTAATATGGCTGCACTGTTTTAAAGGGATAACAAATCAGACTTTTCGGTGTAAAAGTTATATTTCTTGTATTTTATCATGCAACTAGCATTAAATCTGACCGATAACATCCGTCCGATATTTTAAAATGATATCACGTCACTGACGTGATAACACTTTATAACCACGCCCACATGCCGTACTACTTCCAGTTCAACAAGCAAGACTCCTCAAGTGCAATCACAGAGAAAAAGTAATCAAAACATTTCATTTATCCTATCATTTTTGTATTTTTGTTTACAAATCATTGTTAATGATGTAGTTATTGCATAAAAATACAGCCCAAATAGATAAAATGAATGATTTAAAACGAACAGCAAGGTACCATAAAAATTGAAAATCCCCTGTAGAATTTTTATTTTTGAAATAAACATAGGGTTGTTGGTATTCATTTTCTTAGTTAGATCATTTGCTATCCATCTACACCAATTTTGAGGCAAAATTTGAGAAAAAGTTGATTTTCATTTTTTTATCACTATCCAATTTTTACAGTAAGTTCTTAATGCGTGGTTGAAATGGCCTGAAACCTATCAGCTACCTATCAAAAGTTGAAAACTGTCTTTGAACCGCTCACTTTTCACTCATCAACTCTCAAGTTCCTCGTTTATTTACAATTAGAATACCCCAATGGTGTTGAGCCCACGCCGCCATTTTTGAAATGTCAGTGTTTTACTTGGAAATTCTTGCGTGTGTCTTTGCAAATATTTTGTTTGCAAAACAATATCATTACATTAGAACAGAAAAACATTTATAAATAGGCTCATGAAGGTAATTATAAAGCTATATTTATGTCGTTTTTATATTTTTTGTCCTTTGAAATGTAGAACTATTTTTCGAGGCACATGTAGTAATTTGAAATCATTTTCTTTTATAAATACCGTATTTATTCTATTTCAGGCCCCTAAAAGTGTCAAAAATATACAATATGAAGATTTGCATGATAAATAGAATATTAGTCAACTGCCTTTTGACAACATGTGATATCAGGTTCGGCAGATACGGTCGGAAAAGGCTCGGCAGAGCCTCGCCTTTTCCGACCGCATCTACCTCACCTGATATCACATGTTATCAAAAGACTGTAGCCTAATATTCTCTATGTCACACCATATACGGAGGAGCTATTATATAAGATAAGACGATAAAGGAGCTGTGAACGGACACAAGTAGGGGTGATATAATGCTAGATACACGAGTCTCTGTTGTAAAGTGCTATTTATTCGTATGTTTTTGGATATACAGAAACCCTTATTGAAGCAGCATAGCTGTTTGTTCACTCATGTACCAAACATCTGTCGTGAGTCAGGCAAATGACCCCGATTTAGTTACCATGGTGTGACCGAACTGTACGCTGTTCCGTTATAGTCATCGCTCTGTTCATCTTCTTTGAAAGAACTGTGCGATGGCTGAATTGTGATTATGCGAAAAATATTGAGTGCTCGACTACCTCTTGGCTGAATAATAACATTAAGAACGTCAAGGACCCGAGTGAGTAGGTCGAGTGGTATCTTCAACAACTGATCCAGGATCAAGTGAATAGGGTCTTCTTGAATCGGAAGAAGGAATTCTCTAAAATGGAACTATAATAGGATAGCAGCATGGTATCTAAAGTAGGACGGTAAGACACGGCGATATCATTGTGACGGCATTTTAATTATAGGGGTAGAACTGTCACTGCTTCCTGGTGATTAAAGTAGGATAAAATTATATAAACGTGATATAAACTCTGCTACTTGTATCCATAATCTAAGTATGTAACATTCAGGCAGCACAGTCATGTACAATGTATTTAAAAGCTTCGGGTTTCTTTGCTATTTTGAAGACATTCCCACCATGGGGACGAGCCAGAAAAAACGGAAACAACATTTGTTGTATCTGCTATCACTTACTACATGCCAACAAGTTGCAGTATCGTGAGTTGTAAGATACGCAAGATTTCCACTTTTTACCAAAATAATTCACGATTTGGGGTTCTTGAGGAAAGACTGAGACATAGTATGGGACACAAACATGTTTTGAAATACGCATCATTCCTAAATTGGGAAGGTTGAGAATGTGGAAATCTCCGTCTGCTTTGTTAGTTTTGCATTATTTGCGATGTGAAACAAAAATTTGCCGGTTTTCCAGGATGGACTTTGAAGTACCCGGTAACCTATGATTTTTTTTCTTTTTCTCAAATACAGAAACTAATACTGTTGAGAGAAAATCTTCCAGTTTGAACGACACGGTGGCCGCGGAACGAATATTCATTTCCTATGCGTCTGTCCCGTTGGGATCGTGATAAAATGTCATCTGTGACATATGTTTATGTATAACGGAAGTTTGTGGTCAGTGTAAACTATAATCATGCATTCTGAAAGCATGTTGAATTTGTTTGCAACTCGAGACGTGTTCAAGACAGTTTTTTGGATTGTATATGTTCGAGACAGTAGTACCTGACAAAATCTGACTAGTTTCGTACATTTTGCAGGTCATTCATTTCTGTTTGATGTGTTAGTTTAATAATATTTTATTGTACAATGTTATAAATAAACACAAAACTAATGACAAATTTACAATATTAACATATTTACAAATGGATTGGGCCACAAGTTATACTAACATCAGCTTACGGCTCGCTCCACATGAAGTACAAATCACAGAAGTGTAAACAAAGTAAAACATCATGTTGGACTTGAGTAATGTACATGAATAGGAAATTAATTAAGAAAAAAAAATGAAACAAAAATTGAATCAAAGTATCTTTTCATTGTCTTCGTCAGTACGTGTTCTTATTTCAAACTGCAATTTTTGAATAGAATAATCCTCTGATTGGTAAAAAGAGGACAGCGAAAGAAGTAATGTTCAGCATTTTCATAAGAATGGCCACACACACAGTTTGGATTGATTCTCAAGTGGTTGTTAAACAAATCAGCGCCTAAGTTGATAATTCTCGCATGATATATCTGTTCTAGTCAATTTCCGGAGGTTTATAGTTCTCTTTACGACGAGATTTGAACGCAGAAAGTGTATCTATGTCACGGATATTTCCTTCAAGTCCACCCATAACTTCAGTGCAGTTGGTAATACAATGTAACATTTTACTCCTAGCAATGCTCTCAACATTGAAAATGCTGATACAGGTAGAGGAATCATATCTGCACAGCATGGGAGCTATAAATTACATAAACACTGACCACCAGACTTTGCATTACTAGGATAGAAGGGGGGTCACAACCATCCCCAATAGTGATAGATTCACCAAAAAATAAAAAAACAACAGTCTCAGCAAAGGGGGGGGCAATAACATCCCCAATAATCATAAATAGTCCAAATCAAAACAATAACAAAAATGGGGGAAATACATCCACCCCAATAAAAATATTAGACACCCCTAAAAATGAAATGAAAAATAACAAAATTTCTTCCCCAATGCAATTAAATAACAAATTTCAGATTTTAGAAGAGGGAGGGGAAAAAATTACTACCAAAACGAAAAATCTTAAAACAAACCCCACCCCATCACCCCCATCCACAAAAAAACAGACCAATGAACAGAGAGAAAGAATCATTAAAGAATCATGGATCGATATGGTCATTAAGGGGTTCAAGGGGGATTAAGCACACAGAAATTAGCAATTATGGAAAAAAATTTAAAACAACAATTCGGCGGGAATGTAATAAGAAAATTGAATAACAACAAGGGGGCTTTATTTTTCCAAGTCAGACAAGATTTCGAAACGAAAATCAAAGATTTCAAATTTGGGAGACACGAAATCAAAATAGAAAATAAAAAAAAACCTACAGCAAAAGTAACAAAAATCAGCATGGGAGTATTAGAAGTGCCAAAAAATCAGAGCACTGAACAATTAAGGCAAACATTATTTAAAAACAACAAAAACATAGCAACAATAAGGCAAAAAGAATTTATTCACAAAGGGAAAAAGGAAATCACCAATGAAATGATAATAACTTTTACATGCGAAGAATTACCATTAAGTCTGAAAGGGACCAATTTAATAGTAAAACCAACAACGCTAGGGTACATTAGATGTAGAAAGTGTCAGGCTCCCGGACACAAAACAAACCAATGCAGAAACAAGATTAAATGCCCGAAATGTACTGGCAACCATGAAATAGGACTGTGCAATGCTACTGAATTAAAATGCAACAATTGTTTAGGAAATCACTGGGGCTCCAGCAAATCCTGCCCCGTATACAAAAAATATGTTCAAAAAATAAATGCTGCAAATTATGAAATCAAAAAAGAGTATGAGACAAGATGTGCCGAACAACAGCACACCCCTCAAGATAAAACCTCTACCCCAGTTGTCACCCCCACCCCAACTATCAAGAAACCCCAAGAAATACCAAAATTAAATAACCCAAAACCCCCAACACCCAAAAAAACACTAAATACACAAGAAATAATTAAAATAAAACAAGAAAGGTGTGCTTATCCCCTACCCCCACCTCACAGACAAATTAAAAGGGAACCAAATTGGGGAGGGAATTATGGGATCCGTACAAACCAACAAAATGGCCCAATGTATTATAGATTCCGAAGGGGGCCACATACAATACCAAATTTAAGGGGTATCACAAATTCAAATCACCCCCACCCCCATATCATGTACACAGGACCGAATGGACAAATGACAATTCACCGTCCACTCAATATATGCAGAACATAGATTAGTCATTAATCATTAATAACCAAAAACAACTCCGAATAATTCTTTAATGGATTACAATACAGCTGAGGTAAACACTGAATACATCAGACCCTGCCTCAGCATCACATCATGGAATATTCGGGGTATGAGATCCGAATCATACAGTAAATGTAATGAATTGCAAAATTTTTTAATTGACCAAAAAGAACCTATAGATGTAATTTGTTTACAAGAAACTCATTTAGCAGAAAAAACATAATCCTTTCAAATTCAAGGATTATCAAAAACCTGTTATATTTTACAACAAAGAAACCCCCGCCTCAGGGGGATTATGCATATATGTCCGCAACGGACTTTCATACTTAACGAAACAAACAGATTATAATACTATTAATCAAAACATTGCAATAGAGATCATTGGCAAAGATAGTAACATTTCGATTTATAATTACTACACAAACAGTAAAGATAACAACAACATAAATGTTTTTAGAAATAGCTTCAAAAACTTAGGACAGTCTAATGTAATAGTAGGAGACTTTAACTTAAAACATCCACTTTGGAACCCAGAAAATGATTTTAGGCGCGATGCTGGGGCAGAGGATCTGATAGACTTCATGAATGAAACAGATCTCAATTGCATCAATGATGGCCAATGCACCCGTCTCGCCGAGCAGGCAAACCAGATAGACTCAGCCCTGGATCTATCTATAGTCTCCTCAGGTCTGCACCCCAGGGCAACGTTCCTTGTAGTCGACAATAGCTTCAATAGTGACCATCTACCTGTAATAACAATAATAGAAACACCAATAAGGTTTGAAAATGCTATTATAAGTGAAAAATGGCTCATAGACATGGCATCCACTGCCCAGTGGATGGAATTTCACCATTTATGCATGACAGAATTGAATTATAAGATAAAAGAACAAACAGTTGAACAAAATTTCAAAGAATTCTTAGATAAACTCAATAGTATTTTAGAAAAAACAATTCCAAAATCAAAACCAAAAATTGTAAACACTAGAATCAAAAAAGTATGGTGGACACAGGCATGCCACGAAGCCATACGAAGTAGAGAAATTAGACGTAAAATTCACAAAAGGGAAAAAAACTCCCATAACTCTCATTCTATTTAAAATGGCCCGGGCAAGAGCAGTAAGAATAATTAAAAAAGCAAAGCAAGACAGTTGGCGCAATTTCTGCTCAACTATAACAAGCAATACCTCATCTAAAGAAGTTTGGAATTTTGTAAACAAAGTAAAAGGCAGAGTACCAAAAAGCAATCCAGTATTTAAAATAGGACAACATATTATTACTGAGCCAAAAGAAAAAGCTAACGCATTAGTCCAACAATATGCTGAAGCCAGTAGTAATAAAGGATACACTAGAGACTTTCTGGTAAACAAAATAATTATTAACAGAGCAGTTAATGAACATATTAATAATAGAAATAATGACAACTCCCAAGAATACAATCAAAAATTTACTATATTTGAATTTAATAAAGCTTTGTCGAACTGCAAGGACGGTGCGCCGGGAGAAGACCTGATACATTACAAAATACTTAAAAAATTACCACAGGAAAGCAGAAATACACTCTTACAAATTTTTAATCAATCATGGGTAGAGGGCACCACGCCAGAAAGCTGGAACCATGCAGTTATCATTCTATTACTAAAACCTAATAAAGACAAAAATGAACCCGCCTCTTATAGACCAATTTCTCTAACATCAACATTTACAAAATTAATGCAAAAAATGATAAAACCCAGGCTGTGCGCATATTTGGAAAAAAACAATATAATGTCTAAATACCAATCAGGATGCAGATCACATCATTCATGTGATGACAATATTACACGATTAGAATCAGATGGCAAAATCGCACAGGCAGAACATAAATATCTTATAGCTATATTTTTTAGATCTTAGTAATGCTTTCGATAAAATGTGGAACGGAGGAGCACTATTGCAACTCCAAAACTCCGGAATACAAGGACGAATGATAAAATGGTTAAGGTGCTTTCTACAAAACAGACAGATTAAGGTAAAATACAATGGAGCTCTCTCAGAGGTAGTGGAAACAGTAAATGGGTGCCCCCAGGGAGCGGTTCTGTCCCCCATAATTTTTAGCCTCATGATGAATACCTTTGAAACACAAATCAACGAATTAAACAGAGAAAAACCTACTATAAATGCTAAAATATCTCAATTTGTAGACGACTCCGCCACATGGCTAACATCATTAAGTCCGGTACAGGCAGTAAAAAAAGCACAAACTGTTTTGAATACAATAGAAAAATGGAGCAAATCCTGGGGCTTCATAATTAACCCAGCAAAAACTCAAGTGTTATTAATACATAGACCGTCCGTAAAACCTCCGGAAAGAGCCAACAACTTTCCGAAATTAACGTTATGTGGTACGAACCTCACATATAATGAACACGCAAAATTTTTGGGAATGTATTTTGACAAAACTCTATCATGGAAAATGCATATAGAACATATGACAAAAAGATGTCTTAAAGATCTAAATATCATAAGAGCAGTAAAGGGAAAATCTTGGGGTACAGACAAAAAATGCCTTCTAAACATTTACAAGGCCCTCATCCTTAGCAAAATCAATTATGGCAGCATAGTATACGCCTCCGCAAAAGAATCACAACTAAAAAAGGTTCAAAGAATACAAAATAGGGCACTAAAAACCATAATAGGATGTCCGAGGCATACCTCTACTCTCCCATTACATACCGAAACAGCTATGATCCCACTACCTTTACAGAGAGAACTTCAAGCACTAAAATATTGGACCAGAAGACTGGGCCCAAACTTACCTACCAATGACGATATATGCGACCACCCGGCATATTTTTACAAAATCAAAAGTAACAAAAATTTAAAGAAACCTTACACACAACACATCAGAACTCTAATTACAGAATACGGCCTAGGCGATACCCAAATTCAAGAACCGTGCTATGAACAACTAATCAATATTGAAATGCCTGAGATCAATTTAGATCTAGTAGGAAAAATTAACAAATCTGAAAACGCTGAAAGAAACAAAATTATTGCAAATCTAAACATTATTCGGCACTTTAGAGACTTTACCCAAATTTATACAGATGGAAGTAAGGACCCGTCAAAACAAATAGCAGGGGCGGGCATAGTAGTTATAGGAGAAGACGGAACAATCTTACACAACAAGAGTTTAAAGCTTCAACATCAAGTTTCAATATTTACATGCGAATTAGCAGCAATAGATTATGCGATAACTTACTGTAAAGAAAATCATATTACAAAATCAGTCATTATTAGTGATAGTCTTAGTTCCTTAATGGCAATAAAATCAGGACAATCTCACAGACAAGAAATGATCTTTAATATACTAAAAACAATCACAGATATAAAACATAGAGGGGACGAAATTCAGTTAATGTGGGTACCAAGTCATGTGGGCATAAACGGAAATGAATTAGCAGACGACAAAGCAAAATACGGCAGCACTTCCGGTACAGCAATTCATATTAAGCTCAGCGTACCGGAAGTCTACAGCATCATAAAAGATAAAGTAAAACAAAAATATCTACAGCAATGGGAAACTTACTGCTCAACACATAACATAGAAATTAATATTAAACCGCCTAGCAAATTACAAACGTACCATCATGATAGAAAAATAGACACAATGTATACTAGACTTAAACTAAAAAGTAGCTATCTTAAAGGGGACCGATACATAGAAGACAAAAACTGCCAACACTGTAACGAAATAGAAAATTTTGGCCATCTAATGTTTCACTGCCCATTATATTCGGAAGAAAGGAAAATATTTGAAACAAAACTTTTGAAATTAGAACTAATAACTATTACGGAAAAAACTCTGTTAGATCCACCAAAAGAAATAGCACAAGATATTCGCCTGGCCGTATTCGAATTTATCAAAAATATAGGATACAATGAAAAAATATAGATTAGGACCGATTACATAATGGACTGCTCGGCAAAACACCAGAACAAACATACACACTACTGAAAACACAAACGTCATAGGTGACTTTTACGGAGTGTTAATGCCGCCCGGCAATCACTCGAACCCACACACCCACACGGTCATACCAAAAGACCAAGGGGAAGTATGATGTAGTACACGGACTGCACAAGTGTAGATCGACTAAAAACCGTATCTTACCCTTTATTTGGGACTCCCACCTTAACGAAATAATGCGTAACTCGCAATGGGGGAAAAACGGTACTTGGACTCTGCAGGAGCATGGTGCGCGGAATGCATGGTGCTAGCCCTGAACTCTAGGACCCTATATACAGAACACAGCACACAACTCACACAACTCTACATTTGATAAAAGTAAATAGGGGTAGATATGGCAAGTCTATTATAGATTGTAGATATGTTATTTCGTAGATTAGATTAAAATAGGCAAGCCAGTATCGCATTTTAGTGACATAAAACAAATATTTCCACACTAAGAAACCCCTAACACACTCTCTGTAAACCAGGGGTGTCCTGTAATTTACCTTTAAGTAGTTTAGTATACTTTATTATACATGTATATATGTTAACAAGAATGAGCTTCCGGTACAGAAAGGTCAAGGACATCAAACCCCCACCTCAGGTGAATCTTTGAGACAAAACACATATCTAAAACACTGAATTCATATACCTCCGGACAACATGAAAATTTTATGACAAAAAACTTTAGAACTAGATAAGGGCTACCCAACACCCTAGCCATAACTATAAAGCACGATTTAGTAAAGATTTGAAATGAAAATAGAAAAGATTGAAAACATTAGACAATTTTATTACAGATAATTTATTCCGCGATTTTCCAAAATTTTGTAGCATAAAAGACAATTTATAAAGGATACAAAACATTGACAGTTTATATTTCGACCAAATTATATTTAGAATAACAAGGACCAAAGATATAACACAAAAAACCGTAAGAAAAAAGCTTTATTTAAACAAAATCGACAAAAAATCCTTTTTTCTCTATCTAAATATATAAAAAACACATGTATAGAATAATTACTACAAATACCTACCACGTGACAAACCCGGTATAAAGCCGACATCTTGACATGTGACGGAAGCTCAGTAGATTAGATAGTTATTAGTCATTTTATAGAAATATGTGAAATTAACAAATTTTTACTTTCAGCGGTTCTAGTGTCTGAGTAAGAAATTTGATACCTACATAGGAAAAAATAGTGTCTGTGGCGACATACCATTATAACCCACGCATATACAAACCCCTGGTGATTACAAAAACAAACATACAACTAATAAATGTCCAAAATAATCACCAGGACAATGACTGGAAAAACGTAGAAAATAAAAATAATCACAATTAATGACTGCTTAAACAAGAAAATGCATACTTAATGCCCATATAAAAAGTCATAACTAACCAAAAACAGTGATTGATCCTATAACAAGATACCCCAGACATTGCAGAAAATGCATAAAACACTACTAATTTCCTAAATGGAAGCAGTAATCTACTGTCAAAAAATAGCCGGATCCAAAAAAGCCAAACGCGCACCTGTTATAACTCCATCCGGTTCGTGCGCACTAAAAGTCGCAGTAGGTCACCCAAAACCAACAAGTAGGTCAGGCCAAGTAGTACGAACAGCAATGTTAATCTTGAAAAGCATATCTAACTTTCGCAATTATATTTTCGAACCAATAAAGATGTGTAATATAAGATCAAAACTACATTAAGAACAATCTTACTCAGGCACGAAAAACCCAATCACTCACAACAAAGAAGATGTGAAAAGTACTGGTTAGTCAACCAGGATCAGGAATAGTAGTTCACCAGCATCTGTCCGAGGACCCAATCGCCGATCATGCAAATCATGATCTACACTTACTTCTTTTATTATTTATAAGTAAAAAATAAAACAGATTAACAGATTAAAATTAAAATTTCCTTCTGAAACAATTAAAAAGAATTTCTCACCAAAATTCCACAAAATTTGAATAAAATTTCTATTTTACGAACTCATGATCTACAGCAACATTCATATATTTAAAGACAAATTTTGGCATTTTATCTAATTTATGATACAAATGATTCAAATAATTACATTAATGACTGTGCTTTTTCAACAGTAGTAGACCGAACTGGCGGCCATTAGCACCCTGCTGATTGGTTAATCATTTTTGTCTCTCCTGGCTCCGATTTTTGCTTCTAGCTCCGGTAGTAAACAACCAACTAGTACAAGTCTCTTTATAATTTTCTATTGTACACCATTATAATTAAAGAAGTAAAGTTAACAAGTAGCCTGTGCGGTTGCTGGCTTATTTGGGTTTTAAGGGGTTTTTATATTTTCAAAATTTCAGAGTAGAAACATAAGTCAAACTTTCATGCATACTTTTTAACTTGTTCAAATAAGTAAAACCATCTTTTCGGACAACATTTTATTCTATCATTCAGGACAATTAAATTTTTTATCATCACAAAAAGCTAAGCAAAATAAAAATAGGACAACACTTTATTAAAGGGGATTTTTACTTTACAAAACAAACACATATAACATCTAGTATCAAAATTTTCTAAAAACTGTTAGGCTACCACGATCCAGACATACAAACTAGGTCAATCACACTTAGATCTCATTGGTCGCCGTGATTGGCCTACTATTTGGTAACCAATCAAATACAAACTTTGGCTATACTGGCTGGAGTTGCAGTCAGGTAAATTTCTCCTATTTTCTGGCTTCAAAATTTTATTTTTTAGGCATGACGGGAGACATGCCGGGGTCTCATCCAAATATCAAGCTAACATAAGTGCTCTTTTGGACGGACCTTGATAAAATTCTCATCAAATCAAAATCAAATCACCAGACTTTGCAGACTCTGTTTATTGTTTGATGGTTGATAAGCCTAAATGTTATATCAATTTCCAAATCCTGAAGGTGCATAGTGCAAAAATACATACATGCAAATAGTAAATACTTTTCTTTGTGATTGCAAAAATATTTTTCAATTAAAAAAATTTACATTGACAAATGTTGAAGAAAGGAACTTTCATTCTTGTTTGAGATTTGTTTCTTTTCTTCATGAATGAATTTAATCTTTTACAATATGAAAGTTTATTGTAATCTATAATGATCATTATTGTTTTTTTTTTAATGTTATTCGATGAAGTGATGACTTTTCAAAATATCTGTTAATATTTCTATATCAATATTGCATACTGATTTCCCTATACATGTTAAGCCTTTTTTATATATAATTTCATTTCTTGCTCTGCAAATATAACAAGGAATTGTTTGTCTATCTGATTCCAGTTAATTTTTGTTCATATCTATGACTCCAAAACACAAAGAATAAGTTTATACTCTTATAATTATCAGATTAATTCATAACAGTGAACACAGGCCTGGCGAATACATGTATATAGCGGACATTGTTTTATTCTGTAGCAATGTTATACGTGATGGTTGGTTCATATCATGCCCAGGCAGGACCCCGGGATTGTATATTGGATTTAATCAAGTTTTTTTTCTTTGCATAAGTTAAAGGAATTCCTACTTTAAAAACAAACCCAGAATAATTTTAAATTTACTTAGGAAGTTAACATGTTCATGTCTATGACTTTTGAATATAAAGTATAAGTCTACTCTTATAATTATGAAATAAATTGTAGTATAATTATTTTGGATGACAAAACTATGTTGTTTCGACTTCCATAACAGTGCACGACAATTGGTTACTTTTCTCTGTCGGACTTGTTATGTGCATAACCTGAGTAATTTCCATGGATATCGGACGTTTTTGTAAGAGCATGTGCAAATGAGAATATATCAACTAAAAGTAACATATAGATCCCAATGGTTATTAAATTAATTTATGTGCATAGAAAGTAATTTTCAAATACATACTGTTCAGCTGATAGTGAAATTTGCACCATTAATTTAATTAAACATAGCTGACATCAGTACAATGTGATTATGGTTGATATCAAATTTATAGTGCCCATATTCAATGTATTGTTCTATCTGTAAACAGCACCAACAATAAGAAAGGCATTTTGAACCAAGACCGCATCATTGTTACTTTACAGGCAGTTTGATTATACTTCGTTGTTTCTGTGTAAAATGTGCAGACTTAATTAGATTTTCATTGTATTTGTGATTTCTCTGGCAGAACTGATAGTAAATAGCACCTTTTTCTGTCTGCAAAAAAGAGAAATAGTTGAAATAGTTTAGTACAAATTAATTGTTTTCCTTCATTTCTTGTATTACTTAGTAATCATTACATTAAAGGAAAAAGAGCTTGAACTATAATGAAATAAATACTCGTTTTTAACTTCACTTAGACTTTCTTGTGATTCATAGAATAAAGGTTATAATGCTCTGTATCTGATAAGCTTGACCCAAACAGATGTGTGAAGACAATACACGTGAAGAATATGGGGTCACTGCCAGGGTATAATTAGGAATCCTGCTGAGGTGCTAACTATTAGTACATGTAGTTACTTGCTTTTTGGTTTTTCTGGGTTTTCCTGGAGTAAAAGGATAAAGTGAATACAGATTTAGCGTATATTTCTAATCGTCTTGGTAGTGTCGCAAAATTGTTATTGTTTCTTAGGAGGTATGGATTCACATCGGCAACAATTGGTGGAAATAGTTCATTTAGATACTGGGGAAGAATACCATGTTTATATTTGTATACAAGAATCGACCTTTGCATGGCCCTTCTATCGGAAAGTGAAACCCAACCAATTTATTGAAGAAGCTTGTCGATTGAGACAGATCTGGTCAAACCAGTGACGATTCTTGTCGCATCATATTGTATCTTTTCGAAAACTATTTTTCTCGTTCTTGGTACAGTTATCCCAAACTATAGAAGCGTACTCTAAATGTGGTCTTAGGTAGGTTATATAAATCTGATTAAGTGATTTATGTTTCATTTTTAATTTAAGCATTCTCATTGACCCCAAGATAATATTTGAAATATGAGTATGCCAGGATCCATCATTACTAAGTGGGGGTTTACATATAGCAAGTTTCTTGTACAAGACATTAAGATAAGTACTATTTATGCCTTGTAAAAGAATTTTTCATATGTAACCACCCACAATTGAGCAACTTTTGTCAATTTATGTGACATAATATGAGATAATTTTCTTACACGAGAATAGAGCCTGTTCTATTTTTTCACAATTTCTTGGCTGTCAAATTACTGATAAGAAGTGTTAAATGGGAAAAACAGACGTGGGAGAGGTATTTTAAATTTTGTACACAATGGCTTGGTCAAAGGACAAAGTTGATCAAGTTGTACAAGCCATAACTTTGACTTATCTTAATGTCTTGTACAAGAAACTTGCTATATGTAAACTCAGTTTTTGTTTTTGTGTGGAAATAAAGATAACAGTAGTAAGAAAAGTAGAGTTGAAATTAGAAACAACTTTAACAAAAAAATGATCTGATTATATAACTGAACATTATCTTCCCTAGAAAGGTTAGATTACTAAAGGTTAGAACAACATGTTTGTTGTTTTCCGCATAGTTTAACTGTGAATTTGAAAGTGTTCAAAAATGTTGGTGAAAAAAGACTAAATGAGCTCCTCACAAGTGATGAAACGTGGCTGTATTATTTCGAACCTCAAAGACGGGTAAATAATAAAAAGTGGCCAAGGAAAGGACAAGAAAGACCGACATAACAAAACGAACTCAAGGTTCTAAACGGGTTCTATGTACGACCAGGGGCGTAGCGTGAACGTAATGAGAGTTACTCACAGAGTGGGTTTGTAAGGAGGGTACGGGGGTCCCCCCTGAAATCTTTTGAAAAATGCAATATTAATGGTGGCTTCTGGTGATTTTTAGAAAGGAAATAATAAACAAAATTGCATTCGTTCACTGACCCAATTTATCAACTTTTTAATCACGTAACAAATATTCCAATATAATGGACTTGTCATGGTATAGACTTGAGTCTACGATGGTTATACTTTGAATATAAGCGCAAGTCGCATTGGCTTGGGTCTCGCGAATTCTTCAACCACCATTTCAGCATCAATCTCTTTCTCTTTGTATACATTTTTGTATATTGAGGAGACCTAGGCCGGAGAGATGCTTCGTTGTCATGGTGTTGCGGAGATAGGTTTTGACACGACGCATGGTGCTGAAAGATCGCTCAGCAGTAGCAGTGTTCACTGGCATGGCCAACAAGATGGTGAGGCACATCCGAATATTCGAGTACAGGTCTATCGAAGCCGCAGCAACAGCCTTCTCCAGTGATGATGTTGCCATTTCTGGTGTTACATCTTGCCACCTTGTCTTCCACCGTCTAACTTCCTGCGAAAATCCTTCACGATTCGTGGTAAGGTCTGATTGATATTCCTAAAACATTGTTGCGATAGTGAACTGAGAAGGAATTACATATTGGGCATAAAAGCGATTGTTTTTATTCAGCAGACGTTCAGGATATCAGATAGCATATGGTCAAGAAAAGGAATGAACATATTTCTCTTCCAGAATTCAGACACAGAATTTGCCGGTACATTAGCTCCATCAATTTGTCTCTCTTCAGGTCTTGGTTTTTCTGGCCCGATGCCAAGAGAGGAAGATTCTGTAGAGCGTATCCCGTGTTGTCTGGTCGTTTCGGTCGATTCGATTTGCCTGTAAACTACTTTTGCCTCGACTGATCAAACTTTTACGCTAACTATTTGGTCCAAATTTATCGTAACGGTTGCAATTTAGTCGGGTACATTTTCAACGTTGAAAATTGATTATTGGGGTCCATATTCAATGGGGCCATTACCTAATATTTACGGTAATCAGATTTTTAACACCCTAGTCGTTTCTCCCCTAGTCATTTCTCCCCCAAGATGTTTCTCCCCCAAGGCATTTCTCACCTACATCTGGATTAAACTGAGCACTATTTACACCGGCCGTGTACATTACATGTATATCGTTTTTCATGAACAGTGACCTTGCCAGCGGCGTAGCTTCCATTAAGGCCAAAAGGTCCGGGCCTGCACACAATTTTCAAAAGTAGAAATAATGTATAGTCATGAAAACTACATCATATATGTCATGATAGAATTTCAATAGTGGTAAGATTCCGCAGTTCTCTGTATTCTGTGTATATTTTGTCCGAATTATTCAATATGCACCATCAACAAATAGTTACACAATTTAAGGTCAAATTACTCATGGGGGAGCATGCCCCTGGACCCCCCCCACATGTTGTGCCTGCACATAATAAAGAACCTAGCTACGCACCTTCCTGCAATATTAATTACCGTTTCTGAGAACCACCGAGTGCTTCTATTTTGGTTTCCGTGAAAAAAAATTTGTTTCTAATTGATGAATATTTCTTCCCAGCATTCCATCTTCTTTCTTTATACTCAATGCATGAACTAACTACAGGATGATACTAGTTCCAGATAATGTTCCATTCCTAAGAATGTTTTATTTGCCTACAATAAACCTATATTAGACAGTAACTGTGAAAGGGTGCTAGTTTCCTATATATTACATCCGATGGCAGATACATCGCGTGAACATAACACTGTTTTCAGTCAATTTTTCTTTGGTGTGTGCAAAATTACATTTGAAATTGAATAGTTAAGTTGGCCATAATATACCTATAGTTTTGGAAATGTTACTCCAGTCCATAAGAGGCGTTGCTATAAAGACTTTTGATTTTTCTCCCAAACAAACAGCCGGCAAGGGGCACAGTACACACCATCCTTTGATGTGGAAAATCGAAACCATCCGTTCCCAATGAGCCAGCGACTGTTAAACTTTCTCATGTTTCCTGACTGGAACCTATTGACATGTGTGAGCGACGCAAAGTTTGTCCGATCGAAAGTTTATATATGGTGAAATAACATTACTGCAGTACTATTCAATTCAGTCGATGTTTTTTTTTTTATATCTGAAGCAATTATTTAATTAATGTTGTGTACAGCGTACGACTTATGATAAACAAAACAAAGTTTATAAGACCAAAATCTACAAACTGTCTACCCTAGATTTTAAAATTTTAGATTTAAAACGTACCTGTATAATGGAGGCCTACACCCCCATCACCCGGAGGCTCCAATTTTCATTGCATTTTTCGAGTTTTTAAGACTTTCATTTCTTAAACCTTTCATGCTAAATTTTACTCAAGTGAGTAAATGAGTATGGTAGGCTATGCGCCCGACAACTTCAATTTCGAAAGTCCTATTGTGCAAATACCTAGTGTACCTGGCAGATATGTTACTGGAAGTTTTATAGAGATACGGTATTGAAATCAGTGAGAAAAGATAACATAAAACTTCGACCACGGACTGGTTTAAGGGGTATCTGTCTTATTCATGACAATGTACTGTATCTGCACACAATAGTAATATTGTGCAGCTGTTTCTTCTGTGGGACCAACAAGTCCAAAAATTGCAGCTTCCCCGGGATGATTCTCGCCAGTGACTTCTTTCTCTTTCCTGTACTGAAAAAGACGCTTTCTGGACTCGCATAATAATTCTGACCAAGTTTCATGAAGATCAAATGAAAAGTGCAACCTATTGCATACACTAGGTTTTTCTATGATTTGACATGGTGCCCTAGTTGTTAACCCCAGATGACCTAAATTCGAACTTGACCTAGATGTCATTATGGTCAAATTTCATGAAGATCCAGTGAAAAATGCAGCATCTATTGCATACACAATGTTAAGTGCGGACAGAGGATAGAAGACGGACACCAGGCCATCATAATAGCTTACCTTGAGCACTTCGTGCTAAAAAGTATAGTAGAATCGTAGTTTTCCCAAAATGCATATCTCACTTTTAATGGAAAACACCAACCTGATTTTGTTTTATATTACCGCCTAGAATCGATGTTCATTGGCAAAATGTTAAGCCAGCCCATTGGGCCTCAGTGGTGCAGAAGTTACAGCATTTGCTTAGTAACTTGAAGGACCAAAAGTTTGATCCCCGGCCAGGCCATTAGAGGCGGGTCCTTGGGCCAGGTACCTGATGCCACTCAGCTGTAAATTAGTTCCAGTAATGAAGATTGCTGGCTCTCTCTCATAACCCATTAGTGATTTGATCATGGCGTCTATTGATTGATTAATCTAGGCTGAGAAAACTTGTTTTGCAAAGTACTGATACATGTGTATCTCTAAGAAATGATCTCAACCATGGAGTAAGAAATCTAGATTTCTCATACGACAAATCGTCTCTGATCATGGTAAACATTTGTCCACAGCTATTAAACAAATTTGGTTTATAACCATTGACATTAATACTAAAGTGTAGACGGACAGAAACTGACAAAATCATGCAGTCACATGTATATCCAAACCAGTTTACCACTGTTAGGAAATAACTAAACTGAAAACAAATAGTCAAACTCAGAATTAAAGTGTTTATTTTATTAGGTAAACAAAGAACTGCAAAATACATTTTAAATCTGTTATCAGAGACATATATTAGAACTACTGAACACTGTGTAATATTAGTGTCACCAAAATTTGGAGAAATTGGTATAAGAATTATTTGCAGTTTATAAATGAGCAACACAGTTTTTAATCATCAGAAATGTTTCTAGTAGTCCACAGTAAAGAAAAAGAAAGTGTCAGTATTGAGAAACGTTTTCAAAGGCAACTAGTTTTGACAAGACATGTCCATCAAAAACTTATAATAATTCCACTTGTTAAAAAATATCTAATAATATAAAAGTGTGTCTTCTTACTGTCAAGTGAGGACAGCATTCATCAGACACTGAGGTCATTATGCACCTTACAATGAGGACACACACACATTCACACAAAAAACCAGAGGTTGTTTTTCACAAAACAAAAACGTATGTCTCTCACCACTTAACCCTGTAGGATAGACAGGTATGTGTGTCATGAATAACAAATAATTCAAAACATAACTTATTTCCATACATGTCTCACAATTTGAAACTCTTAGTATGATCATGGAAAAGGGATATTATGTTTAAATATCCACTGATTCTGTCTAAATGTAAGGAAAAATTGATTGTAGATCTTTAATAAAAAAAATAAAAGCTATATAAACATATACCCCAGATCAATGGTATACAATAAATTCTGCTTCTTTGGACTGGTTTATGATAATATGCATAAGAACTGAGTGACTCCATAATAAGTAGGGGTTATCAACTGCCGACAAAGTCACAGCTATCATGTTGAAAGACGCATGGCCACTGAGAATTGTTCAAGAATAACGATCACAATGACCTTGACCTATGTCCCAATGTTTGTAAAACAAATATTACCAGCATGATGACAACACTATTGCTGGCAACCTAATGATTATCTTACTATTTACTATTCAAATGACAGTTTTAATATTCAAGGTGATTGTGAACTTGACCTTTAACCCTGACATCAAAATCAAAACAGGTCATCTACTGGTCATAGTCAATGTCCCTATCTAGTAAGAGGATTCTATGCTTAAACAGTATCATGCTTTTGATAATAAATCATTGTGTTCAAGTTCACTCTGACCTTGACTTTTATCAACTGACCTAAAAAAACTGCAGGTTATTTACCAGTAACAGCCAACCTTACTACAATGTTCGAGGGTTCTCGTCCCAAATGTTCTAGAGTTATAGATCGGAAACCATTTTACTGTTCAAGATCACTTTGACCTTGACTTTTGACCCAAAAAACAACAGGGGTCATGGTCATGACCAACCAACCAGAACTATGCTTGCAATTCACCAGTTCCCGATCCTATCATTGTCTCTATGGCATTCTGAAAATGTGATAACCATCATCAAAACTATAGTGTAATAATATATTTTGTTGCTATTTACAGGGCCATATTCCTGTTTTTTACTGGATGCAGTCAAAGGTTCACATCTGCAAATGCTGATTAATACTTCCATGCTGTTTTCAGAATCCAACTAATACACTTAGTTGAAAATTGCCAGCTTCTGCTAAAGTAAAGGGCCATAATTCTGTTCTAATGGTGAGCAATTCCATACAAAATCTAGTTGCACAACTTGAAAAATCTGTTAGGTTTCATGTCTGTAGCTGTAATAATTTTGGTGTTAAAACAACATAGACTGAAACAAGGAATCGTTTGAAACAATTGTTGCTGCCTGAAGTAAACCTATACCAAGCAAAGTTAAATTCTAACAAGAGCTGTCCATAAGACAGCACGCTCGACTATTGAGGGTGCTTGCTAATAAAACAAAACTTTTATCAGTATAATAGCAAAACAAAATTCTGCTGACTCTAGTATAAGCTAGAAAAGTTGAATCATAAAAAATGAGCAAGTTACACTTCACCAAAATCACAGACATTCAGGACAAAATGTTGACAATTTCACTATATCTCTATCTAAACTGTGTGCACAAACAAAGATAAGGTAAAGTTCACAGACAAAACCCTTATTAAATATACAAGAATATTACAAGAAATGACAATTTCGCCCTGAAGTAAAGGCAAGTGTAATGACTGTTGAGCAACACACTCCTTATCTCCACTTGACAGTAAAGCTTCCTTTGATGTTCTGCTGAATTTCATCTATTGGCACAGACAAGAATTAACCTTTTATTAAAACTGTTTCAAATTTAAAATGCCAGCTTTCCTTTTCTTGGCTTCAATGCTTGTTCTAACAAATCCTTTTACCATTGTCCATGACCTGCTGCTCAAACATGGCTCCTTCCGTATAACCTCTTCACAGAGCTGCTTTGATGGCAATTTGGAAAATCTAAAGGATATCTCAAGTCCATTTTCCACAGTTTTTTTTCATCAGTACTCCAAGGTGTTCTTATTCCTTTTTGGGAATATGTTTTTTCTAGTAACAAAAAATAAAGAAAGTAAGCTTACAAAATCAGTTACAAACATTGCCGTTTTGGCATTTTTTTTATAGCTTTTTGGAAATTTCATCTTTTCAGAAAAAGATTATCTGTATAATTAGTTTGACAATTTTGTGAATTTTATACTCAGGGACATATTCCATTAAAGTTATGACACACTTAAGGCAGAATTTTTCTTCAGATTATTTTGCAGCAGACAAACCTCAGCCATTTTCAATCAATCTTACAATGATCTTATCTGGACAAGTATTTTACTAAATTTTCTGTTGGTCTTTCAATTAACATCATTTAAAATTCTTTCAGTTCAAAAGTACTTGCTCTCTTATTGATGTTATGGCCATGGGCCGTTTTCAAAATGATGAAAATATAGAAAACACTACATTTCCACCATAATTCCCTAACAACCATAAATCTTTACAAGATTGATTCATCACATTCTTTCTCCAAATTAGAAAAGCGCAATTTTCTTTGTGCTTTTGTAAAGTAAGATGTGTACTCAGTTATACATGATTTTTAATGTACAAGCAGAAGATTGTTTGAAGTTCATTTAAATACTGTTCCATTTAAATGGGCAAAGCTAGACAGAAGGAAAATTGCCTCACAGAAAAGTCAGGAGCACCAATTCTTTCTTAGCACAAACCATTGTGATTGTAACACAAGCATGAACATTATTATTTTAAACGGAATTCTTACCCAACTTCCATTTATTTGACTTTACTTTTCCTTCTGTACTACAGTCATCACTTTCACTGGTCACGGCATCACCTTGATTAGTATTATAAAACATATGGAACAAATCCAAGGATTGTCCTAACAGTATTAAAAGTTATAAATGTCCAGAAAATAAAATGTACAGACAGTTACCTTTTATTTAATGCTTTTCAGTATTTAACTGTTATATACATGCAGACTCACTAAGACTTAAATTCGCTGTGCAAATGAGGACAGTAAAACAGCAGACAATGTAAATTAACAAATGACATTATAATATAACTTACGGGTGCAATGTTTCTTTTTTGGTGGTCTCCATTCCGAGTCACTATCACTGTAATATTATCACCAGACTCCTCCAGGTTTTGTGATAAACCTTTTTGAAAATAGAGAGTGACTATATTTTTAGAAGTGGCTACAGTATGCTTTCTTCTTTATTCTTAATGATTAGAACAAGGAATTGTTGGAAACGATGGATACTCTCCCAAGTAAACACATACTGAGAAAGGTAAATAAGCTCTCAATGCAAACGATCAATGTGTAAAATCTGGTATAAGTATAAGAAAACATATGTTAAACATCAACTTAATCAAGTGAATAATCATAATAAACAAGAGCTGTCCCTCATAAGTGACGAATGCCCCCAAAGTGGTATTCCACAGTCTGTGACCTTGGACCCAGTATAGGTACATGTAGTTAGCAACTCAAAAAAACATGATCAAATTGAATTTTCTAGTTAAATTTTGCATCAAATAATTTATTATTTGCATGCCTGCTTTAAATATTATACCAACTCTTAACAGAATAGTAACAAAAACGTTTTATTCATAGTTTCTATGTAAAATATTGACATTCTATGCACAAGAATTAATTACCTAGGTTTTCTTCAGTAAATAAAACAACCAGTTTTTGAGTGCATGACAAGATTTATTGTAAATTACTTTCACCCTTAATTTGATAATGTTATACAGTTCTGAGGCCCAGGCTAGAGAGTAATAATTCATTCAGTTACATGGTCATCATTATTAGCAGAAAACTTCTAAATATTTAACAAAAATAAGCCTCTTTTATAATAAAGAAAGGCCTCTCATTTTTTTCCATTTTCATTTGTCACCATTATTGGATTAATCCTCAATTATAACTGTGTTAATGCTGTATTTCGTGTGGGTAACAGGTAGGTATTGCCTGTTTAACAGTAAATGATCAATGGAATGCTCGATTTTACTCCGCCACTTTTATACAATAAATATTGGTTAAAAACTATATAAAACAAAGAAAGTAATTTTCTGCATAATTGAGAAAAAAAATAGATTTTAACTGTCAGAGGTGGTATGTATTAATTAGCAACATGATTTCAGAATAAATTCACATTTAAGTTTTTAAGATATTTTAGATTTATCATGTTTTTTTAATCACTAACTACCTATACTTGTGCACAACACTTTATATCTTCATGTGCTGAACATTATTTCCAAATCATTTTAAAATCCTTCAATGTACAATAAAGTTACAATCTGGATATAAACAATTGCATATATACAGGATTCTAAAACTCCTGACCTCTAAGTTAGACTTTGACCTTCAAGGTAAGAACATGGGACTAGCGCGTAATGTGCTCAACAATTGTGCCAGGTAATTTTAAAATCTTTCAATGCATGACAGAATTATCATGTACACAGTATTCAATGACCTTTAAACTCTAAATGTGACCTGGACCTTTGAGATACATGTAGGCATGTTGGTTTTGCATGCGACACATTGTCCTGATGTGTTGAATATTTGTGCCAAGTTATTTTAAAATCCTTCAATTGATGACAGTTACAATTCGGACATGAATATGTGCATATATACAGGATTCTATTACCTTTAAACTCTTAGTGTGACCTTGACTTTTGAGGTACGGCCGTTGGTTTTTTTACGCGACACATCGTCTTGACACTTTGATAATGGGGTAAGCTAGAGCTATGATTTTTGGTCACTGCATTTCCTCTCAATTACTTATATCATGGTGTGAAAAATCAACTCAATCTCTTACATTTTTTTAAGTTATGTTCGGCAGTCAAAAATATTTTCAATCAATCTTACAATGAATTACCATATGAAGCAATAAGCAAATGGCAAATTTATGGTAATTTGAACATAGAACATCTCATCTCAATATCTCATTTCTAATTGGATTTATTGAGCTTTTCTACAACAGACTAGGAAAACATAAGTTTTGAAAGCTTGGATCTAACCTAAACTCTAATAACTTATAAAGACTGATTCATTAAAGGTGTCTGTGAACTTGACCTGCAAACCCTACAAAATCAAAGGCCACTTGCATTTCAAAGTAAGCCATCAACTGCGCCCAAGTCTGAAGTCAATCCCCTTGAATGATACATTATTCCCAATAAAGTGTGATGAATGATGGTCATGCAGTTTTCTTACTTTAATAAAAATTACCTTTCTTACGAGATGGCCGTTTTCTTAAATTCTGTTGGTCAGCATCTTGTGATTCATTTTCATCATTTTCATCATCACTGCAATCTTCTATCTCTGTTGACAAAAATGACAACTATATAGTGTATCTTCATACTGTCAAGTGAGGACAGCAATGACCAGACACTGAGGTCACTGTGCCAGGGATGGGTCGAGTACTTGGGGTTAGTACTTGAGTAAGTACTAAGTACTGGATGCTAAAGGAGTACTCGAGTAAGTACTGAGTACTCACTTTTGTGTGTGTACTTGAGTAAGTACTGAGTACTACTTAAAGTACTCACGAGTACTTTCTGAGTACTGTATTTATTATTATTATTATATGCATAAAACTGTCTAAATGACAATGATGGGTCACAAATAAAAACATGATATGTTTTTCAAAATTTATGTAGAATAAATTTAATAATGAGTATTGTCAGCATGCAAAAAATTAATTAACCCAGAAAAATATCAATGCAGAAATATATTCATAAATAAGCTTAAACACAGTTTAGTGTAAAACTTCTATTCACCAATTTGTGAAAATTGAATCTGCCTGTTTGTAAAGGTGATAATACCATAATTAATTGTTATTAGCAAATTGCTATAATTATGCATTGTATACGGATAATTAAGGTGATATCACCTCTATTTACTCCACAAAATATTCTGTATATTGATGTTTTATAAGCTTACTGAAGTAATGTATTTGGTAGTTCTACCATAACTTTAACTACATGTACTGAATTAACTGTGACCATGGTTTATTTATAATGCATTTATGAATAAGTTATTATAATACAACATGTACAAAAGTAGGCAGGTTTTTTTTAGCTGATCCAATTTGTTGTTGATATGAATTATTTCTTACCATTCACTTTATATAATTATATACCTCATTAGGTTACTTTATGTTGCATTTTACACATAAGTGTGGAAGTACTCATAGAGTACTCATAAAGTACTCACAAGTACTGGCCATTTTGCTTTAGTACTTAAGTAAGTACGAGTACTTGTACTCATAATTTAAGACGAGTACTGAGTACTGCTGAGTACTTGAAAATTGGTACTCGAGTAAGTACGAGTACAAGTACCAGTACGAGTAGCACATCCCTGCACTGTGCACCTTACAATGAGGACACACACACACAAGAGATACAAAGGGAATATTGTAACAGTCAGTTGATCTGCGGTGTCGTATCTTTTCAGTTGGCTGTATAGTTACGGATCACACAAGAGGCGGAGCCTCGAGTGTGATCCTGCACTATGCAGCCAACTAGAAAGATACACATGCATATCAACCCGACTGCTATAGTATTCCTTTTATTTTATGCCTTTTACAGAATGTCATGTAAAATTTTATATAAACCTTAATGTGTGTCATTTATGGCGTAAAATCAACATAACGCGCTATTTCATGTCACGTTTTATATGATGTCAGTGATGTCATTTGAGTCTTCCGTGTATAAACAAACAACATAAATAAAAAGTAAATGCAAAATATAAATCATCTATCTGGTTTATCTAATGTGAAAAAGACATTGCATTCATTTGTCCTCAAATGTGACATAAAACAATGTGACAACAATAAAACCAAACTTATTTCACTGCAGCAATGTGGATCTAGTTTTCAACTTTATGCGTAGGAATATGATATGAATATGCATTTGTGTACAACTTACACGATGGACAGCTAAGATACAGCTAAATTCATCCGATACAAAAAATTTAATACAGGATGTTGTATTTTACTGCACAAATACTAAAGAAAATTCAGATAAACATTAATAGGTGTATAATAAAACATTATTCCCAATAAAGTGTGATGAATGATGGTCATGCAGTTTTCTTACTTTAATAAAAATTACCTTTCTTACGAGATGGCCGTTTTCTTAAATTCTGTTGGGCAGCATCTTGTGATTCATTTTCATCATTTTCATCATCACTGCAACCTTCTATCTCTGTTGACAAAAATGACAACTATATAGTGTATCTTCATACTGTCAAGTGAGGACAGCAATGACCAGACACTGAGGTCACTGTGCACCTTACAATGAGGACACACACACAAGAGGGCCTTTAAAGTCCTATATTGCTCAACCTTAAGGACAAGGCCAAACTCAAGGTCACAGAAAATCCATCTTAATTTTCCTACAAAAGAGCAAGTAAAACAAGTGTCGTTAATTTTGAGCCTAGGGGCATTATAAGGGTGGGAGGAGGGGGGAGGCACCACAACAAAATGACAAACACTTGGACTTCTGGACAAGGAGACTGGATATCCCCCTTTTTTATTCTTTGTAAAAGGAGACCCACAGGGAGTGGCCAATTCTAATCCAAGGAGCATTATCTGAACCAACTTTATAATTTAGATCAATTAGTTACTCCAAATCACTTTAATTCTCAAAAATATTTCTTTTCCTTTAAATTGCTCTTCTTAGAATACAACAGGGTTATTACTATAGTAGCTTGATCGGGAATGTTGTTTTCGGCTCGAGTGGATTTTGCCAGACCGGGATCACACGAGGCACGCAACATTCACGATCAAGCTACTGTAGTAATGACCATTTTATTATATACCTCCGCTTATCTTGTTTTTATTTCAAACAAAAATGACTATTAATTACCCTGGAATGTAGAACTATATATTAATGAAAGTAGTTCTTGCACATACATACAATACAGATTTTTTCTGTCAGGCCGTATTTGATGGCTGAATATAAACTGTATTTTTGACAGCATATTTATAGGTATATAATAAATGTTAACATCTTTAACAGAGCCCCGAGGCAAATATCTTAGCTCCAAGACACACTGGTTTAAAAAATCAGACAGAAGTTCAAAACAGACATAATTCAGTAGGTTCTCCCTTTTTATTCATAAAGGCCGCAAGACAATAATAAACAAGAGGGCCATCATAACCCTGTATCGTTCACCTGAATACAAGTCCACTTGCCTAATGGGTGTGGTCAATTTTGACCCAAGAGGCATGATTTGAACAAAGTAGGAGGAAGACCACAAGACAATGTTACATACCAAATATGTTTTCTTATATACATCTTTGTAAAACAAGTGACCTCCTTGGCGGGGCCGAAATTGACCCCAGGGGTATGATTTGAACCAACTTTGAAGAAGTCTACTAGGCAATGCTACATGCTAAATATCTAAGCTCTAGGCCCTGTGGTTTCAGAGAAGATTTTTAATGTTTTTCCTGTATAAGCTTATGTTAAATCAAGCGACATCCCTGCAAAGTTTCATCAACATTGGCCCAGTGGTTTCAGAGGAGATGCCGTTTGAAGGAAATGGTGGACGGACAGACGGACGGACAGACGGAAGGGATCATAATAGCTCACTCTGGCACTTTGTGCCAGGTGAGCTAAAACAAGAGTGCAATACTGACACAAAATACGCTTGTATACAGCTGGGAGGAAATTGTGTGGTAATTAAAACATGAGCACCGCATTTTTTTCCCATTTTTCTATTTTAAGAAAAAAAAAACCTGGACTTAGCCCCATGAGCCCCAAACACAATCCCAATTAATTAAAAAGTCTTTATTCATATGTATTACACACTTAATAATTTAGTTACATTATGTCAATTGTAACTAAAGATATTGAACATATTACTGTTTTTTCTATTTTTAGTTAGTGACCTTGACAATGACCCCAGGAGCCCCAAAACCCAACCCTATCTTCTTAAATACTTACTACAAACAAAAGTTGGTTACATTATGTCAACTGTAACTAAAGATATTGAATATAATACATTTTTCCTGTTTGTAGTAACAGTGACCTTGACCCCAGGAGCCCTAAAATACAATCCAATTATATATTATATAAAGATATTCATAAATACTTCTTATACACTAAGTTTGTTTGCATTATGTTGACTGTTACAAAAATATTGTAGTTAAGAAGGGGCAACAATCCAGCCAAATACATTACAGGGTTATGTAACTTGTAAAAATCTTTTATTATATTGTAAGTTTGAAGGTCATAGCTTTGATTGTTTGCATGTAAGTGACCCAAATACAAAACTTAAACAAGAGGGCCAAGATGGCCCTATATCTCTCACCTTCGTACAAGTCCACTTGCCTGGTGGAAGATCAATAGATAATGTTATATACAATAGGTTTTCCTATATACATCTTTGTGAAACAAGTGACCCCACCCCCGGGCAAGGTCAATTTTGACCCCAGAGGCATAATTTGAACAAACTTTGAAGAGATCTACTAGGCAATGCTACATGCTAAAATTTAATATCTAAGCTCTAGGCCTTGTGGTTTCTGAGAAGATTTTTAAAGTTTTTCCTATATAAGCCTATGTAAAACTAAGTGACCCCCCATGCGGGGTCAGTTTTGATCCAGGGGTCATAATTTGAACAATCTTGGTAGAGGACCACTACCCAATGCTACCTGCCAAATATCTAACCTTACGCCTTGTGGTTTCAGAGAAGAAGATTTTTGAAGTTTTTCCTATATAAGCCTATGCAAAACTAAGTGACCACCCCCGCGCGGTCAATTTTGACCTTGGTGTCATAATTTGAACAATCTTGTTAAAGGTCCACTAGACAATGCTACATGTCAAATATCTAAGCTCTAGGCCTTATGGTTTCAGAGAAGAAGATTTTTAAAGTTTTTTTTATATAAAGCCTATGCAAAACTAAGTGACCACCCCCGCGGGGTCAATTTTGACCCGGGGGTCATAATGTGAACAATCTTGGTAGAGGTCCACTAGACAATGCTACATGCCAAATATCTAAGCTCTAGGCCTTGTGGTTTCAGAGGAGAAGATTTTTAAAGTTTTTCCTATATACAGCCTATGCAAAACTAAATGACCACCCGTGCAGGGTCAATTTTGACCCGGGGGTCATAATTTGAACAATCTTGGTAGAGGTCCACTAGACAATGCTACATGCCAAATATCTAAGCTCTAGGCCTTGTGGTTTCAGAGAAGAAGATTTTTAAAGTTTTTCCTATTTGTTGCCATAGCAACCAGAGTTCTGCATGGAATGGAATTCTTTGAACAATTTTGGTAGAGCTTCATGCAAGGAACATTCCTGCATAGTTTTATCAACATTGGCCTAGTGGTTTCAGAGGAGATGTCATTTGAATCAAAATGTTGACGGACGACGGACAATCATCAATTAGAAAAGCTAAAAATCAGACTAGCTAAAAATGACTAAGTCACATAATGCTAAAATACCCCCCCCTCTCCAAATGTGTGACTCAAAAACCCATTTGATATGTTGAAGTACATTATCCATTTATTGTTTGTGAAAAAATTGAAATCAATCTAACAAAAAACGAAGAAGCTGTGTCCAATTCTCAAAATCAACCAAAATCCATCAAAATTCATGTTTTTTACCCCCCCCCCCAAAAAAAAAAACAGGTCAGACTCAGCATCTTTAGGATACAATGTGAAGAAGGGTATTAGATGAACAAGTTTCCCAAGTTTCGAAGTGATAGCTTTGATAGTTTTCATGTAAGTGACCTAAACCCAAAACTTATCCAACGCCAACGACAACCAAGTGACAACAATAGCTCATCATTTTTTTTAAAAAATCAGACGAGCTAACAAGAAGAGTGTTAAAGACTTTCCTTCTATAATTAAAGGGCAACAACTCCTGAGTGACTAAAGCGATATGGCTGGTTATCTAACTTGTATGAGATATTGTGATGATTGGACAAATGCTTCTAAAGTTACGGACAAGACCCATTTTATTTAATTTCTATAGTTCAAGGGCAATACACTCAACAACTTTTCTAAGTATACACCACAATTATATGTAATATCAAAACCATTTTTAAAGATACGCTCATGAAAATTGGTCAACAAATTATTAGATTCATTCTTCTAATATTCAGTATAAAGTTGATAAGAATGAATGGCAAATTAATTGTCTTACAGAGTTTACATCACCGCACACCTTAATGTGAAATTCACAAAACCGTAAATTACGGTAATTATCAATTTGTTCAAAATTATTTAGAAAAGTTCAGTTTTTGTTACAAAAACGGTTTTTAATACCAATTCCCGATACATTATATCCTGTCTTGATCAAAATATCCTTCAAACACTAAATTTGATGATGGATTTGATCTTTCTAACCTTACTGGAATGTCCTTTCCCATGCATTTATCCAACAAACCTTGTTAATTGATTTCATACAGTGCTGTTTTTTCTCCAAATTAAAATTTTTACACACCAAACTGACCATGAGTGATCAATGAGAAATACCGAATACAAATTCTTAAACACGGGTACGTCGAAGCGACAAATGAGTTGAAAATGAAGTCAGGGTACTCATATTGTATCAAATCTTCATCCGGTTGAAATGCAGTTGAGGATTAAAATCAGTTAAAACTGTCAAAATTCCTTTTTACACTTTACATCTGCCCAAGAACATCTTCTTAAAGGATTTGAATGAGCAAACATTGCCACAAGTCTGCTAATTTTATATTAGTGAATCAAACACGAGTGTCTGTTTTACGCGCACATTGATCACAGTCTGGTAATTTTGACGTTTTTGTGACTTTTAAATATTTGGGTTACTGTGTTTACACCGCTCCAGATCATAGTGTTTGGTACCTACCTTTATAACTCTGATGGAATGTTAAATATCTATCTTTGATCTTAGGATTTTGAAATATTCATCAAAATATCTTAAAAATTGAATAAACTACCAGACTTCCTTTAGGTGTAACTCTGGAATGACTACAGCCATATGGCTGCTTATCAAAATTGTCTTAGATACTGTGCCCACATACATTCAAACCAAGTTTGTCGATGACTGGACAAATGCTTCTAAAGGTATTGAACGGACAACTCACTGGACTCCCCCCCCCCCCCCGCCCGTACGCCGCAGGTGAAACTATTATACGTCACATTCTTTGAAAGGGCGAATATGAACAGGCGTATAAAAACAATCATAGAATTGTTACATGTTACAAACTTCATCACTGGGGACAGTGTGTGCACAATGAGGACACTATTTGAACAACTGGGGACGTTTATTTATTTTGAAATACATAAACAGTAATAAAACCATACCGCCTCGATAGCCTAGTGGTAGAGCGTTGGCTTCGAGTGCAGGAGGTCGTGGTTTCGCTCCCTGGCCACGTCATACCAAAGACGTAAAAAATGGTACCAGTAGCTCCCTTGCTTGGCACTCAGCATTTAAAGGGAAACTTGTCCCTTCAGTGCAACAAGGTTGTAATTCCTATTAAAATAAGAAGGAGATATGACCATCAGTAATGAGGTGTCGAGAGTGATTAATATAAGTTGGATAACTTGTTTCACAATCGACCTAAAATAAATTAGTATAAACTAAAACCATGGTAACTGATTGACTAAAATATCAACATTACATTCTTTCCAAGACCATGCTTTAATATCTTACAATTTACTAACCTTCTGTTATGTCCACTCAATCTTTGCCAATCATTTTGAACTCAAGTGGTGCAAAGCTCTCCTTTAGTTTCCACTCGCCATAAGCACCAACACTTTGGACTATGTACTTTTCCTGGCAATTTTTGAAAAGGAAGAAATAACAATAAATTCTAGAAATTTATATCATCCACACTTGACAACAGCTTTCTGGATTCAGACCACTATTCATACTGAAAGGGATTGAAAAGACACAGGTTGAGTCCTAAGGTAAAGTTGTTTGTCAACGTCCAGCAAAACATAATAGAGCTCCTGTACATGTACATCCTTGTTTCATTGCGATAAGACTTTCTCTCAGAAAGTTATTTTGAATTGGCTTCGCAGAATAGTTACTGTCTCAAAAGAATACATGCTATAGAAAAACCAATGACATACTGACACATACACATTATTCAAAAGGAGCACCATTTTGCAGAATGCTCATCTGGTTTTTTTGTTGCTGTGAAACTAAATTAATTTCCTACAATTTAATATGATGATGAATAAGCAGTGCAAGTTTGAAAGGCACAGTATTGTCTTATAGAAATGTTTATATCTTGTTTATTCAAATTTGTTTCGCTTGCACACTGAACAAGGTCTCTTGACATTATATTAATGCCTCTTTAGATACTCATCAGTGACAGAGAGAAAACAATTAAAAGTGTAGCATAGTGTCTTGGCAAACGGCATACTTCAAGCAGCCTGACTTGGAATCAGATCTGGAATCTATTTGCTGTGAACCAAATGTCATAACCACTGCACAATACTAAATCTTGTCAGCTGATTTTCTGTTGAAAAAAGGGCCACAACTCATGCAAAATGTATTATATGAGAGCCATGTCACTTTAAAACCAAATCTTTAACAAACCAACCAGGTTTTGTAATTTTCCAAACCTTATGGAGTCTTTTATCCATCTATCCATCGATAACTCACAATTGTCTTTCTTCTTCCCAACAAGTATTGAAATAGTTGGAGAGTTGCAACTTTGGTGTGTCCATTCTCATCTGAAATGAATATGAACAAGCAAATTCAGTGAATTTATATACCCTGCAAAATCACGGACCTATATACACAATGCAGAAAATAACTGAAAAAGAACAAGTGGAAATTGTATTGGTTTGTCTGTTTCAGAATATTTTTTTTTTAAATTTCACCTACACATTTGGGCCTCATATCCAAGTTACTGTCATAAGGAACTTTATTGTTGTAAGTTAAATCAAATCAGTACTACAAGTTTCAGACAAGAAGAATTCTCAAGTTTCTCAAAAGAATCATTATGTAAGAAAAGCACTACATCATCACCTTAAGAGCTGCATTTCTGTAAAATTTTAAGAATCGTAAAATAGGCCAGCAGCTGAAAAGCCATCTAATACAAGGGAAAGTTGTGCAGGGAACGCTAAGATCACAATTATTAGTGACTGAAACTTCTTTTAAACATCTTAATGTATTGGTGTAAACTCTTTCTGTTTTATAATGTATGCATAACCTAGCATTTTTAGCACTTTTTACTAGGCTCGCAGAATAAACTTGTCCCAAATTTTGTAGGTCAAGGTTATATTTGATTGATACATTGTAGCTTTTAATTTACAACAAAGTTAACAAATATTTGGGTTTTTTTTGTGAAATGCTGGACCCAAAAAAGTAAAACATGGAAAAAACCAATTGTTTTTGTTTTTATCATGTTTATTATAATAACAGTTGCTTTGGAAAGATATTTCTTGAATGGAAGTGTCTAGTGAATCGGTTCCCTAGACAGCGACCTTAGCATTTAACCGCAATTAATACACATACGAATCAGCTGTTGTGTCGATATTGGCAAGGTAAAACGTACAGCTATAGAAACAATGCATATGTTGATTACTATTGTTATCTAAGAATTTGCTTTCAGTTTCATTAGGTCACATGCAGACCACACCACAAGGAGGCTCTCTGTCCATGGCCCGTCAGCCCCATTTAGGGTCAGTTTAGCTCTGTAAAGGACTGTTTTCAGCGCCGCTGGTGCAGGTACAGGAAGGCATGACTGATGCTGTCGATGAACTTACATTCAAAATATCTTCTAAGGTGCACACCGTCAGGGGCATAATTCTGTCAAAAACCTTGACAGAGTTATGTACTCTTGTCTGTTGATGAACGTAATAATGATAAATAAGTATGGTAAGTTTCAAAGCAATACCTCTTATGGTTTTGAAATAAATTGGGGTGGTACGAAAAACTTAACCAAGCTCAATACACTTTCTAAGTAAAATGGGGCCATAATTCTGACAAAAACCTTGACAGAGTTATGTACTCTTGTCTGTAGATGGAGGTTATGATGGTTAACAAGTATTGTAAGTTTCAAAGCCATACCTCTAATAGTTTTGAAATAAAGTGGGGTGGTATGAAAAACTTAACCAAGGTGTGACACTATGATCAATGCAACGCCGATGCTGAGTAGGATAGCTCCCCTTTTCTTTGAAAAGTCGAGCTGAAAATTAGGCAAGGTACAGTTAAGATTCTTGGGTACTGCACTTCCCCTCATTGTGCTCTATAACTGTATAAAGTTTCAACTTTCAAGTAATTCCCTTCAGTACTTTTGGATTTATGCTCCGGACAAGAAAAATCGAGAAAATGTAACAAAGGGGGATAATTACAAATTAGGCAAGGTACAGTTATAGTTCTTGGGCACTGCACTTCCCCTCATTGTACTTTATCACTGAATTAAGTTTCAAGTAATTCCCTTCAGTACTTTTGGAGTTATGCTCCGGACAAGAAAAATCAAGAAAATGTAAGAAAGGGGAAAAATTCAAAATTAGGCAAGGTAGAGTTATGGTTCTTGGGAACTGCACTTTCTCTCAATGTCCTCTGTCTGTGTGTAAAGTTTAAATAAATTCCCTTGGATACTTTTGGAGTTATGCTCTGGACAAAAGTATGACGGACGGTGCCCGTTACTATATCCCCTCCGACAAGGCAGGGGGATAATAAACTGGTAATCCCACATTTTTTTCTGGTTTAAATGATAGTATTCACTTAATAATTATTAAATGATCTATTTCCTAATCTTAGTATCTATAATATTAATAAATGCAGGAAAATAATTCCGGTTCGCTAGTGCATATATGGATATAGGCTAGAGAACCGATTCTGGTTTGCTAGAGGCTATCTTCTTGAATAGTAATAGGACAGAAGACAGTATAATTCGTAACAACTGAATAATATGGAACTACTTGTTTATACGATTGAATAAATCAATCGATCCAAAAATGCAGCTTTAAGATTTAAGAAATATCCTAAAATACAGACAAGTGTCCGTAAATTCTTGAACTGTGCAAAATAAAGATAAAACTTCAGCCGTAAACGGAAAAAATTTTAACCAGGAAACCATGATGTAATTTCAATCCAAATATCACATCACTAGATTTCTTATCGACTAGAGTTTAAACTTTTATGGAACAAAGAATACTTTTTACTGTCTAAAGAATTAATTTAATCTTTAGCACACCAGCTTTTTCAGTATTCTGTTAAAAACGCAAAACCATAAATGTACGCATGACAGCTGTAATACGTCACACTTTCTTATCTAAGATGAACCCTTGCCAATAATTCTGTGACATCATAAATCAAGAATGAATGTTGTCTCTTCCTGACAACTATTTCTCTTCGTAGGATCCCTTGTAAGTTTTCTTATCAAAATCCTGCCGCCATTTCGCCGTTACCCACCGAATGGCATGGGTTACGAATACAAAGGAAATTTAACATTGCGCTCTATTGGTTTTCATATGAGAAATCCAACAGTGAACCTAACATCGAGACGCATCCCACTTTCCCAGTGCAGATTAAATTTGGTAAACCAGATACAGAAATCCGAAGTTGTTTTAGCCACATACCTAACCCTGTAAAGTAATGTTGAGAAACCGGCCTTTAGGCTATTGCAAAGTGAATCTATGTTTTAGCGTGGGGGTCAAAATTTCAAACCTACCTACCAGCATGACCAGGCAGGAAAAAACAAAGAAGCGGTAAAAATAAAGCAGCATGTTTTATGCATACTTGAGGTGAAATCGCAACGGACACTGTTTATTATGATAATTTGTTTTTATTTATCATTCAAAACCTACTACTAATCCACCAGGGATACCTGACAGTGACGTCATATTGTGTTTACACTTTCCAATTGTGTTTATGTTTCCAATATTTACCTTTATATTGTATTAGATTATGATCCTGTTTTCTTACATATAGCCTGCATGTAAACGTAGCCCAGAGGATAAAGGCGCTGTGGTAGTAACCGAAAGGTACCGAGTTCGAAACCTGCCAGCGGAACCTTTTTCCTGCACAGTATTTTTTTTTCAATTGTATCCTTATCTTGATTTTCTCGTGCTTCACGAAGAAGGCATACATGAACATTTGCTATATTTTATAATAAAATAAATGCTTGATAAAAAATAGAACACAAAAACAAAAAAACAAAAAAAAATATTAAAACAATTTTTCCCCCAAAAAAGAAAGCAAATGTTAACAGGCCTTTCGAACTATATAAATTTTGCCCCCAAAAAAGAAAACATAAATATATCTCGCCGACCACACGTTTCGAACTAGCATCGCCTACGTTTCAAACAGACAGCACATCCACTGGGCCATACCTTACTTTGAACATCTCAATTGATAGGGACACATTTCTATCTGTCATAAGTATACATTCGTTTTGGGATATACCATGCTTATTTATATAGACAAAATGACGTCACTGTCAACAATTGTTGGTGGATTAGTAGTTCTGGCTTCCAAAACTCTAAATGCCGCTATCTTTATATTTTGTTTTTTGTCAGATGCGGCTTTAGAGTTTTGGATCAGCCCTACTACGAATCCTTACCGGAATAACAGAGTGTAGTGGTCCTAGGTTTCTGAATATCTAGAAGCCCGGTTAGCTCAGTGGTTAGAGCATCTGACTTGCAAGCAGAAGGTCGTGGGTTCGAATCCTACACTGGGTTGATGTTTTCTCACAAAAATTACTTCAAGAGCATGCAAATTTTCATCTGATGTACGTTGAGTAGGGAAATACGGACATGTTTGGGTCATATATTTATTAATTCATCCTCTCAAACCATTTACGATGTTCTACCACCAACGTTGACCACAGAAACATTGATTTTTCAAACCTACATCATTGTGTTTACATTTACAATGGACTTTCCAAATGCCGGCTCTAGCGAGATCTCGTATGATGCAATCGCCCTCATTTTTCATGAAGTTCAGAAGGCTTTAAGATATTTTCCTTTTGTTTAGTGTTTAGATGATAAATAAGGATGAGTGTAAATATAAAATAGCATTTACTACTATGTTTTTTTATTTCAAAAGAAATTTACTTTATTTTCGACGCGGAACAGACCCTGAAAGTGTTCACGCCAAAATGCACGTGGTCATGTAAATAAATAAACTGTCCCCATGACCTCAATCGGAACCTTTGGCGATTTCCCGCAGAGATCCCTTTCCAAAGGTTCTTGGGAATGGTCACCTGATAATTGTCAAATCGGCAAGATGGCGGCCAATTGGTGAAAATTCTGACCTGCTCGAAACTTTCGTTATGCTTTACACGTTAAATAGATAAAATTTGATATTCAAATTTGGCAAATTAAAAGATTATATAGTCTGATTAATAAAATTATTTATTGTTTTCACTTATTGCTCATGAAATACTGAAATGCAAGCGTGTCAGATTTCTGACATGATTATTGGTACGATTTCCCTACAGAGTAAGCTTCAGCATACCCGTTCTGTCAAGCATATTAACTGGGTACGCTGAAGTTGTTTTAGCTAAAAACCTACCAGCCTGGGATGCTCAACATATAATCAAATTGCAATGGCCTCAATGGCATCCTAGGTGTTTATACAAGCTGTTGTGATTACTGGAATAACTAGGCATACATTTTTCAACTGAACAAGCAACAATTAATTATTGCAATGGTAAATAATTGCCAGGGGCGTAACTGGGTCAAATTGAGATGTATTCACTTTTTAGGGGGGTTTGGGGGCATGCCCCCCCGAAAAAAATTTGTGAGAAGGAAGCGATTTCCTGGCATTTCGTGACTATCCAGCGGCTACATTGACGACATATTTTGGTGAAAAAATCAAAACAATTTAAATGTTTATATAAGAACATAACTGATTTTATCAAATTTAAACTTTAGGTTATTTTTTTCATTTTTATTATTTTCTATTAAACATACCTATAAACAAGTGTTGTTTCTCCCCTGCTAGTTGATACATAGAAGATATCGCATGTGTGGTCATTATTATATCGAAAATATTAAACGAGTTACTCAAATTGATATAACACGAGGCTCTGCTCAATATATATAATGACCACGAATGTAATGTTCTATTTATGACAAATTTGAAATGTTGTCATATATCAAAGAAAAGCATCAATTACTAGAAAAGATTCTTATAAAGAGCGCCGACGCGCTTTAACAGCGAAATGACGTTATGTCATAATGTTATTACACTAGTTATATATCAAAACAAAAATATAGATTTGTTATTGAATGCTTACAACGTCAAATATGTTACATATAGTATCTTTGGGGACCTCACTGTCAAATACACGATCCCTGTGTCTTTTCACGAGCGACCTTGGGAACTTGCTTTACTCTGCATTTCAATTACATATTTACAAGTCCAGATAAGATCTAAACGTACCTGAACACAAACGCGAGACGCCTGTTTTACTCGTCTCTAACACGCTCGGCACTGATTTCCCTTTCTCTATAGACATTCATGAAACCAAGACCTGACAGACGCTCAGTACCCATCGTACTTCTCAGGTATGTCTTGACCCGTCTCATTACCGAAAACGACCGTTCGGCTCCGGCATGATCATTAAAAGGGTCAGACAGTGTCGTATGCTTGGGTAAAGGGCTTTGCCTGCAAGTGTAATTGATTCCGCTAGAGACAGTGGGGCAGCTGGACGGTCAACCGCCAGCGTCGCGTCCACCACATATGCCACAGCTGTAACTCGCGGACAAAATGGTTTTGTCCACATCTAGGCATGCGTGGAAGGCTTGGTACACGGCCTCGATACTCTCACGGGGAAGACCGTCATTCTGAACCTGCATAAAACCGCAAATGTTGCCAAATGTGTTTCTTAATTCATTAATTAGATCATAAACTATACACTTTGCATATCGGATCGGCATTTCCATTGATTTTAACCATGCCGGAAAAATTGGCCTGCCCCCCTCCTATGCCAAATGGCTCTCATGAATTACTTGTGACGTAACGTTATAAACATTGTGACGTCACTTTCCCAAACGTTAACGTCTAAATATCGTTTGTTTCATATGAAAATGTATCATTTTGCATTTATAAATCTACTTTAAAGTGCAAGACGGTATGCAGGAAAATGTTGCCATCACGAGACATTTGGTTCAGATGGAAATGGAAACAGTTGCGGCCCTCGGTGACGGATATTTCGATCTAAACCGCATGCTCATGCTATTATTTCGATCTGAACCGCGTGCTCATGACATAAACTATTATTTTATACCTGATTAAGAAAATAAATCCAAAAATACCTTTAATGGAAGAAGTTTTGGGGCACAGAACCGACCATGGCCCTGCATCAAGACAAACACAAATTCGAAAACAGAGTTCTGGCAAGCCACAGAGACAGTATATATGTGCCCTACCCCCCAAGCCTCTGATTTTTATTACTGTTTTCGAGGTTTAAGCCCTGCTTTTTTTTTCGAATACGGAAGCGACCTGTACGCATGGGCGTTCAGGAATACGCCTAGTTACGCCCCTGATCACTTCATCTGTTCATGTGTAGAAATTTGTAACAAATATGTGGACTTAGTGACAGAATGCACTAATTAGTATTTTGTGTGAGGGTAAGGAAAATGTGCATTTCTTTTGTTCATTATGTAGACATATATAGCCTTTATAGCTATTTTTATTTAGCTCTTTAGGTATGACTACACTAAATATTTTTCCATAGACTTACTGTATAACATTTAAGCACGGTCCGCATACCAAAACATTCGTTGAGTAGTTACACCCCAATAAATCTGTAGAACCACCTTAGTCACACCCCAAAATGCGGTATGACTAAATACCGAACATGAGTCATGTTCGCGAACATGAGATGTAAATACCGAACATGAGTTATAATTTTTTTATTAAGTTAAATTATTATTATTTTATTCATAAAATTGATTATAAACATTAAAAAACGTGTGTACACCAAAAAGATATTAGGTTCCACCATATAGACAAGTGGTCTAATATGTCAGAGGAGTGTAGGGAAAACAGGGAAAAGAAATTTTTATCAGACAAAGGTAAATCCCATCCCAATGTAGTTATATCAACAAATGGACTACGGACTGTGTTAAAAACACCAAATGCAGGGAAAAAACCAAACCAGTTGAAAAGGAAACGCGCAGAACGTTCACGGACACCGTCCGCAAAAAGAGTGCTATTAGCATAGTGCTTTGAAAATTGAAAATAGTATTAATTAGCTAATAACAAGTGCACATGATTTTAGCTTTTATCGTTTTAATGTTAAAGTTCGTTTTTATGTATTGTATATTTATTGATGTAATATTTCGGCATTGTACTATTGTAACATTTTTTTCTGTGCTATTGTAAAATAATATGTAGTATGTCATTTCGATAAACAGAGTCTAAATTCAATTTTTTGCATAAATGCCTCAATTAACATTTTTTTGTACTGAAGATACTGATTATGTTTAAATGAAGACAGTGGAATTCTGATTAGAAATATTCACATGATTGTATCATTATTCATTGAACTGTTAAATTTTTCCTTTTGTATGTATTGTACTGATGTAATTGTTTTTGTATTGTGCTATTGTGTTCTTGTTCTGTGCTATTGTAAATATTTTTATGCATTATTATTTTTGTCATTTCGATAAACTTGTGTTTTTAATTCTTATCTGTATTAGTTATTCGTTTTTGTACTGTATATACTTATTCTGCTAAAAAAGTCCGCGGAATTCTTAAAAAAAAAAAAGAAAAAAAAAAAAGCGGGCCATGGTGAGAGTTCCTCCTCGTGGTGTGGCCTGGATATTACCTTTTACTTTGTATTTCGTATATCAAAGATAACAAACAATAAACACCCAAAATGGTTTTTTTACTTCACAAACAATACGAAATACATACATGTGAAATGTAATAACTGAACGCTCTCATACGCGCCGAGTTAAAAATTAGCTAATCTTAAATAACACCTCATGTTCGCTGTTGAAAATTAGTTCACGAACATGACCGAATTATTATGCTTCTTTAATTTGTATGAATATATTAATGTGCTTGAATATATTTTCTTTTTGGTATGTACATGTATTTTTAAAGAGCAGTTTAAAGAATAAAATCTTAATAATTCACTTCTAAAAATTAATAAACACTCATGTTCGGTATTTCTAATTCATTAATTCACGAACATGAGTTCACGCGTTTTGAAATTGTATGAATTACAAGCTTTAATTTGCACAAGTATAATTTTCTTTCTTGGTATATACATGTATGTCTGTATTAACGATCAGTTTTAAGTTTAAAAACTTGATAATTTACTTACAAAACTTAATAAACACTCATGTTCGGTATTTTCAAATCTTGTTCACGAACATGAGTCAGTCGACGCGTTTTGAAATTGTATGAATTACAAGCTTTAATATGCTTGCATATAATATCTTTTTGGTATGTGCATGTATATTTGTATTTATAATCAATTTTATTAAACATATTTTACTAATTTACTACAGTAAATTTACAAACACTCATGTTCGGTATTTACCTCTCATTTTCACGAACATGAGTCTGGCCACGCGTTTTGATATTGTATGAATTAAATGCTTAAATGTGATTGAACATAATATGTATTTGGTGTGCACATGTATTATAATGTTTCTAATTATTTTTATGAATAAAAAAATAATAATTCAACTTTATGCAAAAATTATAACTCATGTTCGGTATTTACATTTCATGTTCACGAACATGAGTCAGGCCACCTGTTTTGATATTGTATGAATTAAAGGCTTTAATGTGATTGAACATAATATCTTTTTGGTGTACACACGTATTTTAATGTTTGTAATCAATTCTATGAATAAAAAAATAATAATTCAACTTAATAAAAAAATTATAACTCATGTTCGGTATTTACATCTCACGTTCACGAACATGAGTCTGGCCATGCGTTTTGATATTGTATGAATTAAAGGCTTTAATGTGATTGAACATAATTTCTTTTTGGTGTACACACGTATTTTAATGTTTGTAATCAATTCTATGAATAAAAAAATAATAATTCAACTTAATAAAAAAATTATAACTCATGTTCGGTATTTACATCTCACGTTCACGAACATGAGTCTGGCCACGCGTTTTGATATTGTATGAATTAAAGGCTTTAATGTGGTGGAACCTAATATCTTTTTGGTGTACACACGTTTTTTAATGTTTATAATCAATTTTATGAATAAAATAATAATAATTTAACTTAATAAAAAAATTATAACTCATGTTCGGTATTTACATCTCATGTTCGCGAACATGACTCATGTTCGGTGTTTAGTCATACCCCCCAAAATGCCCTTTTTTATATACATATAGTGATACTTTATAGCCGAAAATTGCACCAGTAGGACATCACCCCCTCGTCTGTAGGATTTTTGTTTACATTCTGTCAAAAAATTCAATATTTTCAGATAGCCACAGAACACCGTAAAATTAATCAGAAAATTAATAAACTATTTTTTTGTTATGTTCAACCATTGTACTTTCGATTTTAATTCTAGAAAACTTTAGTGCTACTAATCATTTTAAACCAATCAGAGACCACAGATATCTAATAGGTCCGCAAGTTCCCTACACAAATTGGCTGGTTCCAAGTCCCACCGATTTAGTGAAGTCATACCTAAAAGTAAAACCTTCCCCCACCTGAAAGTCATGAAAACCTGTGACAAATAAACCCGACACAATTTGTTTTGTAGTCAAATATTGTAATTGTTCCCTTAAAGAGACAGCTAGAACAGAACTTGAACAATACTGCCAGTTACTTTTGTCAGAAAAGACATCAAGCCACTTACTTTTGTCCAAAAACTTTCTATCATTCCAAAACAAAAATTCCAAACAAGTTGGTGCATGCATAATATTTACATGCTGTGAGAGTTGTTAGTCCTAGTTCTGCAGGCTCGTGCCGCGATCTTAAATAATTTTAATATTGCAGGACCGCTAGCTTGTAGTTATCATTTACAGAGATATGATACAAAACTGGCACAAAAAAGTTTCAAGTGATTTGACTGAAAATTAATGATAATGTTGGCATTTTACTGAAAATGCTGAAATTTCCTTATTTGTTTGTGGCGGGGTTAGTAAAAGTGCTCATATTGTTTTATTCTGCTGTCTACCATTATTATTTTTATGTTATTTGTAACATATTATGCCAAGCTATGCACCTTGGCATCTATAAGTTTTTTGGATTCTACACTGTGGCAATGCCCGAGACTTAAACATAAATCCCTGAGAAACCTTCTTCCCATTTCTGAGTATGAGGGTGACCTCAGATACTGCAGCAAAATTTACATTTATAAGGAGAAAAATCATGCAATTTATGATAATACCAACTGAAAGATGTGTATTTTTTCTATCAAATAACATGTAAATAATTTTGCTAAAATGTGTACTGTTTTATAGGTAACAAATTTACACGCTTAGCCCCCTGAGAATACGAGAAGACAGGATACTAGTATATAGGGGGAGCGGGCCGCTAGAGAGTTTGTATCAGGGCCATGTTTTTCCAAATTAAAACAGTTTTCATATCACACGGACTGGGCGAGAGAATTTTTCAACGTTTGACAGTTTTGTATTTTCATTTCATATCAACTTTTGTTTCGTCTACAATAGACCCATCTAGGTTCTTTGGAAACGCATCTGAATCGTTCAGAAATTTCTAAAACCACAGAGCTTCCGGGGGCCTCCGGTCCCCTGGATTAACCCCTATCCCTGGACCCACCGGGGGTCCTAGCGCCCCCTGGCCCCCAGCAAAATCTGTGCGTATATTACAAATAGGTCTAGCTACGCCCCTGGGCACTGTAAACTTGTTTCAGCGAATGATCCTCGTTTTCTACAGTACATTAAATTAATAAACGTATGAGAAAAAATGGCATTTCACCTTGTTTTTCCTGATTAACTATGACCTGTATCAATGTCAGTGGTAGAAGTCGGCCATGTTGTTTTCAAAATGTCATGTTACTGACGTCAGAGCACGCGATGATTAATGCGCGTGCGCGAGTGTGTAATCTGATGAAGAGAAAATAGTCAGCACTTTAAAAGATGACACACTACAGGGAAAAAAATCAGGAGATAGAGGGGTCAATGGGACTTGACAATTTGAATATTTTATTTCGTTTTTCGTGCAAAAATAAGCGATTTTGGACAGTTTTGTTATGTTGACGACTGGGGACGTCCCCAATGTACCACCAAGTCCCCACTGGTTGCTGTTATTACTGATAGTTGTACCCACTGTCATATGTACGCAAGGTCACGCACACACACACGACACACACACACAATCATGTACACACACACATATACACTACCAACACACACTAATAACTTGATTATTTTGACATAATTAATGCTACCTGGTGAAATACATAAATATTAATATTATGCTTTGAAATAAAAGTTTTAGTACAAGAAGTATGTCACAATTATAATCAGCGCTATTTTTCTTTGTTTTATAATATTAAATACATGTATATACATTTAATCAATAATTGCATGAGTCTAAAATCTTTTCAGGAAACTTGTAGAATTGAGTTTTCTTTGAGCAGTACTTTTTATTTCAGTGTTGACATTTTTACTTGAGACGTTATATAATTCATTACTTTTGGGTATTGATGGCAATTTGTTTTTTTTTAATTAAAATATCTTTACTATCTTAATTTATTTAAGGAAGGCAGAATGTAACAGTTCCAAATATCTATATCTAAAAAGTAAATTACGTTTTCAGGCAAAATTGAATTTCATGGGCGCCGCCATCTTGTCCGTCCTTCCTATATAGTTTTGTTACGTTTATTTTCATTGGTCTAACTTTTGAAAGCGTCTTAATTTTACTGGTTCATTTGAGAACCAATATTTAATTGTTCATACAGTCATGTGATTTTGCACGGGCTTATATATACTCATGCATTTCTGTTATAATTCGCAAAGGTTTTACCGGTCGTGACGGTATACCATCGAAGCCTAAGTGCTTCATCTCTTTTGAGAAATATTCTCATTTAACTTTTGCTTTTAGCAAACCACTATAATAAATTCTTCTTCTTTTTGATACCAGCTCTACACTTAATAAAATTATTCTGTTTTCACATATACATCTATATATTACATGCAGTTCAAATAAATACATTTATAGAATAGTTACTGTTTAAAACCGCAGCCTTATAAATAAAAGTAGCACTGAGTTTGTTGTTTGCTTTTGTCTTGACCAGAGAATCTTATATATATATTCTGAAGAGATATAAATTCGAACCACTGTACGATCCACATCAAACATTTATTCGAACCACTATAGGTTTGTGTCTTAATACGGCTATCACGTCAGTCGCTAGCCCGAGCCCCAGAATTAGACCCTGGTACATATGAAATGAAATAAGCATTGCATAACAATTCATTATTCAATTAGTGACACAATACTTAAAACATGGAGATGACATATTATTTTAAGGCTCATGAAATAGTGCATGTACAACATTTATACTGAAAATCTAATACTGACTTAATACTGAAAACATGATACTATTTGACCTGAGGCAGTAAGGTGATGTGTTAATATTTAATCATATTACAAATGCACAACCGGATAATTACTAGTCACTTTATCAGAACGATAACCATGGGCTTCTCCTATTTTGGCAGAGTGAAGGGCATCCTGTAAGATACTGTTGCTGTTTTTGTCCCGCGCGAACAAAGAAAGCTTATTGGGTAGTTAAGCCTTGTATGAATTTACTAATAATGGCACGTTATGGTTTACCTAGTTGTTGGCCCTTCTAATGAACAATTGCATGAAACTCCTCTATTGGTTGTTGCGGGCTCAAGTTAACTGGTCAAATATAGCGCTTTCCATAACGTACCGCGGGTTACTAATATCACAGAATTCTTTGGTGAATTGAGTTTTTACCGTTTCACATGACGACTTGTCAGAAAGGTTTATAAACCCACACAAGAGCAGGGCCCTGTAAATGCAGATGAAGTGCCGCGATAGCACGCTGTGGTTCTGCTTTACAGTTGATATTGGATAGAGTCAGAAAACTGTCAAATTCACGAATGAATTTCGGAGAATTAGCATGCATATATTCAGAATTTGGAGACTGTCTTACTCCAGATGTTCAAAGAATAATTTGGAAACAGGTAAGTTGGACCAGGTACAGTGCTGGTTACGGTTGATGCAACAGTTACAGGTGGTGGTTGTGGTCCTGAGCCTGGGGTGAAAGGAGGCATACCGAATGGATCCATGGCAGATAAAATAAGTCCTGTAGCATGTAGGTCTGGATAAGAAGGATAATACATTGTCCAATTTCTCAAAGTTAATGCACTATTGCTGATCAAGGGAAACAACCCTTGTCATGTGTGGTTTGGATTTTGTTGTTCATCATGTAAATTGTTGAGTAAATTCGAGTCCAAACTAGGGAATTAAATTTAGATTCTCCACGATGATGTATTTCTGGCTGTTGGTCGGGAATGAGAGGAGAAATACTGGAAACATTGAATTGATTTTATTTACGTTTTACTTTCATTTCCGGCACATTCGAACAACAAAAAATTACACCAACAAAATTTGACCAGTATAGTCCTAAAATTTAATCGAATCAGCACTAACGCTTGAGATGTTCAACAGAATCTAGCCACTCTCTACCTAGATATACAACAGCATATTACGTAATTGCTGATGTCACTACATTAATATAATTCACGACGAGTAACTAAACATTTGCAATGCCTGTAGACACTGTCGTATACATGACAAGGATGGGATGTTCCATGGTACGGGATGGTGGACGGAGATGACGGTAGAAGGTAGAGGCTTGTTAAGAAAATCACCTACTTTCGATTTCGAGATAACACGTGTGGGACACCACGCTACGGGTGGGAGTTTCCGTAAAATATTGTTTAAAAAATGACTACGGCTGGAACATAACGGTTGATTTGGGACAGGTTTATTCCCCGGAAAAAATGGAAAACCCGGAAAAAATTAAGTAAAACCCGGAAAACAAAAAGCATGCTATAAAAGCTACATTTTTTGTCCGACTGAACTGAAACAGATATCATTGTAAAGGTGACGCTCTGACGTTTCCAAATATATATAAAACTTTAACCCAAATTGAACAGTTATTTCACAAATACCTTGGCAAGGTACGGTGTTTTTAGCTATTTTTGTCGCAATTTTTCAAAAAATGTAAAACCCGGAAAACAAAAAACATGTTCCAAAGACAACATTTTTCATCCGACTGATATAAAACTAGTATCATTGTAAAGCAGACGTTCTAACGTTTCCAAATTTATATGATGCATTAACCTAGAGTAAGTAGTTATAACACAACTACCTCTGCAAGTTAAGGAAATTTTGCTTATTTTTTTTGTTTAAATTTTTCAAGGAATATAATATACGGAAATTAAAAAACATGTTGCAAAGACAACATTTTTCATCCGACCAACATAAAACCGGTATCTTTGTGTAGGATACGTTTTATTGTTTCCAAATATATATAACAATTGAATCCAAAGAACGTAGTTATCACACAAATACTTCAGCAAGTTATGGTAATTTGCTTATCTTTTGTGTCAAAAATATTACAGTACTTCCGGAGAGCGTTCAGTTACAGATGGATAGACTGTGATTTTTAGCTTAATAAAATACCGTTTGTCAGTCAGTCAGTCAGTCAGTCGGCACCAATTTTAAACACTTTATTGCTAAAGATATAGTTACTTTCAATACTGGTATAGTACTATCCATCTGCATCCAGGCCACACCACTCGGAGGCGCTCTGATCATGGCCCGCCCTAGTCCCAAAAATAACAAAATTATTTGATCAGTTGATTACTTAAATTTGATTAAATGGGTCGGTGTGTAGAACACCCGGTGAGGTCAAATAACCTCCCTTCCCGACTTTAATTTTAATGATATATGCGGAAATATAGTTACTATAATCACTGATGGCCTAACTTGAATAAACATACATTGTAAGAATAGAAAAAAAAATGTTATTTCATCAAATGTCAACCTTATAAAAATACATTGTAAGAATAGCAAAAAAAATGTTATTTCATCAAATGTCAACCTTATAGAATAACTACGCATTGAACAAGCTCGGGAAAGTTTTAAAAAATCTTAATAAAACATTGCTCCCCATATTTTATCTTTGGGATCAGTAGCATAAATAGATATATATAATAAGTGTATGAATACTTAACAATATTAAATCTGATGAAAGTACAAAAAATAAGAAAACACGTGTATTAATATGGACATCACATATTACCAGGAACAATATTGACAAAGCCTTTTTTACGCCGTACAGTCTCTGTATAACCTACGCATCTCTTATGGAACCATTTAAGTTTACAATATTTGTTATCACATTTCACCATATCACCGACTATATCTGGCAGCTTACATGTACAATAAATTTTAACCGAACAAGCGTTAGCATCTTTACAAGGCATTTCCAATTGGATATATCAAAACTTCATTTATAGGATATAACTGGAATATACTAAATTTGGTATGTATTTGTCTTTATTATTATTTATGGGACAATTGTACAAATTCTTATGTCAATCACAGTGAATATATTTTAGTTTCAATATCACAGAACGTAATTTCTGTTATAACTTTTCAATATAAATATTAACCTGCATCATGCTATGATTTCATTATTTAATATGATATATAGATACCAGAATATATATAGATAATATAAGCTCTTTTAACATAAAAAATAAACACTTACCGAAAAGAACGGAGCAACTTCAAAAATCACTTGTTCTAACAACAACTGAGTAGTTCTATATCCAGGATATGAAAACACGGAATAAGATCCCTTACACAGATATTCCGACAAGTACTTTGTCTGACTATGTCCTATTACAAATGCCATACTTTAATACTCAATAACACACGAAACACAAAATGCACAGAATCACTTTAAGCCACAGGAAATCACAACTCTTTATTTAACAAGTAAACAGTTAATTATGAACTTATAGAAATTATATCCAGGAATATTATCACTTACAGCTTCAAATAATCATGTAATATGATTTGCAACTATAATAATGATGTACACATATCTGAATCATTTTATACATAACCTAGACTTTTGCTCATTTCTGATTACAATCACACTTACATGATTCTTTCTTCTAGGTTTTCACAAGTTTTCACATCTTTTTTTTCGCTTAAACATTGCTATTTCAACACAATGACTTTCAAACAGAGCGGTATAGTCTTCTAATTAGTAATTAAGAAAATCCACAACATTAATATCGTTTCATTAAAGCCGCTCATATATCACACCTAACACGTGTTAAATGATTTTGGATACATGACAATTTTGCTTTTAATCAGAGAACCGATCATATTTGTTTGATCTTTACATAAAAATATACAACGACTATATTGTTATTATTTACAATAACAGATTATAATGTCAATTTTGTTAATTATAGAAAAATGTTTTATTTCATGAAGTTTTAAAAATGAAATCTACATTCAATATTTCTTATATTGTAAATCTTGACAACTTGAAGCAATACTAGCTAATATTAGCTATATATGCAGAAGCATTTGTGTGATAACTACGTATCAAGTTTCATATATATTTGGAAACGATAAAACGTATTTTTCACAAAAATACCAGTTTTATGTCGTATGAAAATTGTTGTCTTTGCAACATGTTTCTTAAATTCCGTAAAGTATTTTCCTTGGTAATCCTTAAAAGTTGAAGCAAAAATTGCTAACATTAGCTAAATTTGTAGAGGCGTTTGTGTAATAACTACTTAATTTGGATTTAAGTTTCATATAAATATGGAAACCATAGAATGTATACTTCACAAAGATACCGGTTTTATGATGGTCGGATGAAAAATGTTGTCTTTGCAACATGTTTTTTAAATTCCGTAAATTATATTCCTTGAAAATTTTAAACAAAAACATAAGCAAAATTTCCTTAACTTGCAGAGGTAGTTGTGTTATAACTACTTACTTAAGGTTAATGCATCATATAAATTTGGAAACGTTAGAACGTCTGCTTTACAATGATACTAGTTTTATATCAGTCGAATGAAAAATGTTGTCTTTGGAACATGTTTTTTGTTTTCCGGGTTTTACATTTTTTGAAAAATTGCGACAAAAATAGCTAAAAACACCGTACCTTGCCAAGGTATTTGTGAAATAACTGTTCAATTTGGGTTAAAGTTTTATATGTATTTGGAAACGTCAGAGCGTCACCTTTACAATCATATCTGTTTCAGTTCAGTCGGACAAAAAATGTAGCTTTTATAGCATGCTTTTTGTTTTCCGGGTTTTACTTATTTTTTTTCCGGGTTTTCCATTTTTTCCGGGGAATAAACTTGTCCGTTGATTTGTACCCGGATGGGACGCAACTTTTGCAAGTGTAAAACATTGGATACAATCAAGTAATTTTGTTGAAGTGAATGGGTTTTCAATGATTTTTTAACGTTGTATACTTAAATCAATTGAAAGATGAAAATTACTGACACTCCCACCCGTGGCGTGCTCTACATTAAGATGAAAATTTTATTTACCGTATATTGCTTCTGAGTAAAATACGCATTTGGCATTCCCTTTGTTGGTAAATAGAGAAGTAACTTCCATTTCCTGTGTCAAAATTACATGGCAAATGATTAGAATCATTGTCGTTATATAACAACAAAAGTGCTTTAAATTAACTGGTGTGTTAAATACTGCAATCCTAGCCCTTTCTCTTCTTCAGTAATCAACACGCCGGTTTTAGCAACCCTTGGATTCAGCGACGTCACGTCACTAATACAAATGTAACATTACGGCCTATGGGGAAAATCACATAAATTCAAATTTGACTAAAATATCAAGTTAAAAAGAAAAATGAAAAAGATGCCTGGAGATATTAATGTTCCAATGATGCTGATGTATCTTTATTGATGTCACGTGCATATTCAAAATTTTATCGAAGTCTACTGATTGAGTAGGGTATGCGATTGACACCACTCATTTGATTTGTTTGAGATTCAACAATTTTAAAAATATTTAAGAGGTCTATGCATTAAAACAATGTACACGCAATCCAGTATTCATGAAGTTTAAAACTAGCCTCAAAATAGAACAAAAAGGTCAAGATTCAGACATAGATACTACTATGCACCATGATCTTCGCATTTGTTTGTTATAAAACAATATATGTTTTAAGAACTAGAGAACGGAAACACAAGTGTATCATATATCAGATACCGCACGTTTCCTTCTCCATCTGTTTTGTCATTGCAAATGAAATACAATCTTTGCATGTGCTGATTATGGTTATGCAAAAGTACATTACGTCAGTTTTCATTATATACATGTACTCAACAGGCGGTATTACATGTTTCCCATTGCTCCACAATGTGTAAACCCCAGAAAAAGTAGTTACTCTTAAAACCAACATACATTTCATAACAATAGAAAGATAAAAAAACATTAACTTTAACGTGTTACGTCGTGTCAGGCCTCAATAACTAAAGAGATACATTTTTCCCTTGTAAGATTTCACCTGTTGTTCTCTCCATCTGTCCGCCTCAAGCTTCATTTCTAGAATTATCCTATAGATGATAAATAGTTTTTGCTCAGTTATGTATTCTTATCTGATTTTTGAAATATGATTTTTAATTCTTTTTATGAGCATTTGCATGTAAATAAAACCGTTTTACCATGACAAAATAATCTAAAAGAATTATAATGGTCTTCATTTTCCGTCAAAATATGCCCAAGAATGCAGCTGTGACCATATAAAATCCCAAATTCCTGCGTGAAGTTAGCTTCCAGTTTCCAGTTGCCGGTTGCCAGTTCAATGCCGATTCAATAGGCAACTGGCAAATGGCAGCTAACTTCACACTCTCGTTGCCAATTCGTATTCACTTGCAAATATTAACCAAATTCCAATTTGCTAAACCTCGCGAATTGGCAACTGGCAACTGGCAGCCAGATACCAGTTCGAGTTTTATGTACAAGTCTGAACAAAAGGTAAATAAGAAACTGGCAACTAACTTCATACTCCAAATGCCAATTCAACTTTCACTTGCAAATAGCCAATTCGTTCAACATCACGAATTGGCAACTGGCAGCAAGAAGCCAATTTGAATTCTGTCTCTAATTGTGACTTAAAAGTGAATTGACAACTGGCAGCCAGATGCCAATTCGATTTTTATGTAAAAATCTGAATAAAAGGTGTATTGGTAACTGGCAACCATATTCAAGATGCCAATTCAACTTTCACTTGCAAAGATCCAATTCGATCAACACGAAATTGGCAACTGGCAACTTGCAACAAGATGTCAATTCGACTTTTCGACTTGTGTCTGTAATTATGAATTAAAGTGAATTTGCAACTTGCAGCCAGATGCCAATTATTCAACCTCGCGAGTCTGGCAACTGGCAACTAGTAGCCAGCTTCGTACTCCAGATGCCAATTCAACCTTCACTTGCAAATAGCCAATTCGTTCAACCATACGATTTTGCAACTTTTTATTAACAAATGATGACCAAAGTTGAATTGGCATCTGGCTGCCAGTTGCAAATTCGTGACGTTGAACGAATTGGCTATTTGCAGTATGAAGTTTATTGCCATATGCCTATTCATTTTTTAATCATAATTTTACAAGAAATTCGAATTTGCATCTGGCTGCCAGTTTCCAATTCAATTTTTAATCACAATTACAGACACAAGTCTAATTGGCATCTGGCTGCCAGTTGCGAATTCACTTTTTATTCACAATCAAAACCAGAAATCGTGATGTTAAACGACTTGGATATTTGCAAGTTTTACTTGAATTGGCATCTGAAGTATGAAGTTAGTTGCTTGTTGCAAATTCACTTTATTTAGATTTTTACACAAAACTCGAATTGGCATCTGGCTGCCGGTTGCCAATTCGCGAGGTTGAAAGAATTGGCATCTGGCTGCCAGTTGCCAGTTGTCAATTCAGTTTTTATTCATAACAACAGACATAACAAGTCAAATCGGCATCTAGCTGCCAGTTGCACGTTTCCAATTCGTGAGGTTGAACGAATTTGCTATTTGCAAGTGAAAGCAGAATTGGTATCTGAGGTATGAAGTTGGTTGCCAGTTGCAAATCCATTTTTTATTCAGCAAAATTTAGCAAAAAATCGAATTGGCATCTGGCTGCCAGTTGCCAATTCGCAATGTCGAACGAATTGCATCTGGCTGCCAGTTGCCATTTCACTTTTTATTTACGATTACAGACAAAAGTCGAATTGGCATCTGGCTACCAGCTGCCAATTTCCAATCAGTGAGGTTGAACTTATAGGCCATTTGCAAATGAATGTTAAATTGGCATCTGGAATATGAAGATGGTAGCCGGTTGCCAGTTGCCAATTCACTTTTTATTCACAACTTAATGACAAAAGTCGAATTGGTGTCTGGCTGCCAGTTGCCAGTTTCCAATATATGGTTGAACAAATTGGATATTGACACAAGTGATAGTTGAATTGGCATCTGGAGTATGAAGTTGGTTGTCAGTTGCCATGAAAAATCGAATTGGCATCTGATTACCAGTTGCCAGTTGCCAATTCACTTTTTATTCATAATTACAGACACAAGTCGAATTAGCATCTGGCTGCCAGTTGCCAGTTGCCAATTCACGAGGTTGAACGAATAGGATATTTGCAAATAAAAGTTGAAATGGCATCTGGAATATGAAGTTGGTTGCCAGTTGCAAGTTGCCAATTCAACTTTTATTCAGATTTTAACATAAAATTCGAATTGGCATCTAACTGCCAGTTTCCGATTCGTGTGGCTTAACAACTTGGTGTTTGGTTAATATTTGCAAGTGAAGACGAATTGGCAACAAGAGTGTGAAGTTGGCTGCCAGTTAACAATTAAATCGGCATTGAATTGGCAACCGGCAACTGGCAACTGGCATCTAACTTAATGCAAATGTGCCTACAAATTGTATTTGCCAAGCTACACATCTGAAAGCCATAACTATCTTACACGTATATTATATATGAATATCATGGATAGGATCATATTAAAAGTGCATGGAATAAAAACTAGATATACAGAAGAGTTAGATGTATCTGCTTTCTCCTTAATACCATTATAAACTGGCCCTTAATTTACTATGTTGTGTATACACTTTCATTTGCGGAGGAAGTCGGATTACTTAACTTAAAATCAGATATAGCACGCTTAGTGAACGATGTGCTTATATAAAATCAGTCGCTTATAATATAATACCTCACAATATGAATATTATGGATACAGTTGTTAGAATTCGTAGCCAGCGAATAAGCTTATATATGTAAATCTTAGGGGTACAGAACTTATATATGTCGAAGACTAAATAAAACCTTTACGAAAATACACGAACCCAAACAATCTTCAAATCAGAAAAAAAAGTTCGATAAAACACTGTTTTAAATGCAGAGGTAGGAACATATATGATATTTATAAGTTTAAACAAAGTCGTAATTTACACTTTTTGAATGTCTCGTTTCATTAACTTTGCTTCAAGTATTTAAAAAAGGATTAAATTGATGGTCAAGGATTTGTTTGTTAGTTTCATGAATTTTCTGTGCTTTCTCTCTGCAATGGTATTTATCCAGCATTTATTACTTATACATTTATTAACATTATATTGGATGTGTGGCAAATTGAACATCATTTTGCAGGAATTATTCATATATGGATAGAAAATGATCAAACAAAAATTGCATATACAATATCTTTATTTCCAGGTAAATAATTTACAGTCATGTCAAGTGATATGAATAGTTCTGTTTTGTAACTTCTTTCATTTTTAATTCTTCTGTCTCAGACAAACTACAAACTTGTTACATCAAATGTATATATCTATAATAATGTTTTAAAGTTAAAACTTTTTATGTACATAAAGGTCATGCTTTTTGTATATTATAATAAGGTAAAATAAACATAAGCATAACTGCATGAAAAGCAATGAATACCGTAGGTTAATTAACAAATAACATTAAAAAACTGTGGAGTGAATGTGATTTGACTTACACATTGTCTTCGAACAAACATATACGGTAAACTCCGTATTGGGACCATTTAAATTGGATCCTTGTATACGAAACATGCCATATCCATATAGCATTTTTGAATTAAATAAAGAAAAAAGATTTGGCCCGGTTAATTTGTTCTTTATATCCGGAATTTCGCTATATCTGGAGTCGTTATAAGCAGAGTTTATTGTAGTCTGTGTCATTATAATTCAAAAATATGACAACACTATCATAATTCTCAGCTCAAACTGTGTCTAGTTAATACTTTGTACATCAAATAACTTCTTAATCATTTATTTTCATTATTATTTTCGTTGACCAAAATGTCACCGCGCTTACAATTTCAAGCAAACATATACAAATGTAGATTCATTCTATTACTTACATGCATGTTAAAGATGATAATACCCTTCAAAATGATCGTCAGCATTTTAAGAAAGACATAAATCACTAATATAATTTACAGGTCTAGACAACTGGACGATGCCAAAGTTATTATAAAAGTATGTGACTATGTACAACAGTTTTATTTTTCATTGAATACACAGAGGGTATTATACGGGACAGGCTAAAGCCCTCGGGCCAATTTGAACCAAGTGTGCCAATATCGCCTTAAGGCACACCTGTCCCGTATAATTACCTTTTTATTGCATATGTTGAACATCGGTTTTGCTGAAAAATACTAATTCTATTTCATAAAAATAAATACCATTGCATGAATACATTATTAATACTATCCACAAAAGCATACGTATCAGTTTCAGCATTTCTCTGCTCAATAAGCCGATCTAAATTTAATAAATGGTGAGATAGAGACTTCTGTGTCCTATGGGAGGCCATATTCCGTTACCTTTACGTTGTCAATTACGTCAACGTTTCCACGTGCTGACAGTCTAGCGTTGCTGCACAGTTGACCGGAAATGGCCTCGATATGAATTTTCTGGCACACTAGCAAGTGTGCCAATATCAGTTATCGGCACACTACGTCACGTGATCATTTTAACGGCCCATATCACCGAAAATCAAGGCAAATCTGATACTATATATAATTACATATGCAATAAAATGTATAGAGAAAATACGTTTTTGACTTTCCTAGTAATTAATTAATAAGAAGACGCGGCAATGCCGCCAAAGCAGGTTTAAACGGCGCCTACAGAAATTGTAGAATTAAAAAAAACAGTCATCTTGACTCCCCCCTATTAATAATGCCCTTGACCTTGACCCTTATGACCTTGACCCCAAAATTTTGTTTGCTACAATTTAAAAACTAAAAAAAAAATTACATTTTTAGTAACAGTCACCTTGACCTTGACCAGAGTGGCCTTGACACCAAACATTTTTTTTATTTTGCTTAAAACAATCTAAAAACTAAAAATAAATAAAAATCTATTTTTAGTAAAAAATAAATAAAAATCTATTTAGAGTAACACTGACCTTGACCTTGACCCAAGTGACCTTGAACCTGAAAAAAAAGTTTTTGCTTAAACGATCTAATAACTAAAATAAATTAAAAATCTATTTTTAGTAACAGTGACCTTGACCTTGACACTAGTGACCTTGACACCGAAAAAAAAAATTTTTTGCTTAAAAGACTAATAACTACAAATAAATAAAAATCTATTTATAGTTGCACTGACCTTGACCTTGACCCTAGTGACCTTGACCCCGAAAAAATTTGGATTTGCTTAAAACAATCTCAGAACTAAAATAAATTAAAATCTATTTTTAGTAACAGTGACCTTGACCCTAGTGACCTTGACCCAAACATTTTTTTTTGATTGAAACAATCTAATAGATAAAAATAAAGAAAAATCTATTTTTAGTCACAGTGACCTTGACCTTGACCCTATAATTTTTTCTTTAAGGACTAGAAACGAAAAAGAAATAAAAATCTTTGCTTAAAACAATCAAATAAAAATCAATTTTTAGTAACAGTGACCTTGACCTTGACCCTAGTGACCTTGACCTCGAATTTTCTTTTCTTAAAAGACTAAAAACGAAAAATAAATAAAAATCTTTTCTTAAAACAATCTTATAACTAAAATCAAATAAAAATCTATTTTTAGAAACAGTGACCTTGACCCTAGCAATCTTGACCCAAAATTTTTTTTTGCTTGAAACAATCTAAAAAATAAAAATAAAGAAAAATCTATTTTTAGTAACGGTGACCTTGACCCTAGTGACCTTGACCCTAGTACCCAAAGGTTCCTCTCCACGCAAGCTATCTACACACAAAGTTTCATTACAATTGGTCACTCCAAACTCAAGTTATTGAGTGGAAACCATTTTTCTATTTTTAGTAACAGTGCCCTTGACCTTGAACCTAGTGACTCCTAATGCAATCCCAAGCTTCCTCTATACACAAGCTACCTACACACTGAGTTTGATCGCAATTAGTCACTCCTAACTTGAGTTATTAAACGGAAACCATTTTTCTATTTTTAATAACGGTGACCTTGACCCTAGTGACCCCAAATGTAATCCCAAGCGGCGTCTCTGCGCAAGCTACCTACAGACCAAGTTATAATGTAAATGGTCACTCCTAACTAGAGTTATTGAGCGGAAACCATTTTTCTATTTTTTGTAACTGTGACCTTGACCCTAGTGACCTCAAATGCAATCCCAAGCGGCGTCTCCACGCAAGCTACCTACATACCAAGTTTCATTGTAATTGGTCACTCCTAACTTGAGTTATTGAGCGGAAACCGTTTTTCTATTTTTAGTAACAGTGACCTTGACCTTGACCCTAGTGACCCCAAATGCAATCCCAAGCGGCGTCTCCATGCCAGCTACCTACACACCAAATTTCATTGCAATTGGTCACTCCTAGCTAAAGTTATCCAACGGAAACCAATGTTTGACGCCCGCTCGCCCACCCGCCCGCCCGCCCGACATACGACACCGCCATTCTAATAAGTAGGTTTTTTTTAAAAAACCTGCTTAAAAATATCCACCTTTTCTGTTATGTCTATTTCAATTTATACATATCTGTCTAGGAGAGAAACAAATCCGTAAAACTAGTTTCTGTCATGATTTCAAAGCATCTACTGTGTTTTCAGCATCATTCTTTACCATAATATAATATAGTCATTTTGAAGGGTATAACTTTTAATGTATTATAAAATCTATTTTACAGTTTTTAATTATTATGATTTCACTTGTCTATGGTAATTAAATGTTGTTGGATCTCCTACTTCTCTCTGAGGTCAAGGAACACGCAATCAGTGCCTTATATTGTCGATCTGGTACATGCATGATCATTAAATTTCTGTTGCCTATATGCATGTACACACAATGTTATGTGTAAGCAAAGATTAGTTAATGCAAATAGTTCAGATTAATTAACATTTCAGTACCAGACCTTTTGAACCTAGCCTGATGTGTTTCCCTGCGCACTTGTATTTCCGACGGTATCGTTCTTTTCTGAAGTTAGACTTGTCGTCAGCAAAGAATAGAAAATAGCCAGGACAGCGATAAGAATTGCGACAGCAATCAACATTTTTGGTAGGTTAATACCACTCACCGTGTTACCAACTCGTTTTAGAAGTAAACGGAACCTCGCGCGTTTATGCAATACTGGCATTGGGTCATGTACTATGGGTTCACCGGGTTCAACCATTCGCTTCAAGAATTTTAGCGCAATATTGTCAATGTACGGATTGTCAGAGCCCATTTTATCATTAAAGCAGACACAGTGCATTCTGCTTACATTTCTGTATCCAGCATAGTTGAATTCCTCTTCTAGTGTTTTCTCAACTTTCTCGAGATCTTCTAGAGTAATAATTTTGTCTCCAGGCTGTCCATAAAGATGCGAGTCTTCAGCGTCTTTTACAAGATCATACTTGGTGATCAAAACAAATACGTCACACTGATCTGCAAGGAAATAAGACAAAGATCAGCACTATACTGTGACTCTGAAAGATGTAGGTTTGTCGGGAATTTGTTTCTTCTTTTTTACTTAATGAATTAATGTATATTTTGCTTGCCGGTGATTGAAATTTTTTAAATTAAGTTTGCAACTTCTACAAATCGAAATAGGGCAGGGATTTAAAGGTTTGATAACGTTACAAATACTTATTAATTTTGGCTAATTTCGAAAACAGTCAATCTTTGCCCAACTGAGGGCAAATGATTCAATTTATGCGAATTGTAGATAACAAACAGCCCACACATTGTGACAATTGGATTATGATCTACACTATTCCCTCTTCAGTCAGTAAAAAAACAAAAATAATATGAAACAGGGAATGCCACACACACACACACACACACACACACACACACACACACACACACACACACACACACACACACACACACACACACACACACACACACACACACACACACACACACACACACACACACACACACACACACACACACACACACACACACACACACACACACACACACACACACACACACACACACACACACACACACACACACAACACTACCAACACACACTAGCATACAAAGCAAACACACGCGGACAAAACGAACAATTAAAGTTAGCGCTAATTTGGACACTTAATTGAAAAGTGGACGGTCAAATCAATTATAAAGTTAGCAAAATAATGTAATAAGATATTTCAATTATACCGAAAAATATACGCGACACTGTCTGCTTTTATTGGGGGGAATAAACAGGAAATACTAGGAAACATTTTATTACCTACGTTGATGTATTAACATCAAACGCAGGCTGATTTAAGGGAGGGCTATTGTACAATTGACAACGCTTTTTTGCAAGCTGTCATAAATAAGTATTTGTCTAAAAAGCGCGGGAAGATCTATGTCGCATTCATGGACTTTAAAGTAGCATTTGAGTCCATTCCAAGAGTTAAAAATAGGAAAGTGCTGTGAAACACTGGGGTCAAAGGAAAATTACTAAAAGCGATAGAGAGTCTTTACACAAATGTTCGGGCTTGTGTTAGAGGAAATAACGGTAACACATACTTCTTTGATTCTTTGACTGGATTGAAACAGGGATGTTTGCTTTCACCTATTTGCTTCTCATTATTTATAAATGAATTCGCTGAATTAATTCAAAATAGTGGTTTGAAAGGCGCACAACTATTTTCAGACTTTATTGAGATCTTAATACTACTTTTTGCTGATGATATTACACTGGTGCCGGAAACAATCCTTGGCTTACAAAGGGAACTTAATCTACTCTCACTTAATAAAACCACCTATTTCAATATATTTGACAGAAATATTGTTCCAATTTTGACGCACGGGTCTGAAATTTGGTGTTTCATGGAACGCGATGATATTGAAGCAGTGCAGAGACTAGCATGTGAACGGTATATGTGTGCGAGAAGTAATACATACAATTTGCTATGTTAGGTGACTGTGGGAAGTATTCATTATGTATAGAGACAAAAAAAGGAGTTTTGAAATTATGGCTGAAAATCATGCAAATGCCTTACTTTAGAATTGTAAAGAAGTGTTATTTTATGAAGAAATACTTAGATGAATAACGGCTAAGTGAATTGGGTGACGAAAGTTAAACACTTGTTGACATCAAACGGATTAGGGTATATATGGTCTCAACCAGACCTGCTAAGACAACATGATATTGTTAGAATTTTTGTAAAAAGGTTGAAGGAACAGTATTATCAAACGTGGTCAAGTTTTCTTGAACCCTCAAGTAAGCTTTATTTGTACAAAGAATCTAAATTATCATACAAGCATGGAACTTATCTGGATTTACTTTGTGTAAGACAGTTTAGGAGATTCTTAGCCAATTCCAGAGCTGGTAATCACTTTCTTGCTATTGAGACTGGTCGCCATAGTAACACACCTAGATCAAACCCCTTTGTACGATTTGTAATATGCACACTTTAGAGGATGAAAATCACTTTTTGTTAGTTTGCCCTGTTCTCAACGACCTAAGGAAATGATATATCCCTAAAAAGTATTGGTGTTCCCCAAGCGAATTTAGAGTTGTATTGTTACTTGCAAGCAAAAAGGTTCAAACAATACAACCATTAGCGAGTTACATATATCACGCATCGATTGTTAAAAAAGAAATTATGTCTTTGTAATGAAAAGATGAATACGTTTCATCGTTTTATCATATACACTTATGTTGTGTATTTTCTACTGTACTTGTACATTGCTGAAGTATGCATTTTATGACCCTTTTGTTGGGTTTTTGGCTGGTGACCTTAATCGCAAATAAATATTGTTGATGTTGTTGTTGTTGTTGATATTAAATTTATAGTTATCTGATGAAAGTAAAAACAAACAAAGTCAAATACATGTAGTATTTACATTTCGGCAAAAAGGTTTCTTTGTCAAAGATTGCCAGAACTTCCCTCAAACACTCAATGAGATTTCTTGGTATTTGATCTGTACATCCCTGCACGAAGACAATCCTTGTTGCCATCCTTGCTGGATTTTGCTCATTGTAAATAGTCTTTAGAGTGCCTTTGCCGTCTTTCTTTAGAATGGCTTCTAAATGTGAAATGCTTGTTTTCGGCTGAATATACCCTACATTCGAGTATCGGAAATAGACATGAATGCATTTTATATAGATTGAAACATATACAAATTCAATGAATAAAGGTTAATATTTTCTTCGTGAACCATCATACTGTTTTATGTATCACAAACAATGAGACTTCGCACGTCTAGATAATGTGGTTTATTTAAATAAATATTAAACAAAACAAAAAAACAAAAATAATATCAAACAGGGAATGCCACGTACCAAAAACGCAGCCTCCCCAAAACGAACCCCACAGCACCCAGAAGTGCACACCACCAACACACACACACACGCACACACACACGACACACAACCACGCACACACACACACATAACACACACTAGCACACAAAGCAAACACACGAGGACAAAACGAACAATTAAAGGAACACAGTGTTATTAAAGTCTTATTTAGCAACGAAATGCTACTTTTTTACCACAGGTATTTCGCGTTTGTTACATGTAACAATAATTACCAATTTATGTAAAGTAGGGTTACTTCTAACCATCCGTGTAATGAATCATACTTTCTATAACAGGATCTACAGTCAATTTCAAACATAAAAAACTTAACTAATTACTTGAGAAGTAATAAAAACATAAATTCATAGACTACCTCCAATTACAAGTTCTAGAAGTTCAAGGAAAACTTCTGAGTTCTCGTCTGCAAGGCCAGCGCAGTCAAAGATGAGCGGAAGCTTTGAGCTGACACTTTTTAATCTTTCGTTTTCTATCCTGTTCTTTGCGACACCGCAGTTTGCATATCTGTAAAAAAGGAGATAATTAACGGACCCTCCAGTTTCAATAATGAACTTTTCCATCTTTCAATTTAGTCAGTACAGGGGAGTTCAATGCAATTTAACAGGAAACACCTTGTGTAAATCATGACAATGTTAGCTTTTAAAAAAAGTTGAAACGCTGCTCGCTTGTTGTTTTTTGGGGAGTAAAAAGTAACAATGTGTACTGTAACATAGATGAAGCATGGCCAAGTTTGTTTTAATTTATGCACCCTATTACAAAAGTCCTGTTAGTAGTTTTCAAGATGCAGTCAAAACTAAAAGTAGTAAATGTAAATAGTCCATTAATAGCGCAGTAGTAATGCAACAAACACCTTTTAGTTCCTGTCAATGCATACGATCGTCGACAAATGAAAGCTGAACTAACTGGTATCTATACTTTGGTGGGATTTAGCAATTTTGTAATGTACTATGAGATGACACGCAGAGGATGTTACTGAAATATGTATTGTAATGTAATGCAATAAAGCGAGACAGTTCCAAAATCCATAAAATTGGTTAGCAGTTCGTGATTTAAACCGCGAACTGATGACTCGAAATAAATTTTCGAATAGCAAACTGCTGACTGTGTTGCAGTTTGCGATTTGCAATTCGAATTGCAAACTACGACCTGGAAACAAGTCTGTAGTTCGCAATTCGAATCGCAAACTTGGAACTAGTCTTCATCAAACCGCGAACTGTGATCTAAAGACTAGTCTGCAGTTCGCAATTCGAATCGCGAACTGCAGACTGTTTTGCAGTTGCCAGTTCGCAATTCGAATCCAAACTGCGAACTGCAAACCAGCTTTACGAATAAGCAGTTCCTTATCATGCCGATTGTGAAGGTTTTTCGAGTATTTTCTACCTGGTTAACAAAAACACATTCATTGACACGTTTACTTATTCTTGACACAGAAAAATCAAACAAACCATATTGGTGTTCTTTTCCATGTCATTTGCTAATTTGTATTAATTGGTAATGGCGGGGTATCATTCATACCTGAAACCGGTTAGGCATTCGTTTCATCGCCCGGTTTAAATCCGGCGCATCATCGGCAAACCAGCAAACAAGATTGGAATTTACTAAAACTAATTACTAGTATTTTTGAAATAATCAGGTCAGAGAAAACCATTTAATTGAATTTAAAGAAAACATTACTTTTCTGTATTTGGAAGGTGATTATTATGTAAATTTCAATCTTCCGTAGGCTTTACGCAATAACTCGATTGTATCCTACAACAACCATTGGAACTTTTTCATTCGCTAATCAATATAGTGCGATAAAATTAAGTAAAATCTTCCTAACACTCCTTCATGTACAATCAGTTTGATGTAAAAATATAGTTCAGCCACTTCATTTTCAAACTAATGTAAATTAATCAAACAAACAATAATAAATATTGTGAACAAGTAAAAAATTGATGCTTAAGCAGCAAAGTACGGGGCATAAAAGGAAAGGGGATGTCTGCTTTTAAGCAGTGTATGTAGGAATGTTATATTTTTGTTGTAGCAAATACCCAAAGCCTGTTATTATTTTGTCGGATTTCCAAAGATCAGAACCACTACGCTAAAATGACCCAAAGCCATTACAGAAACTAAAAAACAATAACGTGTTTACTATCAGTCAAACATACAATTTTAATGAGAAAAACTTATATCGTCATTGTTGGAGCTTACTTAGAATTACATGTACATGCAAAGACGTCCGTTTGAAGTTAATCTAAGTTGAAAAATTAATATTTATACAGTTGATCGCGTCCCAGGGACACTTTGTCACCTTTTGTCATCGTGTTTTTGTGCAATTGGAGTTTCTCATTGTGTCAGACTGCGAGTTTGTATAGAAGACCAGCAGTTGCTGGCAGGCTTTTGTTCGAGATAGTAACAGGTGCACTGTGACTATGCATAACATTATTCATTGCACTACTCCGTAGAGTTGATTTGTACTTATACTTGTTTAACATTACCATTAGTGTTGCCGTTGCCACCAGAGCCTCCTTTGTTTGCAGATTGTGGCATCCTTATTTATCCTTGCAACACTGATTTTATACAGATATTAAGTCGAATGAGAATGCATATCCAGAAAATTATCCCTTTCAGTTATGATTGACAAAATTGTCAATATCATTCAAGCAAGATCCATAAAATATTCACATTTTCTGAGAGCTGATAAAAACAACCGCCATATTGTTTGAACCTCGTTTTCGTTTTCAAATACCCTTCATCGTGTGCATTTTCTGCAAATTCCTTCGTTGTTAATAGTGTCTGCAAAGTTCGTCTGCAAAATTTACCGTGCCGAATCGAATTCGCCGGACAATGTCTTTACTATTTCATTGCTGTCTTAAATTTCACACTCTGTGCTGCAAGTTATTGACTAACGATATCAATGTTATTAGTCCTATTTATTTAACAAGAGGGCCAAGATGGCCCTATATCGCTCACCTGCGACCTATGACAATGTGTGACCAAACTTCAACTCTAAACTACATATCATTAACACAAACAGTCTGTTTGACCTTGACAAGGCAAACCTTTTGACCAATTTGCATAATGATTGGGTTGTAAATGTCACGTGTATGGCATACAAAAGGTGTTTAACCGGGTGACCTAGTTTTTGATCTCAGATTACTCATATTCATACTCGACCTAAATTTCATCAAGACAATCATACTAACAATGTTTCATGAAAATCCAATGAAAAATGCAACCTCTACTGCATACACAAGGTTTTTCTACAACTTCACCCCGTGACCTAGTTTTAACCCAAGATGACCATGCTCAAACTCGATCTAGAGGTCATTAAGGCAGTCATACTGACAAAGTTTCATGAAAATCCAATGAAAAATGCAACCTCTATTGCATACACAATATCTTTCTATGATTTGACCCTTTGATTCTAAGTTTTTGTTCCTAGATGGCCCACATTCAAACTCGACCTAGATTTCATCAAGGCAGTCATACTGACTAATTTTAATGAAGATATGGTGAAAAATGCAACGTCTTTTTCATACACAAGGTAAAGTGTGGATGGACAGACAGACGACAGACAGACGACGGACACCAGGCGATCACAATAGCTCACCTTTGAACACTTCGTGCTGAGGTGAGCTTAAAATTGTAAGTCGTGTGTTTTTAAGGAAAATTAGCTGGAAGGTCATGTACAAAAAGTAGAATCGGAAATTTACAAGTTGGTCTATATTTAGACATAGATCTAAATCAAACAGGTTTTTTCAGGATCATTACATTATCTAAAGGCATCCTAAATGTTATACCATAATTATGTAAACGACATGTACACTCACTCAGTATTTACGTACAGTATATAAACGAAACCTGAAAGTAAATATATAAAATGACGATATCTGGATGCAATTAATATTTACCTGAATATTTAATGAATTAAAATGCTTAAGTAGCGCTGACATCTCTCAAAATTGCCTTCCATCAGTGTTTCAATACAGTAATAACTTTGATTATTTATTGCTTGGACTTCAGCGACAGGCAAGTTGAATGTCTTGCCGGGTCATGCCGGGTCACATCGCCGAACGATGAAATCTTTAGGCTCGAAATCATGACAAAATATCTCGTTTGTCGGACCTTTGAGAGTTTTAATATGCATGTACCAATGAACGTTTACCTGTGTTTCGGCCTTTTAAGTTGTTTGCAGTTTTAGGTTGTTTTTATAGTAAAATTATATCGTAATACCGGCTTGCGAGCCGGCAACAGAGACTTATGGAATATTTTATACATTACATATAATACCAACCTATATTTGTTCATGTCTATTTTTAATCTATTATAAAAAAGATATCACTGAAATTCCTTATTTAACAATATGATGAATCAGTCGTAATTGTACTAACACACCACCAAATTGAAGAGATATACATGTACCACTGCTTGTTTCGATCAAGGTAAGGATTCAAATCATATTTCTTTAAAATAATTATTTTTTATAAACTGTTTAGATTAATAACTTTGAACTGTTAGTATGACATATATTTGTATCCAATGCAAACGAGTATTCAATAGACTTATATTCTCATCAAAGACTACACTTGTCATACGCAGTCATACAGTCAGTCACTTGAAAGCAATCTGTACATAGAATCATTATGAAAACAATTGCATCGACTAAAAAGACACACACAATAATTAATAAAAGTTTTTAACAGTATTCTTAATGGATGACTTTCCAACTTGATACACGTTACGGAGGCTTAGCTTTTAAGTATAGAATTGCAAAAATGTTAAAACTAAATTTACTCATTTAATGTCGTTGTAACCATTGGTGATACCCCACATTCTTGTTTAGCTCTCTGGTGTGCTTTGCCTGTTAACGCCTTGTATATTGTGTTAATCAGTGCGCTTTTTCCAGCTCCGCTTCTTCCGATCAGCAATATGACCCTCGGATCTTGATAGTCAGGGCTATCAAGCAACTCAATTATGTCATTTAGCAGCGCCTTATTTTCGTCATCGATGGATATTGACCCTATTTGAAGAAGAAAGAATATTCTACAAGAGCCAAAACTTCTGTTTAGGAATTCACAATTTTATTGTGCGTAGCTAACTTTAACATTGTATAGGATGTAAATCATTATAAACGTGCAGAATCCTTGTAAACTGTCGTTTTACGGTCATCACGTGATCTAATACGCGTGATTGGAACCTTGTGACATTCACGTAAGTGAAAATTATTATTGCTGATGTTTGCCATTTCGCCACGCGACCCCGCCGAACGAGATCACGAGAAATAAGCAATAAAGATGAAGAGGGCGCGAAGCGAAAAACGTGACACGTGGGTGTATGTTGAAAGCACGATGATACACGTGGAGCGAGGAGAAAAGTCGAGATTTATTAAATGAAATGGCGGAGGCAATGGCACAAGAACTCGACATTTTAGAGCAATAATTAATGTGTTATCGCTAGGCGTCCCCGCCATTTAAACTCCTTAATTATCGACGTTCGTCCTGCACGTTCGCTAATTATCGCATTTCGTTCTGTGCCCCCGCCGGTTTATTTATTTTTAATTTCGACGTTTCGCCCCGCGACGTTTGAAGTTTCTGCTTTTTAACTGTTGTACGCTGCTGTTGAACTGGTGGCTGATTTGTGCCATTTTGTCGTTTCGCCCGGCGATCCTGCAAAGCGACGACGCGAGAATTACGTAGTAAAGATTGCGAGGGCGCAGGTTGGAAACTCTCTTGTAAGCGACGTGAAGCAAAATCACGATAATAAGCGAGGGCGCGGGGCGAAAAGTGAATGAAATGCGCTAAAAGTCAACGTTTGAGAGCGCTATTTAGCGTGTTTCCGCCCCGCACCCTAGCTAATTATCTTTTAATCGATCCGCGCTATAGCAGCTTAACTTCTTGAATCTCGACTTTCCTCGCTAGTTATTGTGTTTTAAGTTCGCTCCGAAAAAAAGGTGTTTGAAAGGCGGGGATGCGAAGGGAAAATATTTTATTAAAGTTGGTTCGCAGTTCGCAATTCGAATCGCGAACTGGCAGCTGAAAAATCAGTTTGCGGTTCGCACTTCGGATCACAATCTGCGAACTGTCAACTAGTCTGAAGTTCGCATTCCGAATTACAAACTTTGAACTGGTTTGCAGTTCCCAATTCAAACGGCGAACTGATAACTAGAATTCGCAGTTCGAATAGCAAACTGGTGACTGGTTTACAGTTTGCCATTTGCAATTCGAATTGCCAAATGTGAACTGATAACAAGTCTGCAGTTTGCAATTCGCAATCCGAATCGCTAACTGCGAACTGGCAACAATTCTGCAGTTCGGAATTCGCAAATCAAATCGCGAAAAAAGGAACTACTGTAGTCTTCATTCAAACAGCGAACTGCGACCTGACAGATGACCAGTTTGTAGAACTGATTTCTCAGTTGTCAGTTCGCAATTCGAATAGCAAACTGCGAACTGCAAACCAACTTTACGGAGTGAAAACACGCTAATTAGTGCCCTTAAAACGTCGACTTCTGGTGCGGTGTCCCCGACATTTCATTTTTTAAATCTCGACTTTTCGTCCCGCGCAATCGCTAATTGATATGTTTTGGCCCTTGCATATGCTTATTAGTGAGGTTTTGCCCCGTGCGGGGCCCTTGCAATCTTTACTTCTTGTTTCTCGTGTTTTCGCTCGGAGGAGTCGCGGGGCGAAATGACACAAATCAGCCACCATAGAAATATATCATTTTTTGGCTGCTTTTTTTCCTGAAAAGCGATATTTCTTTGGTCATATGCCGCCATAAAAGTCGTTGTGCTGGCATATTGTCAATTTTGGTACAGGATGGTTGAAATTTGTCTCTAAACACAAAGCACAGTAATACACTTTATCAGCTAGTCGAAAGGCTGGAGGTTATTCAACTTGTACATATGCTGGATGTAGAAACAGAAGGTTGTTTCCGAAATGACCGAAGGAGTCTTCTAATTTACAAATGAAATACCATAGCTTATACATGTACAGTACATTATGTTTCAACTGTTATCGTTATACGTCTTCTCATATTTCAAGTATATTTATTTAGTTTAGCTTTAAGATCATTATCGTTCATTCATTCACGCTTCTTGAACATGAATGCGTCCATGTTTGAAGTGTTGTATATAATAACCTTGAAACTGATACCAGTCTACTTTAATATTCAAATATAAACGTATACGTTCTTATTTTTGTAGCTGAAAATACTTTTTGCATGACTTAAATATCACGTGACAACAAACAAAATACTGTGCAGCCTCTCAGGAGCGAACACCTTTGGGAGAACATAAATGTCGTTGTTTTAGAGGTGTTGTTCTCTAGAGATCGATTCCTTATATAATTGACCCGACGGGAAAGAAAATGTGTGTCTTTTATGGTTTTTGTTGCTCTAGGGATGTGTCGACCAGGTTTGTTGGATTGTATACGTATACATATGTTTAAAGTTACTATCATGATTTTAAGATATTTACCAATTATATATTTATATCAAATCCTAATAAATATAGTCAAAATCATTTTTATGATCCCGGACAAAAAAAACTACAATTGACAATCTTACTTCTAATATTTCATAAGGTAGCTCAGCGGAAGTAAGTATAGGTTAGTGTCCATTTTGATGCATTTATGAAAATAATTCGAAGTAAATGTATCAAACTGAACATTTACCTATTTAGTGTTCGAATTTTCTTTTTTGTAAATCAGCAATATTCCCCTATTTACTGACTCACTATTTAATTATTGATTAACTATGTTGGCTGATTTCTGTCATGTCGAGTTTTTGACATGTAGGGGCGAAAAGTCGAAAACACGAAAACTCGCCAAGTAGCAATATTTCTTGTTAAATATCGACTTTTGACCTTGCGGTGTGAAAACACACCGTTTTCGTCCTTTATGTGTCGTGTTTTCGACTTTCGGGGCGAAAAGTGGAAAACATGAAACTTACCAAGTACTTATTTTGTCATGTTTTCGCCCTTCGACTTGGTGGGGTGAAAGGTCGAAAACGAGACAAATTAAAGACGAAAACACAAAAACAAAGGCAAAAACAAAGCGGAAACACGACGTACTTTCGCCCCGAAATGTCGAAACATTATGGCTGTCATTTTAAAAAGAAAATGTCATCAAGTTGGATATAACATACTCCGGATCACGAACAGATTTAAATGGTTCCCAGGAGTTCGTTTTAATATAATATAAATTATACGAAATTTACTGTATTCTTTAAAATTCTATTTTAAACAAACCAATAAAATGACTTCAACGGTAATCAATATATCCACAGGCTATTCAAACCAATTCATCCAAAGTATCAGTACAGGTAGATCGATATTAAAACATGACGCCACTTTACTTTAAAAATATATAAATGTTTTACATAAGCTATCATTTAAAATATGCTTATAAGATTTACATTGATATGCCAAATTAATTTTGATTCATTTTCACCAGCACGATCTGCTCACTATTAGAAACATTCCTTAAGCGAATTCATAAAGAAATGCGCTGTTAAGGAAAGAGCGTTCCAAATGGTATTTCTATAGGAAAAGAACACCCCAGTCGGAACGTTGTACTAGGCAGGCATGAAAGTCCCGTGGTTTTGATCATAACACATCGTGACGGTTTTCATAAGACAAATTTGTGCCTTCATATTGTAGACTAGAAGGTATCCGCTAAAACGCTCTTGTAACTTTCACAGATAACATGTAATGGTTTAAAGCTTCCATGAGACTGCTGTACAAATAAGGTTCGCAAATTGAATCACGTAGATGCCTACAGAACGGATAGTTTATCGAATCTGAATATTGCGGAAGACCAGGAACGGTAATGCCTGAAGTCAAGTGTTTTTTTTCCAGCCTATTTTTTCCATTTTCTTTCTTTTTTTAGCTTATCTGGCATGGAATGCCAAGGTTTGCTTGTATGATCCGCCTGTCCGGCGTCCGTCGTGAATGAAATGTAATGTCATGGTCATGAGTAACTATATTGAACTTACTAGCCACGGCCAGCTTATTTAGATGCCACGAGTAAGTAACTCTTAGTCGCGATAAAATTGTAATTACTCGTTACCACGACGTCGGGACATACCAACGCGTTGTCGTGCCTACGACTTAGTATTTCCCTTGATTTTTATATTTCCTGATTTTGTACAATAATTCGCTTACATACCCAACTTAAATTGTACAGCAACATTTATTATAAGAGTTTGCATCATATAACTTATGTTTCAACTGAAACTGATGAAAACTTCATTTAAAACAACAAAATCAAAACACAATACAAATAAAAACATTCTGAAAACACTGGAACAAATAAATATAAGAAATCTTTTGTTGTTGCTAAGAAATATAAGAAACACAAAACAACAAATAAACAGTTACAGTTAAAAGAACAAACTGACATTTAACAGACGCCATTTTAGCCAATTATTAGTTTAATCTACACGGAAGTTAGTTTCGTTCGTAATTCACAGAAGTACATTTCGATATAGATCAAATTAAACATTCTTGTTTCTGTTTAACTTTGCATATAAAAGATTTAGTTTCCGCAACACATTCACTGCCGGCAACGTTAAGTACATTGATTTTTATGTTTACAAATTGTTATGTTAGGTGCAAAATATACATAAAAACAATTGATTTCCATAGCTAAGATTGTCATGGCCTTTATCAAAACTGCTCCCGGATATATGTAATGATCAAGTACACAATCTGAGCCATTATTTTATGATAAACTCTAAAGAGGCTTTGAGCATAGTTATGAGGAGCAGACAGGTTGAATTTAGTCATTACTACCGTAATATATTCGGCTTATGAATTAGTACTTACATTTGTATTTTAAATTGAAATTTCGCTTTACTTTATTCTTTTCAAATTTAAGCTACAAAATAGTTATTTCAATACAAAGTGAGGGGAAATCGGTTGTCCTTTCGCTTTCGGACAATATCTGATTGAAATGCAAATTAGCCTATGAAATAAAAACTAGGGCATGTAAATTAACCTTCAAAAATACATTAAAAAGAAGACACATTTAAGAAGAATTTACTGATAAATAGGAGAGTTCCGGTAATTAAATGTACTCCAAATTTCCATCGCAAACTGTATTTTATAGAACGGGAAACCCATCCCAGTATAAGAGTCCGGCATTACGGATTTTTTGGCGATGCTCACATGTGCTTTCTTCATACATATTGACTAATATCTAAATGGTGATATTCTTCTTTTTTATAGTTATAAGACTATGGAGGTTTAAAGATATTTCGTTAACATATCTTTGGTTTTAAGACAAGAGGGTACGTTTTTCAATTTTGTACAATGAATATTTTTTAAACTCCAACATCAGTTTAAGTTTTCTTTAATTAGACCAAGGACCCATATAGACATATGATTAGGCTGCAATTATTGTAACCATTACTTTATCTAGCTAAAAACAGAATAAACAAAACGCAGTTCGATAACAAAGTCGTATACAATGTGGAATGTGTTTTCAAATAAATCTGATACACAATGTTATCATAATTTTTATGCAAACAAACTATACAGTCAAATCGCGTTACCTCGAAATGCACTTATTCGACATGACGGGTTCACTCGAAATAAAAACTAAGTTGCGCAATCTATCATTGCGATATCTCAACATCCCTCTGGTAATGAGTTACATGTTATTTTGAGTCGTCCAATATACAATGATATAAGACAAGAATTGATCCAAAAAGCATATGCATGTACATCTCAATTTTTACTCATTGCCTGATTATTATAAATATTGTTATCTGTTTTCAAACCAAGATATGATTCGTTTTAGTGCCAAACCTGTTTTAGTATTCTACAGAGACGCAGACTTTTAATATGTAAATAAAAGTATATTATTGTGGATACTGTCAATAACTATTAATATTCTACATGTTGATTTTTATGTCACCTGGAATAATCCTGCTAATTAAGTTCGCTTAGATTTGGTCTTCATACAACCATTTCTTAATTTAAGTGCATTAGTAACCCTTTTAGTCTTTCAGTATTTTATTATTATACATTTTTTGTAGTATCTAAGTTTTTAATATATCCGATTAGCAGTGATAATCCAGTTTTATTCCATATGATAATACATGTAACTATGATATATTACTGTGATAAAGTAATCGTGATATTTCCTTTCATCTCTTATAACTCCTTAATGGAGTGACATTGTACTGTTATACTGTATTTTATGTTTGATGTATTGTAAATAATGCATGTACAATGATGGGATGTAAATAAAGATTTACTACTACTGCGATGACTTGAAAATGCGATTATTCGACATAAAAGTTAATCCCACTAGTCCCAAAATTGTTAATCTATGCCTCAATAACACGAAACTGTCGGCCAATTCTTCACACCTTTGATTAAATAATCGCACCGGCTTGTCTCGACTTGTGCTTATTATTGTGTCAGTTCAGGCTGTTGATAATTTCAAAATACATAACATAACAGAAATTAACAAAATACAGTATCTCGTTGCATAATTACAAAAGAAGAACATAAATGTCCCTCAAGTAAGATCAAGTGCACATATTTCACAAAATTACTTACACATGTAATATTTCATTTGATAAGTTAACGAAATTAACGTAGATATGAGCTGAAAAAGCTGTTAACGGGATGATACACAACAGCTTGGTGATCTATCTTAACAAGGCTTTTCTTTTGTTATTGGCAAGTCGGATATATTTATTTATCCCCAGTAAAGTACAGTTATTATTTAACTGTCGCAACTCTAAAAATGTATGCATATTTGGTCTTACATAAAAGTATCGCTTAATGTGTTTTGTACGTAGCACTTGGAAGACAGTGTATTTCAGAATAAAACGGTTCTCGTCTTCTATGTCGTGAAGATCGAAGAACTGACATAATCGTCCGTGCCTTTCAAGCCTATCTCTTCCATATCTCCCGGTTTCAATTCGTTGTAAACTATGTGCTAATATTGTAATTCGAATTAGGTTGCACCGATTATTTTAACAAAAGCCTCTAGTATTCTCTACTTACGATTCAAAAGAGCTTGGATGTGACTTTTCAAACAGAATGATAGATTATACTAAACTAGGCGTTTATTAACTTATACCCGTACAATGCTTTATACTTTTTACGCACGCAATTTTACTTAGTAAAGGACACGCGATAACACTAAAATACATGTACTGCAATTCATAATGCTCGCATTGCATGTTTTAACAATACATAGGGCCCACTCTATTTAAGTCTGTAACCTTATGTCATTTGTTCTGTAGTTATACGAGACAAATCGCAATATTAAATGTTTATATTTAGACTAATTTCTAGATATCTTGAATTACTTTGAGATTACAATCAGAAAATATATATTGTAAATTATAATGAATTATTTACAGTCAGGATAACTTCGTAAAGATAATAAGATACAAAGAAAAGAAGAAGCGTTTTTACATCTAAAATGCACACATTCATAGGACGTTAGAGTTCCAATGAACCTCTATGGCCCTTAAATATAATTATATTTGATTTGCACAGTTTTCTGTAACGACTCAAACCATTTTCAGAAAATGACAGATATTCCTATTAAGAAAAAGTGTAAACCGCATTCATGATTTAAGGCTGAATAAAAATACATACGACTGTGTAAGTTCAGTTACCAGAACAACAAAGTAAAGCAAAACACGTCAGTATAAATTCGAATGAATCAGTGTTTAACCTACAGAGAAGTTAGCATCAGCCTCATTTACTTTGTTTAAATATTTTTTTGCACGTGGAATCCGCCTCTACGCTGGAAAAGAAATGTAGTGTCCTTGCATCATCGACAACATGTGTATTTGAAGAGAAATCGAAATCGTCCATTATAGTAGTTTTTAATCAATTAAAATATTTGGAAAGCAAGTGTGCACTTGCAGGCATAGACCATTACAAGAAGGGCCACTATTGAAAGGTGAAATATTATACTATTGTGAACTTGTTAGGCTTTGAATATGATTTGGTATTCACTATAGGGAAGTAACATTGACCGAGGCGTCAGCCGACAGTTTTTTTTACTTCATTCATTGTTTGTAAATAGACATTTGAATAGAATGAGTTTGTGAACCATTACTGATGAAATATAGTTGAAACTCTCTGTAGTCATTAACACCACAGGAAGGGGACTCCAGAGTGACGTGTGTGTAAATATCCGCAACAAAACCTGTTCTAGTACAAATATATTTCGGACGATATCTAAGTATCATTTTTTGTGTAACCATTTCAACATAAGGCAAAGAAAAATCAAATTTATGTGTTTTACGTTAACATTTTTATCGGAGTTAAGTTTCTACTTTTTAAAAACACCGTGTTTAATACTGTTTCAGTGACGTTCTTCTCAAGTCTGACGTAACGACTCCGATGTACTACAAATAGTCCAATAACTCCTGTTTTCAAATGAAAAGAATAACCTAACAACAATATGAAACGATTCTTTTACATAGATCTGAATTTAATCTTACAGATCTCAGAGTAGCGACACAGGCATTTCTAGCACCCTTCTTAATCGCTGTCAGGTAAAGCACGTGCAAAGCATGCGGTTATAACAAGATTATCAGTAAATATTATTTATACAAACGGGTATCTAACATCAATTATTAATAGCTTTACTGGGGGGTAAAGCAGTATAATACATTAGAGAAATACGATATTTCTGTCGATATTGTGAAATGGTCTTCTAATATACCTGTATTCAGGATTTTCAACCGTGCATGTTCTGAATAGCCTATGTAGAGAGTAGAAATGATAGAAATTTCTCCTACTGAACTTCGAGATGGAAGAATAAGTTGTCAAAAAGACTGAAACTGTGAATCATTAAGTAGAACTAAAAACAATTTTTCTTTTTGTGAAATATATAGCTTTACCTCGAGTTGTAACACAACCTTTAAAGCACAAGAAAGAAAACATTTGTTAAAAATCAACAACCAGCATTTTTCGATTTCATTAACCAAAACTTTTTTCCGCTAAATTATATTCTATTGATCTTTTTGATGCCCGATTCTAGTATACATGTTCTTAGATTTCATTAAACAAAACGTCATGAAATATTCATTTAAGGTTTTAACCAATAATCAACTTTACCTTTCTTCAAATCAGTTCCTTTGGCACCTGCAAGGCTTGCCCTCGTCTTGTGTCCGTTGGTTTCATTATCCTTTTGTCTTGGAGGTGGTGATAGTTGTGGCCCCAATTTATCTGTAAACGTTCCGACAAATTTAGTTAACATCATTAATGAAAAGTAATATAAATTTAATTTTAATACGAGTGGCTGTGTTTCCTATATAAACATATAGAGGATAATTGTTTGTTTCGGTGTAATATCACGTTTTAATTTCAACTAGTTGGCACCAAAACTGATATTTGACTTTTTGGTGTACACGAGTGAATTTACGTGATATTACATGGATACCAACAATTTTATGTCGTAAACTGAGTTTATTTCAATAAAATGTCGAAAATTGCGGGGAATGTCACCAGAAAGCATTGCAAACATGACATCATTTCAACGACGTCATCGTCATATGGTTTCTGGCATTCTCTACGTTCGGTTTACTTTTTGACGTTAAACCGGGTAAAAGATTTTGATAATTTTCACTGAGTGGCCAGTGAGTTTATCGGGATACAATCCTCCGTTATATGTCGATAAACCATAGAAAATATAGAATAACGCACGTTTATCAAAGGACGACGTGCCGCGAAGTGCCGTAATGACTTGGCGTATGTAAACAAGCGCGTCCAATCGCATTTCGTGTTTTTAAGTAACAATGATGTACTGCTACAAGTTGAAAATAGTTCCAGATAGTTTTAAGATGAAATGACGTATAAGAAACGAAATAATAAATATGTGCCAATGTTTTATCGTTAAATAAAATACAGTCGGTCGATCGAATGCGAAAATGAAATCGCACTCGTGATTTAATTACTACGCAGTCTAACTCTTGACTGTATTTTATTTAACGATATAATACAGGGACACATTTATTATTTCTGAAATAAATTATTACTTCCAGTGACCGTTGTGAACATTTTGTGTATGACATATACAAGGGCGCGGGTCGGAAACTTTCTTGTAAGCGTTGGCGCAAAGCGAAAACACGATAATAAGCGGGGTCGCGGGGCGAAAAGTCGAGCTTTATTGAATGAAATGCGCTAAAAGTCAACGTTTGACAGCGCTATTGAGCGTGTTTACGCCCCGCACCCTAGCTTATAATCTTTTAATGGCTTCGCGCCAACGCCGCTTAGCTTCTTGAATCTCGACTTCAGTCCCATGCCCGCGCTAATAATCGGGTTTTTGCTCCGAAAAACGAATCACGAAATTGGAACAAGTCTTCATTCAAACCGCGAACTGCGAACTTACTAGTCTGCAGTTCGCAATCCGAATCGTGAACTGCGCACTGGTGACTTTGTTGCAGTTTATAATTCGCAATCCGAATCGCAAACTGGCAACTTGTCTGCAGTTCGCAATTCGAATCGCGGGCAGATGACTAGTTTGCAGTGTGAATGAAGACAATTACATCTTAACGGGGCGAAAACACGCTGATAGCGCCCTTAAAACTTCGACTTTTGGTGCAGCGTCCCCGCTATTTCTTTTTATATTTATCGAATTTTCGTCCCGCGCCGCCGCTAATTGAAATGCTTTCGCCCCTCGCATACGCTAAATAGTGAGGTTTGCCCCGCACCATTGCAATCTCAACTTCTTGATTGTCGAGTTTTCGCTCGACGGGGTCAAGGGGCGAAAGGGCGAAATGGCACAAATCAGCCACCATAGAAATATCCCATTTTTTGGACTGCTTTCTTCCTGCAAATTGGAAAAATATCTTAGGTCATTTACTGCAAAAACGTCGTTGTGTATGTATATTGTCAACTTTGGTACAGGATAGTTGAAATTTGTTTATAAACTTTATGAGCTAGTCGAAGGCTGGAAGTTATTCAAATTGTACATATACTGAATGTAGAAATAGAAAGTTGTTTCCGAAATGACCGATAAGTTTAAATCATATCTTCTAATTTACAAGTGAAATACCATAGCTAATACATGTACAATGCAGACTATAGCTATTTCCACTGCAATCGTTATATGCGTCTTCTCATATTTCAAGTTTATTAATTCAGTTAAGGTTTAAGATCATAATTGTGCATTTAGTATCGCTTCTTGAACACGAATGCCTTTATTTTTGAAGTGTTGTACATAATAACATTAAAACTGATCAGTTTATACGTTCTATTTTTTGTAGCTGGAAAGATTTTTGGCATTACTTAAATATCACATTACAACAAACAAAATACCGTGTAACCTCTCAGGAGCAAACATCCTTGGGAGTACATAAATGTGTTTGTTGTAGGTGTTGTTTTGGAGAGGACGATAATTGACACAACAGAAAAAAAGATTTTATGGAGAGAGATGTCATGTCCGAGGAGATAGGACTGTATACTTACAGTTACCATCATGATTTTACCAATTATCTTTACTCTTTGATAACTGATTAGTAAAATTAATAAGTAAACACCGAATATACGACTTCCAAAAACATTGTATTCCCAATAAATATAGTTAAAATCTATTTTTTATGATCCCAGATTGACAATGTTACTACTAATATTGCATAAGGTATCTCAGCGACATTAAGTATAATAGGCTAGTGTTTATTTTTTTGATGCCCGATTCTATTATACATGTTCTTAGATTTCATTAAACAAAACGTCATGAAATATTCATTTAAGGTTTTAACCAATAATCAACTTTACCTTTCTTAAAATCAGTTCCTTTGGCACCCGCAAGGCTTTCCCTCGTCTTGTTTCCGTTGGTTTCATTATCCTTTTGTCTTGGAGGTGGTGATAGTTGTGGCCCCAATTTATCTGTAAACGTTCCGACAAATTTAGTTAACATCATTAATGAAAAGTAATATAAATTTAATTTTAATACGAGTGGCTGTGTTTCCTATATAAACATATAGAGGATAATTGTTTGTTTCGGTGTAATATCACGTTTTAATTTCAACTAGTTGGCACCAAAACTGTTATTTGACTTTTTGGTGTACACGAGTGAATTTACGTGATATTACATATTAGTATTTTATTTAACGATATAATACAGGGACACATTTATTATTTCTGAAATAAATTATTACTTCCAGTGACATTTGTGAACATTTTGTGTATGACATATACGAGGGCGCGGGTCGGAAACTTTCTTGTAAGCGTTGGCGCAAAGCGAAAACACGATAATAAGCGGGGTCGCGGGGCGAAAAGTCGAGCTTTATTGAATGAAATGCGCTAAAAGTCAACGTTTGACAGCGCTATTGAGCGTGTTTACGCCCCGCACCCTAGCTTATAATCTTTTAATGGCTTCGCGCCAACGCCGCTTAGCTTCTTGAATCTCGACTTCAGTCCCATGCCCGCGCTAATAATTGTGTTTTTGCTCCGAAATAGGAGTCAAAATGACGGGGCTGCGTAGCGAAAACATATCCGTAAAGTTGGTTTGCAGTTCGCAGTTCGCGAGTCAAATTGCGAACTTGAAACTAAAACTCATGTTGCAGTTCGCAGTTCGAATTACGAACTGCAAACTGTCAACTAGTCTGCAGTTTGAATTACGAATAGCAAACTGCGAACTGATTTGCAGTTTGTGATTCAAACTGCGAACTGATAACTATAATTCGCTCTTCGAATAGCAAACTGGTGACTGGTTTGAAGTTAGCCATTCGCAATTCGATCTTCTCTCAAACTGCGACCTAACATATAGTCCGCAGTTCTAAATTCGCGATTCGAAACACAAACTGATGAAATCGCAAACTGATGACTAATTTGCCGTTCGCAATTCGCAATTTGAATCGCAAACTGCAAACTGGTTTGCAGTTCGCGATTGGAACCGCGAACTAGAACCTAAAATATGCTATTCGGATCACAAATTAGTGTCTTGTTTGCAATTCGCAATTCGAATCGCAAACTGCGAACTGTGAACAAATCTTCTCTCAAACTGCGAACTTACAACTAGTCTGACGTTCGCAGTTCGTAATTCGTGATTCGCAACGCTAACTGATAACATCGCAAACTGATGACTAATTTGCAGTTCGCAGTTCGCAATTCGAGTAGCAAACTGGTGACTGGTTTGCAGTTTGCCAATCGCAAGTCGAATGCCGTTCTACGACCTTGCAACTAATTTGCAGTTCGAAATTCGAATCACGAAATTGGAACAAGTCTTCATTCAAACCGCGAACTGCGAACTGACTAGTCTGCAGTTCGCAATTCGAATCGTGAACTGCGCACTGGTGACTTTGTTGCAGTTTATAATTCGCAATCCGAATCGCAAACTGGCAACTTGTCTGCAGTTCGCAATTCGAATCGCGAGCAGATGACCAGTTTGCAGTGTGAATGAAGACAATTGCATCTTAACGGGGCGAAAACACGCTGATAGCGCCCTTAAAACTTCGACTTTTGGTGCAGCGTCCCCGCTATTTCATTTTATATTTATCGACTTTTCGTCCCGCGCCGCCGCTAATTGAAATGCTTTCGCCCCTCGCATACGCTAAATAGGGAGGTTTGCCCCGCACCCTTGCAATCTCAACTTCTTGATTGTCGAGTTTTCGCTCGACGGGGTCACGGGGCGAAAGGGCGAAATGGCACAAATCAGCCACCATAGAAATATCCCATTTTTTGGACTGCTTTCTTCCTGCAAATTGGAAAAATATCTTAGGTCATTTACTGCAAAAACGTCGTTGTGTATGCATATTGTCAACTTTGGTACAGGATAGTTGAAATTTGTTTATAAACTTTATGAGCTAGTCGAAGGCTGGAAGTTATTCAAATTGTACATATACTGAATGTAGAAATAGAAAGTTGTTTCCGAAATGACCGATAAGTTTAAATCATATCTTCTAATTTACAAGTGAAATACCATAGCTAATACATGTACAATGCAGACTATAGCTATTTCCACTGTAATCGTTATATGCGTCTTCTCATATTTCAAGTTTATTAATTCAGTTAAGGTTTAAGATCATAATTGTGCATTTAGTATCGCTTCTTGAACACGAATGCCTTTATTTTTGAAGTGTTGTACATAATAACATTAAAACTGATCAGTTTATACGTTCTATTTTTTGTAGCTGGAAAGATTTTTGGCATTACTTAAATATCACATTACAACAAACAAAATACCGTGTAACCTCTCAGGAGCAAACATCCTTGGGAGTACATAAATGTGTTTGTTGTAGGTGTTGTTTTGGAGAGGACGATAATTAACACAACAGCAAAAAATATTTTATGGAGAGAGATGTCATGTCCGAGGAGATAGGACTGTATACTTACAGTTACCATCATGATTTTACCAATTATCTTTACTCTTTGATAACTGATTAGTAAAATTAATAAGTAAACACCAAATATACGACTTCCAAAAACATTGTATTCCCAATAAATATAGTTAAAATCTATTTTTTATGATCCCAGATTGACAATGTTACTACTAATATTGCATAAGGTATCTCAGCGACATTAAGTACAATAGGCTAGTGTTTATTTTTTTGATTCATTTACGAAAATAATTTGAAATAATTGTATCAAATTGAACATTTACCTATTGAGTGTTTGAAATTATATTTTTGTCAATCAGCATTTTCCCCCTATTTAATGACTCAGTATATATATTGATTTTACCCTCGTTCATGTGCAACAAATACTTTGTTGCGATTGGACAAACACAGATAGGAAGGAAACTATACGAGACGAATTAGGTGGATATTCAAAATTTGCCTTGCAAGCTAAAACACGATTTTCTTGCTTTACATTATTTTCAATAGCAGTTCAATAAACTCAGTATAATTATATTGACTCCGTATATAGCGAAATTCCAGATATAAGAACACATTTTCTAGACCAGATGTTTTTTTCTTCTTTATGTAATATGAAATGCTAAATGGATATAATAATCTCCGGATATAAAGAACAAATTTAAATGGTCGCTAGGGGTTCAGTATATATGGAGTTAAATCTAGACCTCGTATTTGTTAATTTTATTCGTGACTTACATAGTTATTCCCAGGATTTTGTATAAAAAGAAATGGGAGGAGCAACAATGTTCTTTGGGAGAGATTTTTTGAAATTACTAATCAATACAAACATCAGTTTACTTTTTATTTTAAACATTTGTGCAAATAGCTACATCCCTTTCAAATATGAATTGTACCAGTAAATAAGGACAAAATTTGAATCTGTAGAAAACTTTGACCCTAGTCACATGATGTAAACAGAAATCAACTGCTAAGAAACGTTTATAACCTCTTGAGTGTACAGGCATTTTATCATGCAAACTTCTTGTGTGAATCAGTGAAAGCTAACAACACTGACCTTGCTTGCTGTCTGCCATAAATCCATATGTTAATTCACTTGTAATGTTTTATACTGTACTGTATTTTACTGATGCATACTGGATTTGTATTATTTTTTCAAATCCAATATTTTATTGTGCATCAATATTGTTCCAACAATCCACTTTTTTATATAAAAGTTTTTTTTAAAATATACAGTTACATTCCCTGAATAACACAACCAGATTTTTAAAGTAAATGCTACCACCACTTGTGTCCCATATTTGGTTGGCCATGCATATTTGGATATAAATTTCTTACTAAATCAAGAACACAATCAGGCATTATCTCAAGTATGGTCCAAACAGTTGTTTCATCATCCCCACGACTTAATGCTCTTAATTTTTTATTTTAATATTCAGGTATCATCCATGCACCAGTATCTGACAATAGTTTCCAAAATAATGTATAGCCTTTCTTTCTTAGAGGGGAATTGCATTGGTGGGGATAAGCACCAGGCCCAAGCCAAGCTTGTTGATGTGCAGTTACACATGGCGTTAAAAAGCAATTTGGACATCGTGTTCCCCCAAGAGCTCTCCGAAACTGTGCATTTTCATCTCTATTATTTTCACTATCCCTTGAGCTTTCGCTGTCATTGTTAGTTTCACTAGTGCCCCTTCTTGCGCATTGCATAACAGGATGTGATGCAGAAGAAGCAGTATCCACAGAAATGTTCTAGTCTGCCTCACTGAGTGGTGCCTGAACATTTTCAAATGACCACTGGGAAAAAATTATGGCCTCATCAAAATTCGAATCATTTTGATCAAAAAAAATAAAATATCGTCCAAAATTGTTCTTTACTTATGTTAAATCTCACTTCACGTCTTTCAGCCATGTTTTAGAGTAAAAACATATATAGCGGGAACTTGACTAGTAAGATTAAGCCTTACCGTAATTGTCATATGACTTCTTTGTGTAAGTTTTGTTGAGTAGGGATTGGGTGTCTTTTATAAAACAGCAATTTGGTTCAAGTACTGATTAGCAATGGAGTACATGTAATATAATGTTACGTTACTATATAATCAAAGCGAAATTACTAAGCTAAGATTGTCATTGCCTTTATCAAAACTGCTCCCGGATATACATTGTATGTAATGATCAAGTACACAATCTGAGCCATCATTTTATCATTTACTCTAAAGAGGCTTTGAGCATAGTTATGAGGAGCAGACAGGTTGAATTTAGTCATTACTACCGTAATAATTTCGGCTTATGAATTAATACTTACATTTGTATTTTAAATTGAAATTTCGCTTTACTTCATTATTTTCAAATTTAAGTCATAGAATAGTTTATTTAATACACAGTGAAGGGAAATTGGTTGACTTTTCGCTTTCGAGTTCCCGCAAAACAGTTTCCCAATGTGACGGATAAATCCTTCACAACCAAATGTCTCATGACATACTGGTTTGCACTTTTAAATACATATCTAAGTGCAAACTTATTGAAATAGTGCATTATGATATAAACACAAGATATTTAGATGCTTTGGTACAGGGAGGCCACAAAATTTATAACGTTACGTCACACGTAATTAATGAGAGTCATCTTATATGGGGGTGTAAGATTATTAGTTTCATCCGTCACTGAGGGTAACTGTTTTCGCGGGAACGAGATCGAAATATCTGTCACTAATGGTAACTGTTTCCGCTGGAACGATCAAGGGAACAACTTATGGAATAAGTTATCATCTAACCTATGTACAATGTATCTACTTCGAGAGCATTTGTAAACAAAAGATTATATTATTTAATGGAAAGTATGGAGATTTTAGTTAATTTATACCGATATATATGACCATTATAATTGAATGATACGGTTATCATTTTTTAAACATGCAAAGAAAACCTTGAATTAAATAATTATTAAATTTAATAAAGTTCAATACTGATACAAACTTTGATTCTGATTATTGTAGTAATAATACTATAAGAAACGACGAATTTCAGGTCGCTTTTATCTTGACTTTTATCTCATATTTTCTCTCAATAAGTTAAATGTTAATACTACATGTTGAATAAACTGCCGTCTACAACATCTATAAAGGTGTTTTTGAGAGTGCGTGTGTTGATGTTGAATAAACTGCCGTCTGAGACATCTATAAAGGTGTTTTTGAGAGTGCGTGTGTTGATGTTGAATAAACTGCCGTCTTAGACATCTATAAACTTTTAAGGTGTTTTTGAGAGTGCGTGTGTTGATGTTGAATAAACGACCGTCTTAGACATCTATAAAGGTGTTTTTGAGAGTGCGGGTGTTGATGTTGAATAAACTGCCGTCTTAGACATCTATAAAGGTGTTTTTGTGAGTGCGTGTGTTGATGTTGAATAAACTGCCGTCTTAGACATATATAAAGGTGTTTTTGAGAGTGCGTGTGTTGATGTTAAATAAACTGCCGTCTTAGACATCTATAAAGGTGTTTTTGAGGGTGCGTTTGTTTATGTTGACTAAACTGCCGTATTAGTCATCTATAAAGGTGTTTTTGAGAGTGCGTGTGTTGATGTTGAATAAACCGCCATCTTAGACATCTATAAAGGTGTTTTTGAGAGTTTTGCTGAATTGTGATTTTGATATGACCGATACTCGAATTTTGTGTAAGTTAACAAACAAATGTTTAATAGATTCTAATTAGTTAGTAATTTAGTTGTAGTCACCTTTTTGTTATGAAACTGATGTATAATAATACTAATGATAATTCATCAAGTTAGTGAAACAACTTTTTGTCTGACACATAACCAGTATACTACCCAATCCTTTGTTCTTTTGTCATGATAATTACATACTTCTTTTTCTCAACACATGCATTATTTTCAAATGCTAATTTTTCAAGGCAACAAAATAAATGCCAGTTATAGTGCCCAAAGTTTATCAGTGAAATTGATGCCATGAATGTGTATTGTTTTGACAGTCCTCCCTAATTGCCTATATTATCTAACTCCCTGTTGATAGTCTTACATTATCTTTCGGATTTAAGAAAATATTCATGATATTAAAACAGTCATGGATAGTGACAACAGTTAGCCTCCACAAATTCCAGTTGAAAAGTGACAGAGCTGTTGAAATTCTAACTGATTTTTAAAAAGGATTGCCAGTTTATAAGAAGCAGAAAAGTATAAATACTGTATGGACACTCATTACCTCTTTTAACAATGCTCTATTACAGTTTGTAGACAAGAGATGCCATTTACAAAGTATTACTAGACTAGAATGGAAACATAAATAGGGAGGTTACATCTGAAAAAAATTGTTAGCTGTAAAAGAAATCCAGAAATGACATACAAAATACCAGTCCTGTTAAAAAAACAAAAACATTTCATTACAAAGGAACAATTTGGAATAAATGGATTGAAAGGTTATACAATGCAAAGCATGGCCAGTAAATTTTATCCACTGCTCTACTGTAGTGTTTGTTAACTTCAGTTATATTTAGCACAGGTACAGCGTCCCTCTGCATGAGTGATAGCTTGTTATCTGATAAACACGCCTACCTAATTCTCCCTACCAGGGCAGGGATTTTTGCGGCTTTAAAGCTTATATAGAGAGCTATAATTAGTATTATCTGTTCAACCTTAAAAAGAAACATCCCTGACAACTGTATTCATGTACACATAGAAGGGTTCTAACATTTTTTTAGTTTTAGCTTTGTTAAAGTTTTTTCATAGCTCATTAAAACTTTGTTTTTGTTTTCGGCCTTTGATATTGTATGATGTATTATAAACTTCGTAAAATTTTGAACAGCGATATTAAAGACATTTTTTCGATTTTTACCACCAAATTCTTAAACGATGTATATAATTATAATGTCTAGAGATCCGTGTCACATATTTTCCATAATATTCTCCAAACAAAAAATATTTTACATCAAAGAAATTTCAGCCTTTTTTTCTGACCGCTTGTTACGTATTTAACGATAATTAATCCCCTAACCAATTTATCAAAAATTCCTCTGTAGTTAAATTCTCTTTAAACTAGTCCAAACCCCATGTTAATCGACCCCCAATTAACAAAATTATGCTTGTTCAAAGTTGACACATCTTCCTTCAAAGTAAGTGTCAAAAAACGCCGATTTTAACGACACACATAATTTGATTGGAATATATGAAACAAAACCCGTTTATCATTCAATTAAACGTAAATATAATTATATGATCATCCATACAATACTTAACCCTGTCATATCAGAAAAAATTCAAGATCCGCCCACAGAATCATTTTAATGCGAGAATTACTACTTTATCTATGTGATTTATTGCCACTACGGTATTTCGACAAGACAGTCACGTGATTATCTAAAGTATTTGAGGAAAACTGCGGGGAAAATGGAGAAAGTTGAACGAGAGCTAAAGTCAGCGGGGTTATTGATAATTATTTCATTCGAAGCTATTGTAAACAACTTGAAAAGATGTAAATGATTTTTGATATACATTTAAACAACTTTAATTAGTTTAAATTCCGATTTTTTCCGAAAAAAGTAACTCGTTTAGTTATCTGATCTAATAAGGCGATTAATAAAATGTGGCAACATCTGTAAATAATAAACACACCTATCATATACTGGCCTTCGTGCAACTGTTTTATACGAATTATCAGATATTATATAATAAAAAGGTTCTGAAAATTAAATTATTTAAAAAAATGACTTTGTCAAGAACGCAAAGTCATTTGAATACTGTGATAGTTTAACTGTACTTTCGTGAATAAACGTTTTTGACTAGAATTATTTCAAATGTGTTCGAATTATAACAAAATCTGTAACTCATCAAGATGACACGCAGAACACATATTTTAACTCCATTAACCCCTTCAAGGATTTTGATGAAACTTGATATGAATTATCATCATACCAAGATCATGCACCTCAAGGTCAAGGTCACACTTAATGGTCAAAGATCATGAGACTATATTTCTCAAACCTCTTGAATAATTTTTTTGAAGGCTAGGTCGAATTGTTGCCTTGATCAAGGTCAAGGTCACATTTTGGGGGTCAAAACTTATTAGACTTAACCTCCTTGACCCTTTGTAAGATTAACATTAAACTAAGGTCAAACCTTCAGAGTGTTAATGTGACACGTAACACATATGTTTGAACAGCTTAAGATCAAGGTCACAATTAAGAGTCAAAGGTCATGAGACTATATTTAGTGATAGCTAGTCAAAAGAATTGTAAGCCTGTTCCAACATATTTTGGTCTTTGTAACGGTTCACCGAACCATTGTTTCTGGGAAGAACCAATACTAGACTCATATTCTCCGTAAGAAATTGCCAACTATCTCTCATAAAGAGACATGTTTTGAAGCAGAGCTCAAACCCATAACCATCAATCTATGCTTGTCTAAGTGTGCAAGAGAGGATACAGTGATTTCAAGTCATCAACTCCAACCACTTGACCGCGGAGGCGGATTTCAGTGATAGCCCTACATGCTACCGCTCGCTCCTTTAGGGTTTCTTAATTGTTAAAATTTGACTTAACAAACTCTAACTTATACTTATACACATGTATGTGTAGATAAACATGCATGAGCGTTAATTTCATCTAATATTTTGCAAGTACGTACATTTATGAACTTATGAAACAGACAGATTTATCACAGACATCACAGATTTAGATTTTTAGATTTTATTTCTAAAAGTTTTCTCTTCCGACTCAGAGACTCCATGTTTTCCATGTACTGTGTGAAAATACATGTACATCGAGTCCGTTATCAGTATAAATATTTACTAAAGACGATCGCTACAGTTTCATCATTTCTTTCAAGCAATAAGAATTTTATGAAATTTTGTTCGTTGTTAGGGTAAAACCTGCTAAGTCAAAATATAAAATTTATAAAACATGTTCTTATTTTTTATTAAACAATAATTTATAAAAGATTCATTTAAGGTTTAAACCAAAAATCCACTTTACCTTTCGGAACATAATCGTCGGAACCCACAGGCATGTCAGTCCTGTTTCCGCCACCTCGTATTCCTTGTGATGGTTGTTTTTCTTCTGTAAACGTTTTGCAAAATTTGATTAACATCATTAATGAAAAGAAATATAACGTTGGTCATAATCAATTGTCATAAAAATGTTCTTAAGCTTTAATCAGAGCGTTAAATGTACCTTCAGAAAAACTAACCTTTTATAGAATCAGAAAAAAGTATTTTAGCAGTTTTTCTCATTGACCGAACTCGAATTTTGATAATGTACATATTATCTCATTCTTAGACATTTTTTTGCACATTGGAATTATTTTAAATGTTTTTCGTTTAAAATTGCTATCTACAATGTCGATTAATGATCTAGTTTATTATTAGTAATTCCAGCGATTAGGATTAACATTTTTGTATGACATCTTTAAGCATGAACTTACTAAGTGAAGATAGGGTGTTTCCCAGACAGTCTTGTGTTTTTCCAAACGTTATGTGGTATAAACATTTGAAGATTTCTTTCAGCATTTTTGCAATATCCAGAAGTATTTGTTCAAACTCCCCGGTTTCGAAATATTTCAGTAGTTTTAACAAACCCCGATATGTCGTACATTTTATTTTAATTACAATGCACTGTTTTTCCATATCGCAAACTTCACCACCATTATTTTCAATTCCATCTAGAATTTTATCAACCAGTCTTGTTAGTTTTAGAATCTCTTCAGTTTAACTGTACTTTCGTGAATAAACTTTTTTGACTAGAATTATTTCAAATGTGTTCGAATTATAACAAAATCTGTAACTCATCAAGGTGACATGCAGAACACATATTTTAACTCCATCAGCTCAAGGTCATACTTAAGGTGATTCATTTTCAGTGTCTGCTCCATATCTTTTAACCCCTTCAAGGATTTTGATGAAACTTGATATGAATTATCATCATACAAAGATCATGCACCTCAAAGTCAAGGTCACACTTAAGGGTCAAAGGTCACGAGACTATATTTCTCAAATCTCTTGAATAATTTACTTGAAGTCTATGTCGAATTGTTGCCTTGATCAAGGTCAAGGTCACATTTTGGGGGTCAAAACTTATTAGACTTAACCTACTTGACCCTTTGTAAGATTAACAAAAAACTAAGGTCAAACCTTCAGAGTCTTAATTTGACACGTAACACATATGTTTGAACAGCTTAAGATCAAGGTCACAATTAAGGGTCAAAGGTCATGAGACTATATTTAGTGATAGCTAGTCAAAAGAATTTTAAGCCTGTTCCAACATATTTTGGTCTTTGTAACGGTTCACCGAACCATTGTTTCTGGGAAGAACCAATACTAGACTCATATTCTCCGTATAAATTGCCAACTTTCTCTCATAAAGAGACATGTTTTGAAGCAGAGCTCAAACCCATAACCATCAATCTATGCGTGTCTAAGTGTGCATGAGAGGATATAGTGATTCCAAGTCATCAACTCTAAACACTTGACAGCGGAGGCGGATTTCAGTGATAGCCCTACATGCTACCGCTCGCTCCCTTAGGGTTTCTTAATTGTTAAAATTTGACTTAATAAACTCTAACTTCTACTTATACACATGTATGTGTATATAAACATGCATGAGCGTTAATTTCATCTAATATTTTGCAAGTACGTACATTTATGAACTTATGAAACAGACAGATTTATCACAGACATCACAGATTTAGATTTTTAGATTTTATTTCTAAAAGGTTTCTCTTCCGACTCAGAGACTCCATGTTTTTCATGTACTGTGCGAAAATGCATGTACATCGAGTCCGTTATCAGTATAAATACTTACTAAAGACGACCGCTACAGTTTCATCATTTTTTTCAAGCAATTAGAATTTTATGAAATTTTGTTCGTTGTTAGGGTAAAACCTGCTAAGTCAAAATATAAAATTTATAAAACATGTTCTTATTTTTTATTAAACAATAATTTATAAAAAATCAGTTAAGGCTTAAACCAAAAATCCACTTTACCTTTCAGAACATAATTGTCGGAACCCACAGGCTTGTCTTTCCTGTTTCCGCCATCTTGCTTTCTTTGTAATGGTTGTTTTTCTCCTGTAAACGTTTTGCAAAATTTGATTAACATCATTAATGAAAAGAAATATAACGTTGGTCATAATCAATTGTCATAAAAATCGTCTTAAGCTTTAATCAGAGCGTTACATGTACCTTCAGAAAAACTAACCTTTTATAGAATCAGAAAAAAAAGTATTTTAGCAGTTTTTCTCACCGACCGAACTCGAATTTTGATAATGTACATATTATCTCATTCTTAGACATTTCCTTGCACATTGGAATTATTTATGATGTTTTTCGTTTAAAATTGCTATCTACAATGTCGATTAATGATCTAGTTTATTATTAGTAATTCCAGCGATTAGGATTAACATTTTTGTATACCATCTTTAAGCATGAACTTACTAAGTGAAGATAGGGTGTTTCTCAGACTGTCTTGTGTTATTCCAAACGTTATGTGGTATAAACATTTGAAGATTTCTTTCAGCATTTTTGCAATATCCAGAAGTATTTGTTCAAACTCCCAGGATTCCAAATATTTCAGTAGTTTTAACAAACCCAGATATGTCGTACATTTTATTTTAATTACAATGCCGTGCTTTTCCATATCGCAAACTTCACCACCATTATTTTCAATTCCATTTAGAATTTTATCAACCACTGTTTTTAGTTTTAGAATCTCTTTTTCAACACCGGTTCGGTTCAAAGCTGATTTGAAAATCCTAATGATCTTTGTTTCCCCTAAATTTGTCAAATGATCGCTTGGACCCCTCAAATCCATCTTTGCTCCAACCACTTTAAACAGAAAAAAAAACACATTAGTGTATACGAGTACAGTATGTAAAAATATGATCAATAGAAATAAAATGTTTATGGATTTCAGATATCAGTAAACTAAAGGAAAGCACTTGTTAGAACTGGCAAATGTCTTCCATTTACAGAAGCAATCAACCATAGTTAACATTAAGTAGTTTATGTGCTTAGCCTCAAAAGTTCATGTTACCGCACCTTTATGAAATTACTCAATACGCACATGAAGTTTCAACGTTGTGGAATTATCCATCGAAGGAACGTATATACAATAAAACATTCATACGAAAATTCTATATGACTCATTTATGAAAATTGCATATTTAATATAAACTTTCGTAAATTATACTTAAAAGAATTTAATGAATTAATCTGTCTAATATTCAAAGGTAGAAAATTCCAAATAAAGCTAATTTGAATGTATCTTTCATGTATTAAGTCTTATGTTTTGGTATTATGAGATCTTCATTGAAAGATATCCATTGAAAGAAAGTGTTCAGGGTCATACATGTATATAATTCTTTGGTTGTTGAAATGTCAAAAAAGGAGAGGGCCTGCAAGTTATTTGAATTTAAATTTTTACAAACTTAAATCATAAAATGAAGTTTGTCATATTGTTAATATATATGTCATAATCGCAATAGGAAATTGGATTTCAAATAAGTGTATAGAAATGTTAAGGTACAGCCATTTCTAGATGTATTAAAATATACTACCTTGAACAAAATGAAAATCACTCCTCTTTGGTATCATCAACATTTCTTTGATCTCTGCAATTTATGATAATAATAATGATAAAACAAACAAATTTGAACTTAGTGTGAAAAACACACAGACACTAATTTAGAATAAATAGAGCAAATATCAGCCAAGAGCTTACAACATTTAAAACGAAACACATTGTGTGTCATCATTAAAAGCATTAATCGTGATGCACAGGTACAGACAGACATCTTAATCACTAACTGTGTTTATCCTGAAATGTGTATGCATATTGTTCAAATTTCTACGTGTAAAACTATAATCACGGTATATAACGTGCTTTGAATATATGTAGAAAATTTTGACGCCTCTCTCTCTCTCTCTTTGATGTTGATTCTATCTTGAATGAGTCTCGATAGCGATCAATATAAGTTGTTTGATTGTTTGAACTTGTTTTACAATCGAGATTAAATAAATTAGTATGAAATTATATCTTTTAAAAGTGGGAGATCAAAAGTTTGCATGAATTTGCTAATTTGAAAACTGATTGATTAGAGTTCAAACTTGTACATGTTTAGTGTGTTAAACGCATTTGGAAACCCGACTAATTTATCAGTTAAAAGTACCTTGTATCATTTTGTAATTCCTGTCAACTTTCCCTGAGACGTCTTCAACCATAGTCGTTAGTTGTTCTGCCATTTTTTCATCGAATTTGCTTATTTCTTTGAGTCTTTCAGTTGCTGAGGAAACGTCAATTAGATCTGTGTGAAATTGTTTAACGAAATTCTGACATTTATTTTGGACGTCAGGGTCAAGACCTTTGCTAAGTGTAATCAACAGAGCAGCTAATTCTTTCCGTTCGTAGTCATACTGATCCTCAGTCATTGACATTGACCCTCGATGTGCTTGTAAATTATGTCTGAGATTTATTATCAAGTAGCAATATGTTCTGATTGTTCAAAAACTTGTCGTCTGCTCTGTCCAAAAGGCTTCCTTCTGTATGCCCGACATTTGCGTATTTGTAGTCAATGGCTTTAAGGTTTCTGGCCTTGCGACCTTTATTATTCTAATCTCATTCTCATTGCATCTCAATCTATCTGTTGTGTTGCGTTATCGGTATTAGTTTTTAATATTTGTATTATCGTTCTACGTTTGAATTCAACTCACTTTGAAAATGCTATACATTACTTTGGTTTATATGTTGAACACTTTACTAATATTGCAAGTTTGAGGAAACATAACTAGTCTTATCATGTTATTAAATAGTGGTTTCACATTGCTTGTTAAGTCGAAAAACAGTGTTTGACTCTCGGGTCGCTGAGTGACGTCATTCATTGGATTTGTTTGCGATTCGGATTCGTTTATATCCATAAAAGCAATTAACATTTGTACATGCAATTCACTATTCAATAATTTTTAAAAACTAGCATAAACATTGAACAAAGTAATCAAAATTCAGACATAGATACTCTGTGGTATTTACGACTATGCACCGTGATCTCAACATTTGCTTCTCTTTGTTATAGAACATGGTATGCCACCCTCAACCCTTTAGATAATAGAGAACGGGAACACAAGTGTATCTGATGTCTTTTGTGCATAGCTAATGAAATACAATCTTGGCATGCACTAATTATGGTTATGCAAATATTTAAAACATAATACATGTACTCAACAGGCCGTATGATATGTACCCCAATGCTCCACAATTTGTAAATCCAAAAAAAGTAGTAACTCTTTGTTAATCCAATATAATAATTCATAACAATAGAAAAAAAACAAAAAACAGTTAAGCTGTAGTTTACACAAACACGAGGTAAAAGTCCGCAATAACTAGATAAAAAGAAATATATTTCCCTTACAGACTTAAAGACTTCAATTATTATGGTCTTTATTTCTTCGTCAAAATATGTCCCAGAATACAGCTGTGACGATATAAAATCTATTTTTTTCGGGGGAGCATCGCCCCGGATCCCCAGAAATTGTGTGCCTACAAATTGCATTTAAGCAGCTACGCCCCTGGCTTTGTCCGTTACTTAGCCGTCGGGGAGTGCTTCAATTTTCGATAAAGCATCCCAAGCCATATACAGTAAACTCCGCTTATAACGATATTCAGGGGACCGTAGACTTAATATCGTTATATCCGAATATCGTTATATCCAAAGTAGACGACTGACGGCGGCCGAAACCGAAAGTAGATAAGTTTTGTATACGATTTATTTACATGTACATGCAAATGTTTTTGTTATTTCATCAAATGTTATGAAAATATAAACCTAATTGGGAAATATCATTGGATCTAATACAAATACAAAAGGAATGCATGTCTCATCTTTTTTCTAGCCGGACTAAATGCCGTAGTTTCATATGCTTTTACGATAGCATCCCAATTTTTTTAAATCGTGCTAAATGAAATTTGTTTAATTCCGAAATCAGTAGCAATGTCTTGCTTCTATGAAAGTCCCTTCTCGCCTTCACATTTCATTTTGTACTCAGATTCTATACCTAAATATTTTCTCTTCCGACTCGGAGACCCCATGATTGTTTTATGTATTGCATGAAAAAAACATGTACAGTTTACGATTAATACATTTGTGTATAAATATTTACTCAAATATGTTTCCGCTCAGCAAAAGGCATTTAACTATAAACGTGTGTAAATCGCGTTTAATGTAAAGAATTGTTAGTACGATAATTCGCTCGATTAGCCGTTATCGTTTGAGCATCGGTCATTGTCAAGCATTCACACCGTCTCGCAAACTATGATTATCTCTTTAAAGGGAAAACAAAGCGTTCGGGACCTTGAAAACGCATCGTTATATCCGAAATATCGTTACAGCCGATATCGTTACATCCGGAGTGAAAGTATATGAAATATAGAAGGCCTGAGTCGAGACTGCAACAACAGCATCGTTATAAGCGGTATATCGCTATAAGCGATATCGTTATAAGTGGAGTTTACTGTATGACTTCTCTTTGTCCTCGTTAAACAATAAATAGTGAAGAAAGTGTAAATTTTATAAACAAGCAACCGCCGACTTACACACTTTACTTCTGAAGTTCAATTAAACGCTCGTTTAAACAGGTCGTTGTTCTCTGCATAATTTTTATAGAGCTTACAATTACTAAATAAACTGTATATCAAAATTAATGCCTGTGGAAATAGTCAAGCAAAACCACTCATACGTACCTCAAATTTTGCATACCTTCCTGTGTTTTAAAACAGAAATTACATGCACAGATAGGATTTCATCTGTAATTCTTACACATCAAACATTTCAAGAGGTGTAGCCAATTACCCAAAAACTAAAATATAATCCATACACACAAATGTCATCTTATGATAGTGTAAATTAACATATGTTTTATGCTTCAACTCCAGGCCCGTTAGATCGAGCCGAAACTTCATGTACCAGAGAGTACTTCACAAATAGTTTTAACACTTGTTGGAGTCAAATTACTGTAGCTGAATGTATTCCGACCTGTTAATGGTTGCAAAGGTAGACAACCAAATATCTGCACAAAAGGTCTTTATATTGCAGGTAGGTTTAATGAAGCGTGTCAGAAAATGTTTGCCGATTTTTAATCCGCTTTACTTAAAGGTTATGTTGCACAAAGTAAACTTTAAAGAAAGGCATATAGTTAATATTTTTCAATACTATCAATATTTCATGCAGTTAATTAGACTTATTCAGCAATATAAAGTCAAAACTAGTTTACGTTCAGTCAGGAGACACACTCCTTTGAAGCAGGAAGTGTAAAACAAGACCGGGACTAATTTTTCTAGGAAGGACATTTGGTATAATGTGTGCACTGAGAGTTTACTCCCTTTATAAATGTAGATTTACTATGAGGTATAAGTATGCTAAATAGATTTCCAAGGTGTAGTTATAAGTTATAAGATTTTCGGTATAGATCTCACCTACTACTGATATGCAAAATCACCCTAGATCCACTTAAATATAGAAATATTTATATATATGTTATTCAATACTGTATGGCACGGTATGCCACTAAATTGCAGCTGAATGACACCGCCCTCTTCTATGGTTTAGGTTAAGTGGTCTTTGGCCAAAATGCACCCGATATTTATATTGTTACTTAAGATATGTTGGAAAAGATGAATTTAGAAATTACTTTTTGTACGTAAATTTGATACGTGTAATATAAAACAATACTATTGGGAACATTTCCGAATCTACATCATTGGCCGGACCTATGAAAATGTGTCTGTACGTTTGACTGAAGGTCAATGGTCCAGATACAGTATGTTCAGCTTTAATCTTCATTTCATATTAGAATTAATTATTCTCTCAGCAACAACTTTTTTCACGGGATCCATTCCTGTCAACACTGATAAGATAAAAAGAATCTGCATGCAAGCTCTACAAATGGTTTGAATACCAACCAGTTGAGTTTATATTGCCATCATGCCTTTTTGCTATGCTCATGCATGCTACCCATGTAGCATAAACCATTGGATGCTTTAAAAAAAAAAATTGTTATGGGAAAATTCTAGTATTCATCAACTCGATTTCAGCCAATCAGGAGTGAAAGACATAGTGTAATTCAGTTGTTTGGTTCCGAGTCTCGCCTATTTAACACACTGGTACCTATATTAAACTAAATTCAAGTAGACCTTGTATATTCTAATAGTCTACTGCTTCAAATATTTGTTTGTCATGATGGTAAAACTGGTTACCAAATAACCTCTAATAGTAAACTGTACTTTCTTGCATACCGGATCGGGGTATCCGTATTTTCACCAGTGCCTGACAATCTCATATTACATTCCAAATGTACTATGACTTTCGCGAATTACTTGTGACGTAACGTTATAAACAATGTGACGTCACTTTCCAAAACACATCATCTGAATAACGTTAAGTTTTACATCAAAAGGCGTCATTTCGATAAGTTTGCATTTAAATATCTATTTTAAAGTGCAGAACCGTATGCAAGAAATATTTTCTACCATGATATATTAGGTTTAGATGGAAATATCCGTCACCTCGTGTCACTGTTTCGCGGGATCTCGGCACAGCCTCGTTCCCACCAAAACAGTTACCCTCGGTGACGGATATTTCGATCTGAACCGCATGCTCATGGAAGACACACATAATATCAACCATGTACGTAAAAGCGTACGTCTCAATTAACGATAGTGATAATTTTACGTCTTGGGAAGAAAGCATTGTCAGTACAATTTTGACCTTGCTTTTCATAGGGTTGTTTGACGACATTGTAACAGGTTGTATTAAGAACCCACGCTAAAGACAATATCATACTTAGATACCAAAACATTTATATGCATAGAGTACGAGTCTGCTTTGATTCGTCATAGAGTGTTCTTTACTATACAGTTCTAGATGCCCACATGGCTGACCTATTGATATTTGTATACGAAAAAAGTTTACCATCTCCATTTATGTTTTACCTGAATCCCTCCCCAAACCCCCTGCCGAACATTGCTTCCAACTGAATAAGTTAAACTTCGTTCGCACGAACTTCATTCGCTCGAACATTACCGATCGCTCGAACCCGACCGGCGGTCCCGGCAAAAGCTCTAATACTATATAAATCATATTATTCCACAACCGAGACCTCGAACACCGATCTCTCGAACCTGTACCGCGGTCCCTTCAGATCTATTTCATTGTAAAGTATACCTGTAGCCCGAACAATAATAGGTGCTAATTACACGCCACCTGGAGGTGGCGTGTATATTGGAATGCAGTAAGTAAAATTTCCATGGGGTGACGTAACTACTTTTAGACTGTGGATTGATTTCACAGTGTGTTCTTTTGAAACAAGCGGTATTTTGATTTGAGATCGCGAACCAGTCTAAATTTTACGGAAATAGCCGATTTTAAACGAATGACTACTAACAGATATTTGAATATACTTTACGAAACTACCAAGTTTATGATGTGTCCACTTCTTATTTAAAGTGTCTGGGAAGTTAAATTCGTTTGTTTACATAAATTTGTACCGCCATTCCGAAACAAACGTCTGAATAACGAGGTTATACGCTCTGAAACTCAATGCCTCGATAGCGCAGTGATATGTATCGCCGCTTGGCACGCTGGAGATCAGAGATCGAAACATCGCCAGAGTGGAATTAACTTTATTTATATAGTGCGAACAAATTAATTTATATCTTGGAAATATTTTTTCTTTCGTACAAGAATAATATAAATTGAAGCAAATTTATACATGTATGTTAGAATTCTAAACTTAGGAAAATAAAAAAATAAAAATTATTTCAATGATTTGATAATTCATACAGAGGAAACAATGCCTATAGACTTGACGTAGAATCATCTTTTTTAGCATTAAACATTAACAAATGGTCAGCCATATACAAAATTAGAGTGCAAAAAGATTAGGTTTGGTTAATCACCATACATTAAATCCAACATTACTACTTATCGCAACCCCCACTCCATTTGGTGGCGTTCAAACATTTGACTTGTCTCAATTATCGAGCAAACAATGCATTGATGATCAGCTGTCAAACACAAGCGTGTGTTATTCACACCTCGTTAAATTTACAATTTCCGGTTATGATGTACAAACAGACTGAAAGTCGCTCACGATGTGTATAGCAATAAGTAGCAGATTGGCTTTAATTTAAAATTTGTTTTCCAGACAATTATATATATTATTTAATGAATGACAAACATTTAATACTTTTACATTTTAAATTAGAACGCTTACAATAAAATGTGAGTTTTAATTTGTCTTTTAATCAAAGGTAAGCTATAAGTTTATAATATACATGCACATTTACATGTGTGTACCATTGTACGCGCAATAACTCCCGATGTGGTCTCGATAAAGGATGTATGGCAACCCTCGTGACTGACCATGCTGACAAACCTCGATCGCTCGAACTACCGATCCCTCGAACCGAAATCGCCGGAACCTCAACATAATCTAACAAACATATAGCTTAAAAAGACGGTTATGATGACCCTTTAGCGGTCGCATGAGCTAAAATCATAACGAGCGGAAATGTAAAAATTGTGTCTGCAAAAAGCCTAATCTGCAAGATTCATGTTGGTAGAGATTTTAATCTCTAATGTGTGGTATTAAGATTTGAAAATAAAATAGATTATGTGCATATTTGAATACATGCACTTTCGAAAGAAGCTACTAAAGCAAACGCAATGTTCAAATTAACTAAATGCTTGCAATCAAATGGGCAGTTATGGCTGATATAAACTGTGTGCAAATTGAGAAGCAAAACAGTCTGATCATATTTCAGCGGAACCGTTGCGATTTATAAAATGGTAAAAATGCTAAAATGTTCTTCCTTTCATTTCAGGCCCAGATGAGAAATCATAAGAACAATCATTCTTAGACTGGTATTTTCCTAAAAGAATGGATAGCAAGAAAGTAGGAAGGAAGTTTTAAAAACATTTTCTATTCTTTCTTCCTGCGACCTTTCTATTGACCCCAAGATCTCACAGTTTCATTCCCAACGTTAACTGTATGTATGAAGACGCCCGATATGTCAGCATATTGATTATTATTTGCTACCAAGTTTTTTAATCTCATGAATTAATTTCAAATCATACACATGTATCATAAATCAGAGGACAAATACTCTTATCAATCATCTGATGAAACATAAAACTAGAGCGTTTCTCTTCATGATACAAGTTCAAAACCGTTTCCTCAAGATTTTATCCTGACTAAGGAATTTTCTGGATAACATTGTTGTAAGACTAGTCCTACATTGTAACGATAACATGCCTTTGGTTCTAGGTAGACGAGAAGGATGGGTCCTGTTAAAGTGACTTTTGTCTTACTTTATCTATCTTATTTTTAGGTTGCAATGACGCACCTTAAATTTTAGATAAATATTTCCGTATGTCTAGACTGTATTTTCATCAATAAGTTAAATATATCGACAAAGGAACTACAGTAAATAAGACTGACATCACAATTTAGTCTTTTATTTAATATTTAAGCACTTCAAATACACATTTTAACCATTTCATTGCACGTTAAGAGAGGTAAAAGGATATATAATTGCAATTTTCAAGAAAATAACGATTTCCATGTAATGTCTCGTTTATGCACAAAGCATCAGTTTAGCAACCTTTTATAATTAATCCTTGTCGACCAAAAACATTATGAAACAAGTGTTAACAAATATTTACTGATATTTACCGGAATTTTTAAATGGGTTTTCTTTGGAAATTTTGCTGCAATTCTTTACCTTATTTTTACATATACCAGATTTAGTATGGCTCTCAAAGATTTGCAATTCTATACCTTACTGTAAGGCAGAACCGAAAGTACTAGTATAAAATCATTTTTAATTAATGCCTCATGCTAAAGTTGACTTTCAGTGATGAAAATTGCAATTCTATGTTTAATTAATATCTTTTTGTTGGTACATTTGTATCCACTTACATAATCAACACTGAATTGTCCATGGTCACGACGTTACCAGAAAAGGCAATGCTTTAGGGGAAGAGCCGGTATCCACTTACAGGGAGCAGAATTTATCAAATTGAAATGAAGAATGCAGCCTTTATTATAGAATTTGGAAAAAAAAACCTTTTAAAAGACAACTTTTAAACGATAAATGGCTCTACTCGGTACAAATGTAAATGCAAAAGTCATTTCATTGCGCTGTTTTTACACCCGACAAAACCTTAGAACACAATTATGTGAAATAAGTTATGTGTCAGTTAACACGACAATAAAAAGCTCTATTATGTACAAACACATAATTATATACAGATAGCAATAAAGCGGTATAACCTGGTCAAAGCATACATTTACATTTCTTGCACATACACGCAACATTCTATAATAGTACAAATATTTCCATATGTTTATCTCTACATGAGAACGTATAGAATCAAATTCATTTATTGAAAACAGTGTTATCACAATAAGCAGCTACATGTTTAAGTAACTTATACAACAGGAGCAGATTTTACAAAAGACAAACTATTGCATACAGTATTCAAGAAAAAAGCAAATATAGATAGTAAACTCCGTATGTAACGACTCCGGATATAACGAAATGCCGGATATTACGGAACTTATTTTCTCTGTCCGATTTTTTTCTTTCTTTGTTTTCATATGAAAATGTTGTATGGATATAACAAACTCCGGATATAAGGAACAAATTAAAATGGTTCCAAGGAGTTCGTTATAAACGGAGTTCACTGTATATTGTACGTGAAATTCAAAAGTGCAAATACGATAGTATGGTCCAAGCTCAATAAATGATAAATTTAACGTTAAAGTAGTTTGAATTATCAGTTGCACCAATAGTATACCGTCAGTCTCGATCACTACCGAGATTACCTACCATTATCATGTAAAATTCTTCATCTACGAAAAGTTAATCAAAATACTTAGTATGTAAATGGTCAGATAAGGATCAATACGTGTGACATGCATATTAACCACTACAATTATTGCAGAAGCACATGGTGTGAACAAATTATGTAAGATTTTTATTGTCATCAATGGTAGAATACCTCGTAACTATTCCTTAAACATACATTGTACTTTATATGTAGTAAACAGATCAAACTTGAATACATTATACACTAATGCATTAATTATATCCCTCTACTGTTTGTGTAAAAATAACATTTCAGTATACATGTATATCACATCTGCAAAATCACAAGTTAAATGCGAGAAAAGATTGAAAAAAAGGTATTATTGCAGTGTCCTGGCACTTTTACATCCTGGTGGCATTTTTCCATCCTGCCTATGTCACTCAGTGCATATCATGGTCAGCTTGTAATTTGTCAGAAAATGGGTCTTTATTTGTAATTAAACGCCAGCCGACAACAGTTTGTACAGAACTGCAATCACGACAACGAACATTATCGCAGCCAAAATAACACCTGGTGAGATGTGCAGCTGCATATCTTGGAAGAAAAACCTCTTTATCTGGTTGGTCAGCTTGAACATGTACAGCTCAATATGTTTCATAACACCCACCACGGATTCAGAGGAATCATAAGCTGGAAGTCCAGGCTCGACCATACGCTTGATAAACTTCAGGGCGATGTTTTCAATATATATATTGTCGCCTTGGAGACGGTCGGTAAAGCTGGCCCAGCGGATTCGGTTTGATTCCAGAGCTCCTACAATGTTGAACTCGGGAGCAATTTCATCTTCTTTTTTAATAAACTCTTCCAGTGACATGCTATCGTTATCGTTTGTATCAGATATATGTACGCTAGCATCTCTAACAAGATCGTATTTTGTGATCAGCAAGAATACTTCTGCAGTGTCTGAAAAGATAAAAGTCATAAATTACTTACTGTAGAACGAGTCAGTTATAAAATTATCCCTTTTTGTATTTTATTAATTTTCAAAACTGTTTTAGAACAGGAAAATACTACAGGTATTTACAAATTGTTCAAGTTTACAAGATTATTTACAAAAGCATGGATCAAATTCTAACTTACATTTTCTCTTTAATGTGTTTGGGTCCGTTATTTTCAAAACTCCGGTCAAACATTCAATTAGTTTTTTAGGAATGGCCTCCCTGCAACTCTGCATGAATACAACCTTAGTTACTCTCCAAGCCGGATTTGGTGTTGGAAAAATGCGTTTCAGACTCCCTATTCCATAAGCTTTCTGTTTTTCCTCTAAGGCTTCTATATGCGTTGCTGGTGGAATAAAACCTGAAAACAATTACACATGAATATTATAATTAATGGTAATGTATGTTCCAGTAGTTGACAACAAAACTGGCCTGCCATGTTTGCTTCCAAACTTGATTATAGATACATGTATAAAACCTGTAGTGTAGCCAGAATTATCAAGCTTTCAAGCCAACGGCTAGGAAGGTAGAGACGCCTATCAATCGTCGACGTAACACTCTAAAACAATGCAAAAGAGGGTGAAGGTGCAGAAATTGCTCGAAAATAACGCAAAATAAATTGTTCACCCTTAAAATCGAGAAAATAATTTAGTATCGTTGCTTTCACCCTTACAAAATCGAGAAAATGATTTAGTATCGTTGCTTTCATTTTATACCCGCAATTTAAGGAAATGTAACACTTCAGAAACTATAAGGCAGTGGACTCTTTTTAAATTAATTTGCTTTTTCAATGCTTCTTTCAAATAATATGTGCCATGATTTAGCACTAATTTATAGACTTGAATAAATGACTCATACGAAATCCATATTTATATTTAATGTAGCGAAAACGTTGATTTGGCTATCCTAGTCAATATTCATAATCCACTTACTTTGATAGGCTTACATGTATTTTCATTTCTATCTGTTAATCAGAGAAAAAACTCATTTAATAAAAGTTAAATAAAAGCTATTTCTTACCTGTTTTAGATAATTCATTGCGTGTTAATATTTCTTGACAACAATACAATATGGTGTTCTTGGATAGTAGTGACATTTTAAACTTTGCTAATTAAGAGAGAATTACCCCCAACAAGGAGTTCTAATATCTCGCGCAACTCAGGACTGTCGTTGTCTCAAAGTCCAGCACAATCAACAATATGTGGCAACTTTTTTACTATTTTTTCCATTCTCTGTCTTTTGTCTTCATCTTTTATTGTTTCCAAAGTAACACCACAATTTTCATACCTGAAATAAAATCTCTTTGAATAATATTTATGGCGTAATACTTAAAACAATATTTACGGCATCAGGCCCCATTTTTTAAAACAACTATTACGGAATAGTATTTGTTAACAATAGCAAGATATATCAAATAACAATGTTACGTTTTGTTCAGTTTGCCATGCATCTTAAACTCTTATACATATATATTAAGCTTAAAGATGGTATTGATTGCTTGATTAACATAATTGCTAAGAGAATGGTAACCTTCCTCATTGGTTTAACATTTCAATCCTTTTAAAACTTCACAAAATAATCTTTTCTGTCAAACCAACCTTCCCAAATCCAAGGTAACCTACTGTGCACGTCCTTGTCCTTGTTTTGCAATGTGGTAGTATTTTCCTGTGAGGACTTTATGAATGGTATTGACCATTGTGCTACCCAGCACCAGTCTTCCCTATCAACATTATGACCTCAGCATCTGTGCGATCTGACCTTTCAAGTAACTCGATGATTTCATCAAACAATGCAGCATTTTCTTCGGCGACGTCAAGGTCTACCAACTGCTCTGAGCCTGGAAACACGACCAAAAGGAAGTTTAATTACACTGAACACGTATGTACCACTGAACACGTATGTATATAAGAGATGTACACGCTAGAAACTGATGTTAAGATGGATAACGGATTAGCGATAAATACGGGGAGTTTCTCAAAGTTGTTACTGGCGTTCATGTAGATTGTACAATTTTTTAACTATTTTATTTACGAAAGAGCCTAACGGTTCACAAAGGCAGGCCATACTTTTTAACTAACAGATAGTATTGTGTAAGTCAGACCTCACTCAATAAGTGATTATATTTGACCAACTGAATGTCCAACGGATACAGTGTACTTACTATGGGTGTTATTGCATCTAAATGTTTACGCCTTTAATACCCATGTTTTTGCATTGTTAGGCAATACTATAAGATGTTAAAGACCCTACTTAAAGATTTAGCTAGAGGAATCATGCGCATTGTAGTTCCGTAAACCTTCATAACTGTGTCATTATTCTTTTGCAATTTGTTTAAAAAGGTCACTTTATTGGAATTTTGTGCAGAAACCAGACGATATAATGTTCTTTTTGAAAAAAACGCGTTTGTTTTACTCATTTTGTAAAAACTAATCTGCTAGTTGTTAAAACCCTTAAATGGGCATTCCCTACATCTAGCAGATTATATTCTCGAAACATAGATTATGTGTTGAATGAACGTTAAATGATAAATAAATACAATTTCAAAGAACCTATGCCGAAAAATGCCTCATTTTACCATAATTAATCAGTATAGAGGCTTTCTGTAATAAATCGCATCCTTCCATTAATAGTACAACAACGACTCTACATAGTTAATGGTACTGTAGCATATCTTAAACCACTGATTTTATCGATAATGACTTGAATACATAGCTAAAACCTTTAGGCAAAGTTATAATACTTCCAAAGATTCATTATTTATGTTTTTAAGATTATTTAGTCCGACATCAGTTACAGGGTATGTCCCTTTAAAATTATCCGTTCGGATTTTTTTGTCTGCTTACCTGATACAGTCAAGAGCAAACAGCTGTTCTGCTGCATATTTTTTACGTCTTGCCCACAGTTTCTAGTGAAAATTTTACAATGATATTTAAACATAAGGTGTAAAAGTGAATGCCTAAATCAATAAAACATGTGAAATTCAGCATAACACTTTCAGAAAAATCTATTAGATATATCCGCGAGTTTGGTTTAACGTTACCACAACACCATATCGTTAAACACGGTTTTCAAAAGCGTTTGCTACGCATTAAATAATTTAGTAGCGTTTTATTTCAAAAATATAGAAATACTTAAAGAAATGTATATGGGAATCTTTTAACTTGTTGATTCGTTGTGATAACCTTTTTTTCAAAACTCAGCAAAAAAAGCGTCTCGTTGTTCGTGGAAATGTAACTGCGCAGGGGTAAATTAATAACAAACTTATCATTGAAGCCATTCCATTTATGCCAAGACACGCTACCTGATGTTTTTCAACAAGACTATGCGCGTCCACATGTTGTAAGAGTAACACGTGCTCATTTGGCTTCTGCCAACGTCAATGTTATGACGTGGCCGGCTATGGTAACCGACATAAATCCCATTGAACATACATGGGATGAACTCGGGGGACGTTTAAGCCGCCACTATGTCTTAAACAACTTGAACAATTTGGCAGCAGTACTGGTAAAGGAATAAAATAGATTGCCAGATTTTGTTGTTCAGAGGAATGTGAATGCCATGAGGAGGCGTATTGAAACTCTCATTACAGTCAGAGGTTGACTCAACCTAATCAACAAATCACCATCAGTTGCATAAACGTCTAAAAATACGATGTAAGTAATGAAACAAATATTATCAATAAAACGATAAGATTTTCATTACGCCCCTTTATAAGTTCAAGATTTCTTCCGGCAAGTAGAGTCACGAAGGAACATGAAAAATCAAACGCTCGACTCGTAAAAAGATCAAACTTTAATTTTGAACATTAAAATTCAACATGAAATAACAAAGTTTAAGATATGCATAGACTCATAGTATGGGAGGTTTCTTTTTTGGCTGAGTATACAATCTTGAGGGCGAGCAGTTTATAAGAAAACTTTACAGGTAAAAGTACGCATAGAAAACATTATAAATAATTGCAACAGTTACATTTTACTCTGACAAGAATCAACCTCTAAAATTATACTGAAATTTTACTCGGTAGTACTTTTGAGAAAATCCCCTGTTTATATCGTTATTCAGATGTCCATCCTCACATCAGTTTACCGCCTGTACATCTCCATATGCACTGACTGGGACGTTATTGCCACCTGTCTTGAAAATGTTATTTCAAGAAGTTTATTCAACATGTTCAAATTAAAATCTAAGGTTAGGGTCCGTCCTAACCTTAAATACCTAATATTTTAAGCTGAACTCTTAAATTATGATAGGGCCTAAATCAAATGATTAAGTAATAATGTCTAGATCGTGCATAAATATTACATCAAAATGATAGGCCTATCTGTTCGCTTATGTGTTAACGTGATTGTACAAAATACATCACATTATTAAACATTGTTAAGCGTCACAGCTATTGATTTTACGTGTAGTCTAGAGCACATCTATTGCTTTAAAACAAACTTAAATGACAATTAAATCAAGTAACATCATGTAGGTTACAGTATAGTTTAAACAGTAGCCTATTAACCACGCACGATCTGAAATACCTCTTTTACTTATTAAAATCTAACTGTTTTGTTCTAGAGCCATTCTACTATCCAGTGCCGATTTCAGGTTAAACTGCCTCCATCATATAAAAAAAACTTGACAAAATGCATGAAATAAGATCTTATATCTACTCAAGATCTTATTCAATGCACTTTGAATAAATGATTTAGTTTTTATCAGACTAGCAACTGGTATACAATTACTACTTCACATCGTCAGTCTTTAAACAGAGTGGTAACATATTATTCAATGCAGAGTGCTCAAGGAGGCAGACTACAGTTTTCTTGGCTTTTCACACAACACTCGACTCCGCAACTTTCAAAACCACAACCCAAACACTGTAATACCTGAAACAAATGTAGTACATATTTAGCATGATCATGTGTGACTCAGTAAAAATGCCAGTAATTTCAGTCCGAAACCAAAACCGTCATCCACCAGCTCAGCATTCTGTGTTTTCAAATATCGCGAAATCTGACGACAAAATAACACATTTTGCTAATGTTTGCACTACCACTGAACATTCTTCGACACTGATGGAACCAACTGCTACACTGTTTCCGATTCTTGAAACACTGTAAATCGAGAAAACAAGCTCAATGCTACAAGGATTCCATACCGTTTTTTTCAAAATTTCAAATCTCCAAGGGTCCCTGTCAAAATGAAACTTGCATTCCCGACTAATTCTAGACAGACATGCTTTCGTACTTGGCAGCCATTACGTCACTACTGCAAGGTCAATGCCACTGGTTTCACTTTCATCAAATCGCTAAATCTCAATACTTGACAATGAAAATGCATATATAGCATGTATTAATATTATCAACCAAGACCATGCACTTGGATCTGCATTTTACCTCTAATTTGTAAATTTAACCCTGGCCAATTCGTCACTAACAGCCTGAAACCGTATACTGCCTCCCAAACTAACTGTGTCTGGGTTTAATGTTTATAGCCTTAATTGCTGTGTTACGAGGTTGTTTACATTAGACACGGTTTAAGAGCGTGTATCGTAGTCAATTATGTCGCTTGAATTTATTATATTTCATTAACTGAAATAGGTAAATAGATCTGAACGTAACATAAAAGCTTTCTTTTGAAGGACATAATGAAAATTTATATTGCCAATAGGCCCATCCAATCAAATATTTTTTCATATTTCCTCACCTGTACGTAGATCTTCTAATTTATGAAAAGCCTGACCTAATTTTTTTCTGTACGGTATGCCTACAGAAAGTATATAGGCTACCTAGCATAAAAAAGTTCAGAAACCAAATATTAAACAAACATTACCTGAGACTGAAGCCATTCTTTATGTTAAACATAAAATAATTCACTAATTTAAACAACACAATGTTAAGACCATATCACCACTAATTTTCTATGCGCAATAATTCCTACTTTCGTTTTCCCAATCGTAGAATTGATCTATTTTTAGAATTTATTTAACTGCGGATAGCTGAATTTTACGTGGAATAATTTGAAATATGGGACCGAAAAAAGAGAAGTTAGATCGTGAGCCAACTATTAAGCGGCGACCATTAATAGAGTTCAGTGACACAGAATTCATTTCTGAAGATGAAGAGTAAGTAATTTCGTAATTTTAAATTCTGATATAGATTTGCACACTGTAGAACCCTGGACGCTATAATGCGGTTTAAGAGCGTCTAATTTACAGGTATAAGTACCATAAATACATTTCCAATTTGAACATGGGTGGGGGCGGGAGCACATACAGTAGAAACATAGCTTTTTTTATCCAATTTCAATTGGGTGCTTAGAATGACCGAAAAAGAACCGAAAAATAGTTTAAGTTTACCGAAAACAACTTTTTTTCAAAAGGTAATGTACGATTTATAGGTTACGTATCAAATAAATGAAGGAATTTGTATGTAGTGATTTTTTTTCTGTTTTGATAAGTTCCCGTGCCGCATCCATTAGTTTTCGGTGTGCAATATTTATTTTTCGATCTTTTTACTTGATTTGTAATGCGCCCACTATTTACAAATTTCTTCAATTAAACTGTAAGTTATATATAGATCTACTCTTATAAAAAAATGATTGATTTCGGTCTTCATAAACTGTTTTTCGGTCTTTTTCTGTTTTTCGGTCTTTTTTGGTCATTCTATGCACCGATTTCAATCACATAGTTCACATAGTTTTAGAGGCCAAATATGGTTTATGTCAACATATATGTTTCTTAGGCCCTTTTAGTTTGTTTTCCCTAGTATGAATGGTTTGTGTTTCTTTGTCCTTGTTGTTGCTCCCTTGAATATATTTCATTCACTTTCTTTAAAAATACACATTCAAGAATTTATAAATTCAATCGTGAATTATCCAGCGATTATTTCAAAAGAAATATTCATCCCCTTATTTCAGCCATTTGATTTGATTTGATGAGAATTTTATCAAGGTCCGTCCAAAAGAGCACTTATGTTAGCTTGATATTTGGATGAGACCCCGGCATGTCTCCCGTCATGCCTAAAAAATAAAATTTTGAAGCCAGAAAATAGGAGAAATTTACCTGACTGCAATTTCCAGCCAGTATAGCCAATGTTTGTATTTGATTGGTTACCAAATAGTAGGCCAATCACGGCGACCAATGAGATCTAAGTGTGATTGACCTAGTTTGTATGTCTGGATCGTGGTAGCCTAACAGTTTTTAGAAAATTTTGATACTAGATGTTATATGTGTTTGTTTTGTAAAGTAAAAATCCCCTTTAATAAAGTGTTGTCCTATTTTTATTTTGCTTAGCTTTTTGTGATGATAAAAAATTTAATTGTCCTGAATGATAGAATAAAATGTTGTCCGAAAAGATGGTTTTACTTATTTGAACAAGTTAAAAAGTATGCATGAAAGTTTGACCTATGTTTCTACTCTGAAATTTTGAAAATATAAAAACCCCTTAAAACCCAAATAAGCCAGCAACCGCACAGGCTACTTGTTAACTTTACTTCTTTAATTATAATGGTGTACAATAGAAAATTATAAAGAGACTTGTACTAGTTGGTTGTTTACTACCGGAGCTAGAAGCAAAAATCGGAGCCAGGAGAGACAAAAATGATTAACCAATCAGCAGGGTGCTAATGGCCGCCAGTTCGGTCTACTACTGTTGAAAAAGCACAGTCATTAATGTAATTATTTGAATCATTTGTATCATAAATTAGATAAAATGCCAAAATTTGTCTTTAAATATATGAATGTTGCTGTAGATCATGAGTTCGTAAAATAGAAATTTTATTCAAATTTTGTGGAATTTTGGTGAGAAATTCTTTTTAATTGTTTCAGAAGGAAATTTTAATTTTAATCTGTTAATCTGTTTTATTTTTTATTTATAAATAATAAAAGAAGTAAGTGTAGATCATGATTTGCATGATCGGCGATTCGGTCCTCGGACAGATGCTGGTGAACTACTATTCCTGATCCTGGTTGACTAACCAGTACTTTTCACATCTTCTTTGTTGTGAGTGATTGGGTTTTTCGTGCCTGAGTAAGATTGTTCTTAATGTAGTTTTGATCTTATATTACACATCTTTATTGGTTCGAAAATATAATTGCGAAAGTTAGATATGCTTTTCAAGATTAACATTGCTGTTCGTACTACTTGACCTGACCTACTTGTTGGTTTTGGGTGACCTACTGCGACTTTTAGTGCGCACGAACCGGATGGAGTTATAACAGGTGCGCGTTTGGCTTTTTTGGATCCGGCTATTTTTTGACAGTAGATTACTGCTTCCATTTAGGAAATTAGTAGTGTTTTATGCATTTTCTGCAATGTCTGGGGTATCTAGTTATAGGATCAATCACTGTTTTTGGTTAGTTATGACTTTTTATATGGGCATTAAGTATGCATTTTCTTGTTTAAGCAGTCATTAATTGTGATTATTTTTATTTTCTACGTTTTTCCAGTCATTGTCCTGGTGATTATTTTGGACATTTATTAGTTGTATGTTTGTTTTTGTAATCACCAGGGGTTTGTATATGCGTGGGTTATAATGGTATGTCGCCACAGACACTATTTTTTCCTATGTAGGTATCAAATTTCTTACTCAGACACTAGAACCGCTGAAAAGTAAAAATTTGTTAATTTCACATATTCCTATAAAATGACTAATATCTATCTAATCTACTGAGCTTCCGTCACATGTCAAGATGTCGGCTTTATACCGGGTTTGTCACGTGGTAGGTATTTGTAGTAATTATTCTATACATGTGTTTTTTATATATTTAGATAGAGAAAAAAGGATTTTTTGTCGATTTTGTTTAAATAAAGCTTTTTTCTTACGGTTTTTTGTGTTATATCTTTGGTCCTTGTTATTCTAAATATAATTTGGTCGAAATATAAACTGTCAATGTTTTGTATCCTTTATAAATTGTCTTTTATGCTACAAAATTTTGGAAAATCGCGGAATAAATTATCTGTAATAAAATTGTCTAATGTTTTCAATCTTTTCTATTTTCATTTCAATATCTTTACTAAATCGTGCTTTATAGTTATGGCTAGGGTGTTGGGTAGCCCTTATCTAGTTCTAAAGTTTTTTGTTATAAAATTTCCATGTTGTCCGGAGGTATATGAATTCAGTGTTTTAGATATGTGTTTTGTCTCAAAGATTCACCTGAGGTGGGGGTTTGATGTCCTTGACCTTTCTGTACCGGAAGCTCATTCTTGTTAACATATATACATGTATAATAAAGTATACTAAACTACTTAAAGGTAAATTACAGGACACCCCTGGTTTACAGAGAGTGTGTTAGGGGTTTCTTAGTGTGGAAATATTTGTTTTATGTCACTAAAATGCGATACTGGCTTGCCTATTCTAATCTAATCTACGAAATAACATATCTACAATCTATAATAGACTTGCCATATCTACCCCTATGTACTTTTATCAAATATAGAGTTGTGTGAGTTGTGTGCTGTGTTCTGTATATAGGGTCCTAGAGCTCAGGGCTAGCACCATGCATTCCGCGCACCATGCTCCTGCAGAGTCCAAGTACCGTTTTTCCCCCATTGCGAGTTACGCATTATTTCGTTAAGGTGGGAGTCCCAAATAAAGGGTAAGATACGGTTTTTAGTCGATCTACACTTGCGCAGTCCGTGTACTACATCATACTTCCCCTTGGTCTTTTGGTACGACCGTGTGGGTGTGTGGGTTCGAGTGATTGCCGGGCGGCATTAACACTCCGTAAAAATCACCTATGACGTTTGTGTTTTCAGTAGTGTGTATGTTTGTTCTGGTGTTTTGCCGAGCAGTCCATTATGTAATCGGTCCTAATCTATATTTTTTCATTGTATCCTATATTTTTGATAAATTCGAATACGGCCAGGCGAATATCTTGTGCTATTTCTTTTGGTGGATCTAACAGAGTTTTTTCCGTAATAGTTATTAGTTCTAATTTCAAAAGTTTTGTTTCAAATATTTTCCTTTCTTCCGAATATAATGGGCAGTGAAACATTAGATGGCCAAAATTTTCTATTTCGTTACAGTGTTGGCAGTTTTTGTCTTCTATGTATCGGTCCCCTTTAAGATAGCTACTTTTTAGTTTAAGTCTAGTATACATTGTGTCTATTTTTCTATCATGATGGTACGTTTGTAATTTGCTAGGCGGTTTAATATTAATTTCTATGTTATGTGTTGAGCAGTAAGTTTCCCATTGCTGTAGATATTTTTGTTTTACTTTATCTTTTATGATGCTGTAGACTTCCGGTACGCTGAGCTTAATATGAATTTCTGTACCGGAAGTGCTGCCGTATTTTGCTTTGTCGTCTGCTAATTCATTTCCGTTTATGCCCACATGACTTGGTACCCACATTAACTGAATTTCGTCCCCTCTATGTTTTATATCTGTGATTGTTTTTAGTATATTAAAGATCATTTCTTGTCTGTGAGATTGTCCTGATTTTATTGCCATTAAGGAACTAAGACTATCACTAATAATGACTGATTTTGTAATATGATTTTCTTTACAGTAAGTTATCGCATAATCTATTGCTGCTAATTCGCATGTAAATATTGAAACTTGATGTTGAAGCTTTAAACTCTTGTTGTGTAAGATTGTTCCGTCTTCTCCTATAACTACTATGCCCGCCCCTGCTATTTGTTTTGACGGGTCCTTACTTCCATCTGTATAAATTTGGGTAAAGTCTCTAAAGTGCCGAATAATGTTTAGATTTGCAATAATTTTGTTTCTTTCAGCGTTTTCAGATTTGTTAATTTTTCCTACTAGATCTAAATTGATCTCAGGCATTTCAATATTGATTAGTTGTTCATAGCACGGTTCTTGAATTTGGGTATCGCCTAGGCCGTATTCTGTAATTAGAGTTCTGATGTGTTGTGTGTAAGGTTTCTTTAAATTTTTGTTACTTTTGATTTTGTAAAAATATGCCGGGTGGTCGCATATATCGTCATTGATAGGTAAGTTTGGGCCCAGTCTGGAGCTTCTGGCCCAATATTTTAGTGCTTGAAGTTCTCTCTGTAAAGGTAGTGGGATCATAGCTGTTTCGGTATGTAATGGGAGAGTAGAGGTATGCCTCGGACATCCTATTATGGTTTTTAGTGCCCTATTTTGTATTCTTTGAACCTTTTTTAGTTGTGATTCTTTTGCGGAGGCGTATACTATGCTGCCATAATTGATTTTGCTAAGGATGAGGGCCTTGTAAATGTTTAGAAGGCATTTTTTGTCTGTACCCCAAGATTTTCCCTTTACTGCTCTTATGATATTTAGATCTTTAAGACATCTTTTTGTCATATGTTCTATATGCATTTTCCATGATAGAGTTTTGTCAAAATACATTCCCAAAAATTTTGCGTGTTCATTATATGTGAGGTTCGTACCACATAACGTTAATTTCGGAAAGTTGTTGGCTCTTTCCGGAGGTTTTACGGACGGTCTATGTATTAATAACACTTGAGTTTTTGCTGGGTTAATTATGAAGCCCCAGGATTTGCTCCATTTTTCTATTGTATTCAAAACAGTTTGTGCTTTTTTTACTGCCTGTACCGGACTTAATGATGTTAGCCATGTGGCGGAGTCGTCTACAAATTGAGATATTTTAGCATTTATAGTAGGTTTTTCTCTGTTTAATTCGTTGATTTGTGTTTCAAAGGTATTCATCATGAGGCTAAAAATTATGGGGGACAGAACCGCTCCCTGGGGGCACCCATTTACTGTTTCCACTACCTCTGAGAGAGCTCCATTGTATTTTACCTTAATCTGTCTGTTTTGTAGAAAGCACCTTAACCATTTTATCATTCGTCCTTGTATTCCGGAGTTTTGGAGTTGCAATAGTGCTCCTCCGTTCCACATTTTATCGAAAGCATTACTAAGATCTAAAAATATAGCTATAAGATATTTATGTTCTGCCTGTGCGATTTTGCCATCTGATTCTAATCGTGTAATATTGTCATCACATGAATGATGTGATCTGCATCCTGATTGGTATTTAGAC
>JAFMSR010000024.1:1034439-1054439 GCA_022818135.1 Saxidomus purpurata | reverse complement strand
AAAATAGATCTATACAGAACAGAGACCTCGTTGATTTAAGTTATAAATTATGAGAAAAACAACAATATAATATGCTATTCTGAAATCTTTTGATATTATTTAGATCTGTTACTATAATTATAATTTAAAACAGAAGGGGTCAAGTAAGGAAGCTATACTCTGTTAACTTTGGATCCGATTGAATAAATCAATCGATCCAAAAAGAACGGGAATGGAATTTTGAATATACATTAGCTTGCAAAGTTTCTTCATGTAAGTAAATATAATTTGCGCTAAAAATGCCTACTGTACATGTAAAGTTCACAGTCCTGGAAAATACGAAGTATTACATTTATCTAAGGGAATGTAATTACATTGTATGTATGTTTGTTTGCTGATTGGCTGAATACATCGATAAACGGTAACAGATAACAAAAATTCTGATGCAATGATGCATCTAAAAATAATATTGTGAATAGATACTACAAACTATAAATACTTCCAAATTATTACATCATTAGTATAAGCAAATTTTGGTAGAGCTTCATACAAGGAACATCCCTGCATAGTTTCATCAACATTGGCCTTGTGGTTTCAGAGAGGATGCCATTTTAATCAAAATGTTGACGGACGACGGACGACGGACGACGGGCAATCATCCATTAGCAAAGCTCACCCTGATGCCAGGTGAGCTAAAAAGTTGGGTTGTGTTGTTCAGTGAATGTAAACTATATATTAAACAAATATTTAAAATAATTAAAAAGGTGGAATCCATACTGTGATTAGTCATTGAATTGAATAAATAATAAAAAAAATCAGGATTCATCAGTAAATTACAGTGCAGTATAAAATATTACAAGTGAATTTGCAAATGGATTTATGGTAGACAGCAAGCACGGTCAGTGTTGTTAGATTTCAATGATAAAACTACCTGCATGATAAAATGGTTTTCACTCAAGTGGTCATAAACGTTACTTAGCAGTTGATTTCTGTAAAGATGATGTGATATGGGTCAAAGTTTACTTCGAATTCAAATGTTGTCTTCATTTACTGGTAAAATTCGTATTTCAAAGGGCAGAAGCTATTTGCACCAATGTTAAAGATAAAAATTAAACTGATATTTGTATAAATTATGAACTTGTCTACAACTGAGAATGTTTTAAGAAATGGTACTTTTTTTATAAATCTGTAATTTCCAAACAAATCTCTCCCCTGCGCCGCCTAAATTTGCGACTTTAAAATAACGTATATCGGACAGTCAGAGATGATCGAATTTCAGAGTATTCTGTGTTAGAATAGGGTTAACCGTTTTGTGATTTTCACATTTGCGATAGTATATACGGTTTGAATGACCGCAAATAGTTTTAACGGCTCCGGCTAACGCCGTCGCCGTTAAACGGTTTCAGACCATTAAAAGCCTTATACAGTAGGGTTAACTGTTTTGTAATTTTGATAATAGTCGCAAATATCAAAATTACAAAACAGTTAACACTATTTTTTGTAATTTTGATATTTTCGACAGTATGCAGGGTTCTCAGCAGAAATTATTTAAAACAGTAGGGGTACTTTATGAGGTTGGGAACGAAATTTTTTGTTTAAATCAGCATTTGTAGACCTCATTTCCTGCATTTTAAGATCTTCTTTACCAAGTTTCTTTGGGTAATTTGTTTTAACAATATAAACAAAAAATATTAAGATTTTCATTTTTAATCAAAACAATCACATCATTAATCATTCTAACACGACCAGCGAATAACCTACAAACATGTAAAACAAAATCTATTTGGGTTATTCCGCAATAAACCGACATTGAACGACGCTGCACGCGCATCGTGTTTTGGCTGTTCAATTGACCCGACATATAGAGGATCGTACATGGCATACTGTGGATGACTTCGGGCAGAGCGGGGGGATCCGATGGATGACACATGTCCAGTTAACTTGATTACTGTTACGATACCAGTTACACTGACTTTATTTACTGTTTTGTTGTTATTGTTTTTGTTTACACAGTGACGTCATTAATCAAAAGGAACTGTGACGTCATTTATCTATACTCGCCACCAATATTTTTCGTAATTTGAACCGTATTTGCGTCCCCTGAGAATTCGAACCATTTCTATCAATGAAATTCCTGTTACATTTACTTAAAAATTAGATTGTTAAAGTTTTTGATGAAAAATCTGAAACACCGCGTATGCATCTATCACGAATGAAAGTCACATTGAAATAGCGTCTTTACAGTGTTCACGGGAGGTTACTTCAACGGCTAAATCTAGGTACGTAGCACGCAAGTGTAAATTACGTTCGATGAAATTAGTTCTCTCATTTTCTTCAAATGTTGTTTCTAATAAGTCGTGTTAGAATCGAAATAATAAGTATCCAAGTTTGGTTTATGGTAGACTAACCCTCGTTTGTCGTTTTTATGCGTAATGATATATCACTCAGGCCTTCGGCTCCAAAACTCCAAACTCGGGTTATTCTACGATAAACCAAACATGGATACATATTATTTCTTAATCATATACAATCACATACAGGGGTTCCACTAACCTTTGAAATTCAAGAGTCACTGGCCCTTGGGCATGAAATATGGAGGGTTATTTTGAAATTATCAGAGGTCATGGTCTATAATTCGTATAATGTGACTGGGTTCCCTCATGAGGAGACATGCCACTTTGAGTTAAGGTTTTATACTGTAAAGACAAAGATCTAATTGATACGAAATTTATTTCTAACATTTTGATAGTTCGAAGGGTCAAAATCACATTTTCAGGAACCAAGGTGAGACTTTTGAGGGTTCAGGCACGGGTCATATTCCAGGCTTGCATATCATATTTATTCTGTTTCTGTTCGTCAGCTTTTCCACGCCCAAAGATGAAAAATAACAGTTCGCATTCCCCGTAATTCACATACTTTTGCGACCTGGTATGTTCGTGCATTGATTTTCGTATACTCATATTTCTTCGATTATCGAGATTTAAACAGTTTTTAATAAATTAAAATATGTCCAAGGTATGTTCAAGGTCTTTAAATAATTATTATTAAGTGTTAATAAATACTGAAGCAATTAAATGGCGCCAAATATTGCCAAAGATATAATCATGTAGAGGAAAAAAATACGTCCAGAACAAGATTCTGACCGTGCGAAGACGTATGTCCGAGAATGACGAAGAATTCTTTAATTCCGACAATCTGTAAATAACAAAGAGACGTGGCAAAATTCTAGCATCGCTAATTTGATCCGTGTTACAAATACACTAGCCGAAGTCTATAACTCAGTTTTACGATTGTTACCAATTAACACTTTTGATAACTACCGAGACGGCCATTCTTTCGTTTACTAGCTAACAGACGACCATCGATTTTTGATTGACACGACGAAATTGCCGACATATTTTGTTTGCGCCACTGAAATTCGGCAATATGCGGGACTATGTAAATGATTGAAACAATGTAGGCGGAACAGAGGTATATTGAAAAAATCGATGACGCACAGAAGTGAAACTGATGCAGAGCGGATTGAGTTTAAGGCATAGCGCTGTATTAAGAGATAGCGGTTTATTGATGCCTTTGATTAAGGCGTAGCGGCCCGGTTTTTAATGGTCACAAATATCTTTACGGCGACGGCGTAAGCCGGAACTTTTAAAGCTGTTTGCGACAATTAAAACCGTATATTCGGTCGCAAATGTCAAAACTACTAAACAGTTAACCCTATTCTAACGCACAATGTGTTTAGATGCGATAATTAAAACGCCGGTCGATTTTTGCGACTTAATATACGCTATTTAATAGTCGCAAATTTAAATGACGTAACCAATAAGAAACAACGTTACATCGGTAGTGAATTAGAGTAATACTTCAAAGGGGTGCTCCCGACGACTTACTGACTAAATAGCTAGCAGTGCAGAACATACATTCATAGATGGAAAGTGATGGAGTTTGTGTTCAATGTGTGTGAATATATGAACACAAACTCCATCGATTTCCATCTTCTTACATGGATCACTATTAGCACTGCACAATACACAGAACCCCTTACCTTTAGCGAGAAAAGAATTGAATACTCTGTATCAGTAAATTACAAATAAAACAGTCAAACCTATAATAGTTTGCTTTGACCATGTTGACTTCCTTCAAATCACATGCGTTGATAGTGGCTGACATGAACGTAAATAGCGAGAAAAAGCTAGTAAATTCAAACTTAACAATGACCATCTTTTTCTACGTTTTAAGGAAAATATACAGAAAGAATGCCAAATGCAACTTTTTCTTTTTTAACTAATGTAGGTTATATTCAGCCTGGGACGAGTATGGAGGCTTTGGTTCGTATGCAGGAGGAATATGGCACTGGACGTCTGAAGAAAATTTGGAAGAATCAATATCCATCCTTGAAGGTGTCAAAGGTTGTCTTTATGCATGGGTCTATAGATGCCGACATTCCAAAGAACCTCATCGAATGCGTAAGAGAAGTGCTCAGAATGTATGACCCGAACACCTTAGTTAGAAAATGTACAGTATATTAAATAAGTTTTCGTTACAACTTGCAAGAACTAGAAACCATAGAGACTATGACTGACAATTCTGTTTAAAAATCAGACCCGGAAATGATATGTTTAAGATTGATTCAAGTAAAAGTATTTCGTTTCCAAAAACACAGTAGCTGCCTACTACAATGTATATAAAACTCTCTACATAAGTCAAAAAGGAAACTGTCTACATAAGTCAAAAAGGAAACTGTAAACAAAAGTCAGAAACACAGAACTCAAGTAACACCAAATTAACTGCTAAAAACGGAATATAATAACACTCTGTTGATCTGCGGTGTTGTATTTTTGGGGTAGGCTGTATAGTTCCGGATCACACGAGAGGCGGAGTCTCGAGTTTGATCCTGATATACATTTGTATGCAGCCAACGAGAAAGATACACATGCAGATCATCCGACTATTATAATATTTCTTTTATTATATACCTTTTACCGAATGTCATGTAAAATTTTATATAAACGATAATGTGTATCATTAATGTCGTAAAATCAACATAACACGCTTTTTCGTGCCACGTTTTACATGACGTAACTTGTGTCTTCCATGTCTAAACAAACAGTGGTAATAAAAAGTAAATGTAAAATGTCAATCATCTATCTGGTGTATTTGATGCGAAAAGAAATTGTATCCATTTGTCTCCAAATGTAACATAAATTATGAATGTGACGACTATGAAAAAAAACTTATTTTTCTGCAGCAATGTGGATCTATTTTTCAAATTTTAGCGTAGGAATATGATATGAATATGCATTTATATACAACTTACACGATGGACACCTAAGATAGGCTAAGTTCATCTGATACGGGCAATTTGATACGGGATGTTGTATTTTACTGCACATATAAGAAAATTCAGATAAACATTAGTAGGTATATAATAAATGCAAATATTTTTCCTATCAGGTACACGTTCAGAAGACGTAAACAATGCCTTTATATCAATTTAATGTATACATTATATAACAGAGTTATAGTTGTAACCAGCACATCAAGCGTGCTTTAACTAAATTCTCTCTTTTGCAGACCAATGTAAGGTTTTCATTCTCATCACGAAGTATGATCTTGTATGCGATTCCGATGACAAAAGTTTCCATGGAAGAACCAGTGGCGAGAAATCTGTGACCTATGAGGAATTTCTACGTATAGAAAACAGCATTGCGGAAGAATTTAGCGTCGTTGGCGCCTTGGAGTCTCACACATCGAGATGGGTCAGTCATACAGATAATATTGGCTACAACAATCCTGAAGTGGACAAAATTGCCCTAACTTTCCTGAAGCAAATAATTGAGCCTGGACTGCCAAAAGGAGACGCTGTAACGCCTGTTTTTGATTCATGCTATCCGTTTGAACTTTATATGTATCGATGTCTTAACCAATTGCAGAAAATGCGACTAGGACTGCTTATAGCGGTTTCCTTTGCGGTTTGCATCTTTGCCTTTTTCTACCGCATGCTGAATGCGAACTTCTAGACACACGTATATCTTCGTGTCTTTAAAGTAATTTCCTGATTTGAATTGGTTTATATTAGACGCAACTAAGTCTGGATTAAAAGCTTTTTCCTGTATCTCCCCAAGATACACTGTTAAGTGTTAAATGCTGAGTTCTTGTATTTGTTCCATATTTTATTTATGAGGTGACTAGCTAATTAGAATTGTGAATAATTTACACAATTTAAAGTAATTATATGTGCCTTTTCGTGAAATTTAATATAAAATATCATAACATAACATACTTTAATATATCTGTTTTGCATAAAATGACATTGACATATTTGTCATTTTATGTCAGATAAAAGATGTTATGTCATGTTATTTGAAGTGTGGTGTAAGTAGCCGGACAATTAAATACACAATCTTAACAGAGAAAGTTCCGATCAGTATTAATATTTTTGTCAAATTTAACGAATAATGGAAAGGACAAAATTAATCTTGTAAAAAGTAAAATTTACAATTTTGTAAAGTATTTAGTATTTCTGATACAGTACGAATGATGAAACTATCAAAATAATAGTATGCAATGTGCTTAGAAGGCCTTTTTCTGTCGCAAAAACCAATCGACATTACATTACATTTGTTTTTTCATTAAGCATAATATATATACAATGTACATGTATTTATTGAAATTATTAAATATCAGTTTACCTGATAGGAAATTAAAGTTTCTAACGTGTGTATAGTTTGCCAGCGGCAATCATATGGTTTTAAAATTTCCTAAGTAAATTGTGATTTTTAGGACATACTAACAACAGATGAAAATCATTTTCTAAGACATTCAGATTGCACTGTAGAGTGTTGACACGTTCTTTTTTGTCTCGGTATGTTGTAATGTCTCCCTGTCTCTAATTCTAAATTAGGGGTTGATCGTGTAAATTTTGTGAACGCTATTCTGTATTTACAACCATTTACATACAGAAGGTATTTTTCCATCTGGAAAGAATGTTTGTAAATAGCATTCGATGAAAATCTACTTGAATTGTTGGCATTAGCGTACCACCTTTGCTTAAATATATATAAATATATATCAAATGTTTTATTTTTTACCATTAGTTTGATTTTGTTCCCGATTAATTCACAATTTTTACATGCTAGTTTTATTGAAGATGATCTTAACTTGATATGCCCATTTGTATTATAGCTACTACATAGATATATCGGAAAACAATGTACTGTATTTCTGATAATTGCACTGTGTACGGGGGGAGCTAAACAGTGATCTGATTATAATAGAAAACATGATATATCTACAAAAGACCACAGTTACAATAGCACAACAGATCATGTGCTATAATACAAATTAGATAGAGTATTTAGAATCGAATAATTACAATGTACGTAATTTCTCGGAGGTTACGCATCCTCGAATTAAAGTAATTATTCTCGTAAACAGTACTCTATCTATTTTGTATTACGGCACATTTGATCTCTATCTATGACAAATTACTGTCATATGAAATCCCTTTGACTGTGTCAGTTTTTAATGTTTTATATTAGCATGTCAACAAACAAGTTTTAGTATTCTATCAGATTGATATTCGCTGAATTGGCAGAGGGTATTATTTCTGTTTCACCATACAATCCGTCTAAAGTATAGAGTTTTTGACGCAGTTTTGAATTATTCGCGTAGACAATACCAGTCTTCTCCACAACTTTTTCTGCTATCTGGTATTTCATTCGGAGAATTTTTAATCATTTCTACTCTCTACTTAGGCTGCTCAGAATATGCACGGCTAATAACTCTGAGTACTGATATATTAGAAAACCATTTCACAATATCGACATTCCATAATTAATGCAAATATCGCATCTCATTACGTAACCGTATCTGAATTTTTCTAATAATAAAGTGAATTACTTAAACTTGCATTCATACCTCGCACGTTTTGTTCTCCAAAAATCACAGTGTTCGTTCTTTATGTTGTATATATGACGTCACCAACGTTTAAACCCGGCACCGTAAGCGGTCAGCTTCTTTAAGTAAGACGGTATAAATATGAATGCAGATGATTTCACTGAAAATAGATGATCTGGTATTGATACAATATGCCGTAGTATCACAGTACGTACATGAAAAACAAGGAATAAGATTTAATATAAAAAGTATTCATTTAAAACAACTTAATGCAAGTATGACATAATTATAGAAATGGGGAGCAAAAGTTCTGGCAACAGCAAGCATGTTTTTGCGTTGATTGGCGACCTGGAAAGTCACTCAGCTTAGGGTAATAAAATGATTCATCATATTTACAAGTAAACGTGTGTAGAATGGAAATAGATTTTACTTTTCATGACATTCGGCCTTCGTGATTAGATTACTACGCATCTAAACTCCACACAGTTATGAACTAACCCGGTAAATCACTCAAAAGTAAAATATATTTCCTGAATATGTTAGAATGGTTACAATTATCGCAGACTCACAGAGCCTTATCACGGACCTATATACACATGTGTATCTGGATACATGGTCTTATTAAAGAAAAGTAACGCTGATGTTGCAGTTTAAAAACTATATCCATTGTATAAAATCAATAAATGTACCATCTTGTCTTAAGCCAAAAATATATTAATGAAATAACTGTTTAAAAAGAAGAATGTCCTCATTTCGATTTCCGTCAATGTTTATGAAGAAAGCATATGTGAACCGAAAACCCGTAATGATTGAATCTTAATATAAACTACAGTTTACGATAGAAACTTTGAAATATATTTTATTACCGTAAATCTGCTATTTATATTAAAATTCTAATTTTTATTAGTTTTGAAGTTTAATTTACATGCCCTAGTTTTTCTATTTCATTGGCTAATTTGCATTTCAGTCAGATATTGTCCGAACGCGAAAGGTCAACCAATTTCGCCTTCACTATGTATTGAAATAAATATTTTATAACTTAAGCCTCAGTCACACATTCAGGATTTATATACTGCCGTCCTAGAAAGGACAATTCCCGATTAAAATCTGTCAAAGTCTGATCAAGATCCTGTGATAAGTGGCTGGAAATTCAAACTTTATTGATTTGTATAAACATTTACGGCAACACTCGGATATTGTTCAGGAAGCGTTCTGATCCAGATTCGTTCCAGTTTTCCCGTTCTCAAACCGATTCTGATCCAATTAGTATCTTTCGCATGGTAAAAACGACCGAATATGTCCCGACAGCGTCCCGACTCGACAGTGATCAGACAGTGACCAGACAGTGAACGGAAGACATTCGGATAGACGCAATCTGGACTCAATCGGCAAGAATACGCAATGAAAAATGTCTCCAGATCATTCTCGTTCCATAGGACACCGCCCAGACACCATCCAGACAACACAAGACATTTTTTACGATTTTAGTCCGATACAACAGAATCTGTCACGACATAGTTACGATTGTAGTCCGACTAGACAAAATCGTCTGAGTATCCCGAATGTTACGGAACGTACCTAACTGTCGGGAGTGCTTGGCCGACCTCTCCGGGCCAATTCCGATCCGTAGGACTCTGTTACGAACGTATACGACTGCGTTCAGACAAATTCCAGATCATTCAGGATAGTAATCCGACTTTTTCACCTTTCGTGTCGTAGCGCTGTCTGATCTCAAACGGGAGCCATTATCGGCACTGTATGACCACCGCATTACGGCGAAATGGCGGCGGATTTTTAAAACAAAAACTTACGACATGAGTTTTAGAAGGGATGCTTTGAAGGGAAAGAGTCGTCAGGCAGAGGCAAAATTCATTCCTGATTTCTGATGACACATAATTCTGGGCAAGGGTTTGTCTTAGTAAAGGTGTGACACATTAGCTCAATGTCATGCGTAAATTTATTGTTCTGCATTTTTAGCATAAGACTGAACAAGGGTACACCATAGATCTAAAATAATATTTTAGCCAGGTATAATAATAATTCTTCGTTCTCTTGGGGAACTCTATTCGAGTAGAATTCTTTAGATTTGATCTTTGAAGTGAAATTACATCATGGTTTCCTGGATAAAACATTGTAAAGTGACGAATACGACTGGATTTGCGACATATCCGTATACATGTAGTTGGTTTTCACATTGTTCTCACTAGTTCGCGATTCGAAGTTTGAAATGCAGACAGTTTGCCATTCCAATAACAACCTGCAAACCAGTAACCACTCGAATCCCGAACTGCGAACTTTACGGATAGTTTTGCGACGCACAGTTCAAGAACTTACTTTAGTGACATGAAGTCAATAGCTATATTTAGCGCCATGATTTCAACATCTGCATTTAGTGACATGACGACAACAGCTATCTTTAGTGCCATAATGATAACAGCTTTCGTTATATTAGTGACACGAGATCAACAGCTATCTTTGGTGACATAGGGACAACGGCTATTCTTTAGTGACATATGTTCAACAGCTATATTTAGTGCCATGAGGTCCACAGCTATCTTTAGTGACATGAAGTCAAAGCTATAGCTAGCGCCATGAGGTCCACAGCTTTCTTAAGTGACATGAGATCAACAGTCATCTGTAGCGCCATTAGGTAAACATCTATCTTAAGTGACAAGTGGACAACAGCTATCGTAGGTGACATGAGGTCTACTGCTATCTTTAGTGACATGAGGACAACAGCTCTCTTAAGTGACTCGAGGACAGTAAGCACCTGCAATACATGTTGTGTACAGCTAGCCCTTGTAATATATACTGTGTACAGCAAGTACCTGTTATATATGCAGTGTACAGCTAGCACATGTAAAAATATGCTGTGTACAGCTAGCACCTGTACTATATGTTGTGTTCCGCTAGCACCTGTAATATATGTTGCGTACCGCTAGCACCTGTAATATATGTTGTGTACAGCTAGCATCTTTTATATATGCTGTGTACCGCTAGCACCTGTAATATAAGTTGTGTACCGCTAGCACCTGTAATAATATGTTGTGTACCGCTAGCACCTGTAATAATATGTTGTGTACATCTAGCACCTGTAATAATATGCTGTGTACCACTAGCACCTGTAATATAAGCTGTGTTCCGCTAGTACCTGTAATATATGTTGTGTACCGCTAGCACCTGTATTATAAACTTTGTACCGCTAGTACCTGTAATATATGTTGTGTACCGCTAGCACCTGTAATATAAGCTGTGTACCGCTAGTACCTGTAATATATGTTGTGTACAGCTAGCATCTGTATTATATGTTGTGTAAAGCTAGCACCTGTAATAATATGTTGTGTACATCTAGCACCTGTAATATATGTTGTGTACCGCTAGCACCTGTAATATATGTTGTGTACCGCTAGCACCTGTAATAACATGTTGCGTACAGCTAGAACCTGTAATATATGCTGTGTACCGCTAGCACCTGTAATATAAGCTGTGTACCGCTAGTACCTGTAATATATGTTGTGTACAGCTAGCATCTGTATTATATGTTGTGTAAAGCTAGCACCTGTAATAATATGTTGTGTACATCTAGCACCTGTAATATATGTTGTGTACCGCTAGCACCTGTAATATATGTTGTGTACCGCTAGCACCTGTAATAACATGTTGTGTACAGCTAGAACCTGTAATATATGCTGTGTACCGCTAGCACCTGTAATATATGCTGTGTACCGCTAGCATCTGTATTATATGTTGTGTAAAGCTAGTACCTATAATATATGCTGTGTACAGCTAGCGCCTGTAATACATGCTGTGTAAAGCTAGCACCTGTAATATATGCTGTGTACAGCTAGCACCAGTAATGATATGCTGTGTACAGCTAGCACCTGTAACATATGCTGTGTACAGCTAGCATCTGTAATATATGTTGTGTACAGCTAGCAACTGTAATATATGTTGTGTACAGCTAGCACCTGTATTATATGTTGTGTACAGCTAGCACCTGTAATACATGTTGTGTACAGCTAGCACCTGTAATAATATGTTGTGTACATCTAGCACCTGTAATATATGCTGTATACCGCTAGCACCTGTAATAATATGATGTGTACAGCTAGCACCTGTAATAATATGATGTGTACCGCTAGCACCTGTTATATATGCTGTGTACCGCTAGCACCTGTAATAATATGTTGTGTACAGCTAGCACCTGTAATAAATGCTGTATACCGCTATGAGTCGCTGGGAGAGACTCATAGGACTGACTAAAACGACACTCAAAAAGATACTAGGTCGTTCATACGTTACCATGGAGACGCTACAAACCATTCTAACAGAAGTAGAAGCTATTATGAATGACAGACCACTCACTCACGTGTCATCTAGCGTTTCGGACCCGGAACCGCTTACACCATCTCATTTAATGTATGGTCGGAGATTTTCACACAGTCATTTAAACAATGTTGCTCACCACAAAATGCATACATCTTAAAGTTTTTTTGAAAAGTTTGTGCGTTAGTCTTTCTACTATGTAAATTTGCGTTACCATGGTTACTCGTGTTTGTAAGAAAACTAGCAGTAGTTTGACTCCTATCTGATGAAAACTCCTGAGCATTTCCAGCCTCCATGATGTTGATTTCCCGAAAGATTGCAGCTCGCAGGTCTTGTAAATTCCAGTTTCGTCGCTGCGCTCTCTGGCCAGTTGTCTACGAACATCCGCCAGAAGTTTATCTAGAATGACTGGAACCAACAGACTGTCGAACGAATCTTGATTCTTTCCAAGAGATTCTAATCCTGGAATAAATGCCTCCATTTTGTCGTAATAGTTCCTCAGACTATTAATGTTACTTGAAGGTGCTGGGAGCTGTATCAAAAACTGCATATACGCATGCGTGATCTTGTGCGGTTGGCCGAATCCCTCTATTAGAACTGCTTTTACATAATTTTCGTTCGATAACGGGAATCCTTCAATTGTTCTCGCAGCGTCTCCGTCCAGTTGCAACTGTAAATAACTGAATTTCTGAACGTCCGCTAAATTAATGTTTGTGTGCACTGTTGATTCATATGAATCCCAAAACGTCTGCCATTTAAGAATATCTCCATTGAAAGTCGGTATCGTAAGTTTTGGTAGTCGGTAAAACTGTGAATTTGACGACGCAAATCTAGCAGTACGTTGAAAACTGTTTATAGATAACGGATCATGTCGCGTATTTCCTGAATTTCCATGCATAGTTGAATCATCTCGAGCATTTGAATTTTCAACATCATTTCTGCCTTGTTTATTTCCAAATATTTTCAAATGTTTCAGCTTAATTTCCAAATCTAACGAATATTCCTCACTATTCATCAGTTCTTCTTCAATGTCATTTATGTCCGTTAGTGACAATATCTTTTCATTCAGCTCTAGCTTTCTGTTGAATTGTCTCCAAAATTGTGAGGAAATCTGTCAAAGTCGGATCTTTCTTCGCTTCTTCGATTTTCTCTAACTGTCTCGTGATAACATTGCAGTGCCAACTGCGTAGGGTAAGTAACTTCTGTAAATTCATCTTCGGTTTTGTCACGGCACCAAAAATGTCGGTGTGGCGGGATTAACTCTTTACAGAAAGTACAACATGATGTGTCTATTTCGAATCTATATTCAAAACTAAAAACGTTACAAATCAATACAACGGAAGTGACGCTGTGATGCAGACGTCATGTAACGCTAAGTTAACGTTACTGAAAGATACGCCGTAATTCCTACACCGCTAGCACCTGTAATATATGCTGTGTACAGCTAGCATCTGTAATATTTGTGGTGTACAGCTAGCACCTTTTATATATGTTGTGTACAGCTAGCACCTGTAATATAATCTGTGTACCGCTAGCACCTGTAACATATGATGTGTACCGCAAGCAACTGTAATATAAACTGTGTACTGCTAGCACCTGTAATATATGTTGTGTACCGCTAGCACCTGTAATATAAGCTGTGTACCGCTAGCATCTGTAATAATATGTTGTGTACAGCTAGCTCCTGTAACATAAGATGTGTACCGCTAGCACCTGTAATATAAATTGTGTACCGCTAGCACCTGTAATATATGTTGTGTACCGCTAGCACCTGTAATATAAGCTGTGTTCCGCTAGCATCTGTAATAATATGTTGTGTACCGCTAGCACCTGATATATAAGCTGTGTACAGCTAGCATCTGTAATATAAGCTGTGTACCGCTAGCACCTGTAATATATGTTGTGTACCGCTAGCACCTGTAATAAAAGCTGTGTACCGCTAGCATCTGTAATAATATGTTGTGTAAAGCTAGCACCTGTAATATATGATGTGTACCGCTAGCACCTGTAATATATGTTGTGTACCGCTAGCACCTGTAATATAAGCTGTGTACCGCTAGCATCTGTAATAATATGTTGTGTACAGCTAGCACCTGTAATATATGATGTGTACAGCTAGCACCAGTAATATAAGTTGTGTACTGATAGCACCTGTAATAATATGTTGTGTACAGCTAGCACGTGTTATATATGCTGTGTACCGCTAGCACCTGTAATATATGCTGTACCGCTAGCACCTGTAATATAAGCTGTGTACTGATATCACCTGTAATAATATGTTGTGTACAACTAGCACCTGTTATATATGCTGTGTACCGCTAGCACCTGTAATATAAGCTGTGTACCGCTAGCACCTGTAATAATATGTTGTGTGCCGCTAGCACCTGTAATAACATGTTGTGTACAGCTAGCATGTGTTATGTATGCTGTGTACCGCTAGCACCTGTAATATAAGCTGTGTACCGCTAGCACCTGTAATAATATGTTGTGTACCGCTAGCACCTGTAATAACATGTTGTGTACAGCTAGCACGTGTTATATATGCTGTGTACAGCTAGCACCTGTAATATATGATGTGTACCGCTAGCAGCTGTAATATAAGCTGTGCACCGCTAGCACCTGTAATATATGTTGTGTACCGCTAGCACCTGTAATAAAAGCTGTGTACCGCTAGCACCTGTAATAATATGTTGTGTACAGCTAGCACCTGTAATATATAATGTGTACCGCTAGCACCTATAATATATGTTGTGTACCGCTAGCACCTGTTATATAAGCTGTGTACCGCTAGCATCTGTAATAATATGTTGTGTACAGCTAGCACCTGTAATATATGATGTGTAACGCTAGCACCTGTAATATAAGCTGTGTACTGATAGCACCTGTAATAATATGTTGTGTACAGCTAGCACGTGTTATATATGCTGTGTACCGCTAGCACCTGTAATATATGCTGTACCGCTAGCACCTGTAATATAAGCTGTGTACCGCTAGCACCTGTAATAATATGTTGTGTACAGCTAGCACCTGTTATGTTTGCTGTGTACCGCTAGCCCCTGTAACATAAGCTGTGTACCGCTAGCACCTGTAATAATATGTTGTGTACCGCTAGCACCTGTAATAACATGTTGTGTACAGCTAGCACGTGTTATATATGCTGTGTACAACTAGCACATGATATATATGCTGTACCGCTAGCACCTGTAATATATGCTGTGTACCGCTAGCACCTTTTATATAGCAAACTATGCTGTGTACAGCTAGCCCTTGTAATATATGCTGTGTACCGCTAGCACCTGCAAATCTAGTTACATGTATAGGTTAGGAATAGTCAACAAATTACATATTTAAGAAATAATCTATGGCTTGGAGTGCTTTATCGAAATTGAAGCATTCCCCGGAGGTGATGTGCCTGGCGGAATAATTCACGAGGGCGCGGGAGTGAATTAGAAAAGTCGGAAAGAGCTACTTCCATGTCCTTTATCGAGTGCTTTAATCATATTAAAGCATTCGAACTGACTATAGAAATATACCATAGGCATATTAGAATAATGAATAATGATCAATGACTCTCTTCAAAATACTGATTACTGTTGAAACTTTACAAATATAACTATGGCAATATGCATTTAGAGTAATATGAGTGAGTAAAATATCTTACTAACCTGAAACAAACATATACAAGATATATATATTTATTGACTAAATAAACAAAGTCACACAATGTACTAAGCTATCTATGATAACCGTTGATGGCGAAAGCAATGAAGCATTGCATTCATGAAACATTTAGGTATAGTACATTAACGGGTCACAGGTTAGTAAGAGATTAGTACAGTATAACGGGACATGATTAAAGACTTTTTACACAGGTATAAGGTAATATAGGAAACGTGGTAAAATCATAGGAAACGTGGTAAAATCAGGTATTACGGAGCAGGTTGTATTGGATTGTTTCCCTTTGGCCATTCGTGTTTTATACCAAAATTGATAGTAATGAAATAAACACAACATGCCTGATCAATTCATTATCTGTTGTAAGTTTCTTTATTATTGCACAAGTTCAAATGATATACAAAATAATGACAAATAGCACGCCCTACGACATTTGTTTAAATTCAGTCTGGAAGCACAGATAAACAGATGAGATAACTTCTGAGGATGCACATGTACATTGAAGTGCCAAAAGAAAAACAAATTACCATGTTCACTGACAAGATTGGCTTCTATTTACAATTCTTTTATTCATAAAAATATAATACAAGATGCACAATTCAAGTTGTAAAATCAAACACCAAACACCTAACAAACATGTTCCCTAAAAGTCCAGTCACTTGTTAATAAACAAGATATACATGTACAAACCCATGATACAAACATCATTACAAATGTAAGTATACCATTGATATCACAAATGAGCTTGTAAAAAAATGTAAAAAGTGAAGTTATTGCGGGAGTTTGTACAGTTTGTATTTCATTTATGTAGATTTTACACGGAATGGAAGTTAGCATGTTTATATCTTAACTAACAATATCATTTCGCTTATTTGTGTCAGCTGTAAAACCAGAAATAAACAATGGTATCTGACAAGACATCAGTCACATACACACAGACAGACAAGAAAACTAAAAATATTAAATCATCACTGCTCAACTGATTAATATCGTTCTGCAAACAATATGTTATATATCTGTGCTAAATATGAATGCATGGATGGAAATCAAGAAATTTGACCCAGAAAGGATGCTGACCTTTGAAGCTAATTTTAATTAGTACCCTTCAGTCCCTTCTTGATGTTTTAATCTGTACCCTTCAGTCCCTTCTAGATGTTTTAATCTGTACCCTTCAGCCCCTTCTAGATGTTTTAATCTGTACCCTTCAGTCCCTTCTAGATGTTTTAATCTGTACCCTTCAGTCCCTTCTAGATGTTTAAGATACTTTCTCATCTTCCTATTTGTACAGTACTAGTAATTGTTCAAGGGAAAAATTCCTGAAAATCTTACAAAGTACAAAGGGTAATACAATAAAGAGCAAGCTCTTATTTCCATTGTGGTCCTTTTTTAATGACAGAAGCAGATACAAGAGAATCCGGGTACCAGACCTTAGCTCTTTTTGTGAATGGACCCCTGACAGGTGTATAGCACCTATACACGCAATACTTCCTCTGGGTTTCTAACCAGTTCATCTCTAGATAAGGGGGAAACACTGGAAAGTGTTACTGAAATTTACATTATGGTCGAGGATCGAACTGAGGACCTCCTGATTGGTAGTCCAGAGTGTTAACCACTCGACAACCCGGACAGTAAGCACTACATATCATTATCAGACTGCATAGATTTAATCATATTCTACACTAGACAAAAAGGCGGAATCATTGCCACTTTGAGGATAAAGGTTAAATGATATGAAAAATGATAGATTGTTAAGTTTTATACAGAATTACTATGTTAAACATTTAGTTCTTTGTCCAGATCACTCAACTTATTCTCATCACACAAATAAAATAAATCAAGAAGCTGCAAGTTTATATGGCAGTAAACTATCACAATAAAGAAACACAACTCAGCTATATAGTTTGTCAATGTCATACTGTCAGCCAATTGGAATAATACTTAAGTCCTTAGAATACATGTATATACATATATACAGTCAATACTGAATCCAGTAGCCACGGAATGCATTAAAACAGGCCACTGACGGTATTATTTTAATTCAATAGTAATTTTAACATAAATGTCCCGATGGAATACATCAGTATTGGCCTCTTGTAGACAGGTGGTTGCTTAATCTAGGAGACCACTAACACTGGTTCAACTGTAGAAAAGATTTCAATATTCTGCTGCCTTTATTTCATGATTTCACCAAGTGTTTTTCTAAGCTCAGTTGTTTGGTGTTGTGTGAGCTTATCATACAAACTAAAGAAGCGACCATCGTCGTTGAGCTCGGACAGTTCTGGCTGGCTGGTCACACAATGTATTCTTGTGTTGCATAAAGAGTTGTCATTGAGATTCCGTGACCCGGGGTCTTTGGTATAAAGAATTATCAGGCAGCCTGAAATACCGCAAACTAAAATTAAAATATATTCATGTTACAAATGTCACATATCTTAAGAATGCCTTGACCTTTGACCTACTGACCTAAAAACGTTCTCGAGTTATCGTCAAGAAACTGTTTTACTATCCAAAGTCACTGTGACCTTTGATAGACTGACCTCAAAATCAAAAGGGATCATCTGCTGGTCATGACTAACCTCCACACTAAGTTTAAAGATGCTAGGCTCAAGCGTTCTCGAGTTATTGACATGAAACCGTTTTACTACTCCGCGTCACTGTGACCTTTACCTTTAACCCACTGACCCTAAAATCAATAGGGGTCATCTACATGTTACAGTAAACCTTCTGAGCAAGTTTGATGAAAGTTGAAAGAAAACTGTGACCCGTAGAGCCTTATCGAGGAAAATCTAACGGAGGTCACTGTGACCTTGACTTTTGACACAATGACTCCGGCAACAATAGAGATCATCTACATATTGCAGAAAACCTTCTGAGCAAGTTTGATGAAGTTGAATGAAAATTGTGCCCTGTAGAGAGTTATCAAGGAATTGCTATCGGAGGTAACTGTGACCATAAACTTCGACTCACTGACCCCAAAAATAATAGGGAATTGTAACAATGGCATTAAATGGAGTTAAACATTCTAAAATTACATTAATCAGATAACCAAGATGGTGCCCCAAGTGTTCTGCTTTCAAACTTGACCCAGAGTTCATCAAGACAAACATTCAGATCCAATTTCTTCATGGTGCCGTTTAATTCCTGGGACACTGTTCTGGCGACATTGATTTTGACCCCATGTGACCAAGTTTCAAAATTTATCTTGAGTTCACTATAGTTTTAGATATTACATTTCATAACCAAAAATGATGAAAGTTGGACTTGAATACCTGAAGGTAGATCCTGAAACTGAGTCATGTAGAATTAAAAACTTAGTCACGTGGTCAAATCGCAGTAAAACCTTTTGAACACTCTAGAGTCTACAATTCTTAAGCAATCATCATGAAAATCGCTCACCTGAGAACCACTGTACCCATGGTTAAAATTTTATTGCTTCGATAACAGGAATAGGTAGGTAAGTCAAGATCATGGTCTGCAAAGGTCAAGGTTGAAATCAGCATTTGAAACTGTGCATATTTAACATTTCAGTACTGTAGCTTCGAAGTGGTCAAGGTAACCCAATGCCGAAATTGAAATCTACATGCAAAACTATAAATTCATTTGCTGTAGCTAACAAAACAAAAAAGTAGGTCAAATGGCCCCTGGATGTTGCCAACTTAGACACAAGGGGTATGATCTTATTTATGTTCGTAAATGGCAACTAGGCACTATTACAAGCCAATTATGAAAGTTCTCTGTTTGATCAAGAAGTGTTTTAAAGTTTTCCTTATACATGTATATAAATATTATTTTTTTATATATGTAAAGCAAGTGACCACTGGGGATTAATTTTAGTAGCTTGATTTGAACAACTTGGTAGAGGTCCACTATACAATGCTATTCCTTATATAAGTAAGCTTATATAAACAGCTGTGCATAACATTTCATGTTTACAACTTGTTTTTTTTAATTATCATAAATTTTGTGATTTATTATTCTAAGATATTTACATTTTCGCTGAATGAAAACATCTCATTTTTTTCTCCTTGATTACATAAGTACAAGAGAGAAATGTAAACACACTTCTCCAAGGTTATCCAACATTTATACCTTATATTATGTTGTATCTAATAATGGATTGCGAA
>JAFMSR010000024.1:1008940-1033939 GCA_022818135.1 Saxidomus purpurata | reverse complement strand
CACGGGGCTGAGTTAGTGAGGTGGGGATGGTTCTACTTTTAACGGTTTTACCAGGGCTGCAATGATACTACTGAAAACGGGGCTGACTTTATGTGAACGCGGGGACACAAAAGGGTGGTATGAAATTTAGAGATTAGTGTAAGAAATGCTGTATTGCTAGCAGGGGAAACGGGACTGAGTGAGTGAGGCGGGGATGGTTCTACATGTACTTTAAACGGTTTCACCAGGGTTGCAATGATACTACAGGACACGGGGCTGAGTTTCATTTAATGTTGGGACACGTAGAGGTGCTCTGAAAACTAGAAATGACTGTTACAGGAAGTGTATTGATAGCAGGGGACACGGGGCTAACTCCTTCAGGCGGGGATGTTACTTCTACAAACGGTGTTTTCAGTGCTTAGGGCACAGGGCTGAGGGCTGAGTTCATGTGAATGAGGGTGTAATCAAAGATTGGGAGCACTATAAGTAGAACGGTATTGAGTGCAGGTGACACGGGACAGAGTATGTGAAGCGGGGATGATACTTATATTAACGATAGCACCAGGGTTGCATTGATACTAGAGGACACGGGACTGAGAAAATAGAACTGATGACATATAAGAAGGTACGGTCGTGACCCCAGTGGGGTTCTAACCCGAAACCTCCGGTATAAGCGGCAGACATCTTTACCCATCAACACCACTGCGTTTGTTCGTTGTCCTGTGGTGATGTATGCATAGGTTAATTCATAATTCATAGGGCTAACATGGTGGGGCTGCGGGGTAACTAAGTGCTGCGGGGCTAACTTCACGGGGATGCGGGGTAACTAGGTGCTACGGGGCTGACTTCACGGTGATGCGGGGTAACTAGGTGCTACGGGGCTGACTTCGCGGGGATGCGGGGTAACTAGGTGCTGCGGGGCTGACTTCACGGGGATGCGGGGTAACTAGGTGCTACGGGGCTGACTTCACGGGGATGCGGGGTAACTAGGTTCTGCGGGGCTAACTTCACGGGGATGCGGGGTAACTAGGTTCTGCGGGGCTAACTTCACGGGGATGCGGGGTAACTAGGTGCTGCGGGGCTTACTTCACGGGGCTATGGGGATAAATGGGGCTGCGGGGCTAACTTCATTCTCGTGCCTGACGAACGAAACTAATTGTCAAATGTACCTATGCTATATGATCGTTGTTTTTTTTGTGTGTTGAAATATAGCTATTTCGGGATTAACGTTTTATTTGATTATCATAAATGAAATTATTGAATCTGAAATCTGATTACATGAATCGTTTCCTGTAAGAATAGAAAAATGGTGAGAAGCAGGCAGCGGAACAGTCGCGTTTCTTTTGTCAACAATTTCCATATTTTTTTCCGTTATTTGCTCCTTTTGTTAAAATATCAACATTTTGAAATAATTTAAACTTTATGGCCATTTATAATTGATTCTAAATTTACCCAGACGTTTATCCTTTAGAATATACAGTTTTTCACCTTACCAAGAACGGAATTTCCGATTAATGTAACAATTTTCCGTATTTCGGCATGAAACGAATGACGTCATGGTTTGTAAACATTGAAACGTCGCGTTTATATAAATGCAGTTGCTGGTGAGATTCGAAGATTGTAACAAAAAATCAAACGTGAACACATGCCTTTTTTATTTGATCATTTAAAAGAGCAAAACCTGATGATTATAATATCAATAAATAAAAATCTTTGACTGCGCGGATAACGCGCTATACGGCAAAGTCTGTAAATTTTGACGTAAAAACATCGCTACGTTTTTGGCTTTGGACTATTCATTTTTGCAGAAATAATGGTTTTGTAATGCATCAAACACATTAAAATTGCTCTTACCTAATAAAGGCTGTTGTCAAAATAATGTACACTTAAAAAAAGTGAACTTTCGCCAACATCTTATTGAAATTATGATAGAAAAACGATCAATTTTCGTTAGAAAAACGGGTGCCGCCAGATGGCGCTTTTTATGTGAATGTTAAAGCTAAATAGAAAAAAAGAATTCTATTTTTCGAAAATATAGACATGGATCTATACCTGGACCAAAATGCATACTTTGATAAAAAAAACAAGTGTACATATTTTTCATGTTTTTTGAAACTTTAAAATAAAACACGATGAAACTAGAAAAACTATTTCACAGTTGATTCTATTATCACAGTGATTTTCAGTAGGAATATATGGTTTTGTATATTGTGTTTAAAAGATAATGTTAAAAACGTATGATGTACTTTCTTTCGAATGTAACGACGTATCACTTACATGGTTGGCATTATCCCTGAATCGAATAAAAACACAAATCACATACAAAGCATAGCAATAAAATATAAATCACAATTCCTGAAAATGATTGCACAACAATAATATAAATTCAATCTCATATTTCTATCAACGCATAGAAAACGGTTAAAGTAAACCAAAACACTTTTCTAAATGATAAACTGGAACACAGCTTACGCCAGGGCAGTGGAAAATATCTTATAAAATAGCATTGTCCTATTATAGCTAGAAATCTCTGCTAATATTGTGGTAACAGCATATCGACCTTTGAGCGAAAATGTTCGATTCGTAAGTTCACAAAACTTACCTGTATTGTAATGTATTGAAACCGGCTATTTGTGGTATTGAAACTGTAAATTCGTCACAAAATATCTGTGCAAATGATGTTTGATAATTTTTTAAGGTATAAGTGTTCAGTCATTTGTTTATACTAGATGGGTGTTCAGTAGAACACTTGTGTCGCCCTCTTACGCTTTGTCAGAATAACCAATAATTTTGTGACAAAATCTAAGTACAAAAAGGGGCATAACTCTGTCAAATATGATCTTGACCTACAAAATTTGGCGGCATCACAACCCTTTTGTCATAAGCAATGCAATTTGAAAGTTTGATGAAGAAATCTTTTGAAATGGCAAAGTTATAGCCAACGTTAATTTTCGTGACAAAATTAAGTACAAAAAGGGGCATAACTCTGTCAAGTATGACTTTGACCTACAAAATCTGAAGGCATCATAACCCCTTTGACATAAGAAATACAATTTGAAAGTTTGATAAAGAAGTCTTGCAAAGCTATAGCCAAAATCTAAGTACAAAACGGGGCACAACTCTATCAAACATGACCTTGACCTACACAATTTGGCGTCATCACAACCCTTTTGTCATAAACAATGCAATTTGAAAGTTTGATGAAGAAATCTTAAGAAATGGCAAAGTTATAGTCAACGTTAAGATTTCATGACAAAGTCTAAGTACAAAAAAGGGGCATAACTCTGTCAAATATGACACTGACCTACAAAATTTGACGGCATCATGACCCATTTGTAATAAGCAATACAATTATAAAGTTTGATGAAGAAATCTTAAGAAATGGCAAAGTTATAGCCAACGTTAAGTTTATGTGACGGACGGATGGACCGACGGACGGGCAAAGCGATCCCTTTGTATCGCCTTTTCTCCGAAAGGGCGACTTAAAAAGGGTACTTGCCTTATTTCTAATAAGTGTTTCAAATCTCATTTTCCATGTTACATTTTACGTTATGTAAACTTGACAAAGTAAATGTCATCTGAAAAGAATAACATTGTTATAGTTTTAAAAGGATAGATACCAACAATAAGTTCCGCATCTTATCGTGTGTTAGTTTATTTCATTTATCCACTCTTACATAAAACATATATCTAGAATAGCATACAATATATGCCAAAACAAGTGTATGCCACAGGCCGTAAAGATCTAAATTAAAATTGCAGTTTGCATCGGACCGTAACAATTGATTTTGAAAGCAATAAGTGCATACGTTTTCTATGTTCTGAAGCCAGTGAAATAATGTAAAGTATTTGAGATTTTTGTTTTCATTTGTTTTTAATTTCGTGTAAATATACATGCAAATGAACATGAAAAGTAAACACAAAAACGCATGCGTATAAAAGACAAACTTTTTGATAGCAGTTAACGTAGTCTCTCCTCTTTCTAAAGTGACTTGTCGCATTAGCACTTACTAAATTTGCTTGCACCGTAGCCCATTTTCAAAAGAACAAATATTTAGCTTTTTTTGCACTTATGTAATTTTTTAAATCATTTTTCAGATGCTAATTATCCTCGGGAACTCTCGTTGACTGATAGAAACATTGTTTATGTACATAGTATGGGCTAGGTTACAAAATGTGTGAACACTTGTCACATTAGCTCCCAAGATTTCTCAAATTTGACCATTTGCCTCATTTTGGGGACCAAACGACTAAACTGGTGAAGGATAGATTATAATCTATGGAAAGAAGACTGTTTTCCGCTTAGAATAAGCTATATTTCAAAATAACAGACCTAAAAATGAAATACTTACAGCCTTTTGAAACTTCGAGTCGGGAGCTTTTTTACTTGGCGCAATAGCTAAAAATTACGTCGAAAGTCACGTGGGTTATGCACACTGACTAAGTATCAAACGTCTTTCATCTTTACACAATTTTAAAAAGACTTTAATAAAGCATTTGTATGACTGTGAAAACGGTTCTTAATATCCTTCAGAAATATATATATACATTGAATCTTAATTTGTTAATAATGTGTCTGTCTGTGATGCACTTCTCGCAATTTCTCGCTGCTGTTTAGCAATATTGATTAATCTGTTAAGATGGGATTCGAACATTCGACCTTTTGACTCGCACTACGATGTTCTTACCCCTACACAATGATCTTAAATACGTGTTACCGATACTGCCATATATGATATTAGACAGCTTTTGAGATGACGTGCTCAAACGTAACGATACCCGTTTCGATCTCACTGTCAGACATATACTATTTGTACGAACTCTGACGGGCAAAGCTTGGCTAGAACGGGTTGGTCAAGTACATCAAGTACCATACATGTACTACCTCTCTTGTGCGCTGGTCGAGTAAAGGTCCCTAGTGTAAGAAGTAAATTGATGAATTTTTAGTTGTTTTCGCATTCAAGGAAGTTCCTTATTTAAGGAATTTGTTGGTAAGTCCTATGTATATGATTATCACTGACCGCATACTGTATTCTGCAAGTGAAGTCCGTTGATTAAACACGACAACTATCTCATTTGTCAAAAATCATTATTAAACAAGAGCTATCAATAAAAGTGATGAACACCCCTACGTTTATAACAAGCAGGGTAAAGGTAGAAATGGAAGCCAAATGAAGTGTTATGGTTCGTGATATTTCAACTTCGTATCAATGGCTGCAATTATCATATCAAGTTTAAACAAATTCGTGCAAATAGGTCCCTCACATGTAGCATCGTCTGAGCAATCTTTTTGACATGCTTCTGCCTGCCGTTGTTTTTCATGGCCGTGTCCCTGTAATCTCTGCATCTCAATTTCAGCATAAACAAGTCCAGCACGGCGCGCTCGAACCCGGTACATATCTGTGAGCTATACCATCTCTCGATTACATTTTCGTCCTCCAGGATTTCCATAATGTCCGGGAAGTGTTGATTGAGTTTGCCTCGTCTTTCAGTTTTATGCAAGAGTGGTCGCGCTGCGACAAGTTATCTTACCGGCGCACAGCAAGCGTGCAATCTTCTCCAATTAGTTCATGGCTGCGTTGGCGTAATGTATCTGCAGTGAAATCTCTAATATGCAGACAGCTCTGCGCTGGGCTATCTCTGCATATTTTACCTCCGCCGTCTTCTTCGACTGCATGATTTTGGTTATGCGTACACGTATACGTATACAATACACCGATTAATTTAAAGCCGCTGCGATGCTTGTACCGTGGCCAGGTGACAGTATATTATTATTGTCGGGACATTAATTATAAACGACTTGACACTTTGTAATGCTTTTAACTACATTGTACTTGATTAATTGATCGAGTGTTCAATAATAATGTCTCGAAAAAACATTTCAATACCTCTTTTTAATTTCGGCCCAACTGTTTGATTAGTAATTACTGCGCCATCTTTGAATGTCTACTTGAAATTTACTTTAGCGTCTCTATTGAAAATGAAACCTACTTCAGATCTACTTAAGGGACAATCTCATGCTCAAGAGGAATAAGTTGTGCAATCATTGACATCATAGGGATTAAGTTGCGCAATCAATTACGTCATAATCCTTGCTCTTGCTCTTGCTCTGGCTCCTGCTCATGCTCAAAAACAGTTTCGACACCACAAACATACTACTCTTAATGTCCACGAGTACGCCATATATCGTGTATATAAGTCAGCAAACACATTCTTAAAACTAGATTGTTCACATCATTCTTATAATGAATTGATATAAGAATAAATTTGTAAGGTCTTAAAATAATCCCTGACGTTAGTATTTAAATCTTTAAAGGACCATGGCGCATTCTATAAATAAGTCCATCGCGCACCTACTGTAACGTCATTCAAAATCACCACAGAGCACCTGATATGGCGTCATTTCATATGGCCTACGCACACCTGCTGTGACGTCATCACCGTGTATGCGCAGTCCGTGATGCCAACGAGGCCCCTATACTTCTCATGTAGGTGTGTTGACAATGAACATCTGCACATCTCTTTAAATGAATAATGTTGTTTTTTTTTTCTCTAAAATATGGACGACAAAGATAATACTTAATATGTACTAGAGAATGATGTAACTTCTTTTTACAGTAAATACCATTTACATATGTAAATAAATTTCAATATTCAAGTGTAGTTTAAATTATATTATGTATAACTCGTGTTCTAGCATGGATAGGGAACTTCTGTTAACATAGTTTGTGGGGTAAATATACATTACAGTGATAGTCGCTATATTTAAAGTAATAAGTTTATTTAAAGATGCAAAGCTGAGAATATATCTTGATAACATGTAACCTACATATATTTAATACTATCCATGTGGAAATGTTTACTATAACAACACTCAGTAGGATTAATATACATGTGTTCAATATCTAGCATAATAAGCAGTGAGAATATTCACATTATCCTTACTTTATACCTTTTATTTCTATACTTCCTGGTCTGAACATGTATTATCAGTACTATTACACTGAATGGTTTTGTAGCTTCCGAATCATGATAAGTCATAAATAACTGTTATCACACGCCGGGGGAACCCGCATATGAAGTGCAACATGCACTTCGGTAAAAATCATATGCGGAGCTTCCGGAACTCCATATGCGGATAAAAACAAGGTAGGTGACGTTACATCTGTCCATTTTTCATATAATCGAAGAAGAATTGCAAAATAACTCGAATGCTATTCGACCCTCACATAAATTCCACATCTCTCCGTATATGTTGTTTGCTTGAACATTTAGAAATGACAATGAAATCTTTTAACAAAGTGTCTGACAAATGTGAAAGAAAGTAGTCAACAATAATTATGAATGATCATGTTTTTGTTGTAAATCGCATTTCTGGCGAGATCTGAACGAAGAATATTAGAAAATATGTACAAACCTGCTATTGGAAGAAATAAAACATACACAAAATGTTCTGGGAAGGAATTCCTGGGCTAAAATGTAGATGTACTACATATGCGCAGTGTGCACTCCATATGTGCTATAAGATGTTGTATGGGATTGTTCAAAACTCTCATGATTCATAACATGCTATTTCTTGAGTTATTTTCAAAAAAGTTAGAATGATACACTAAAGAAGTCCGTTTATTGTAGCAAATGTCACTTGTAAAATTATTTACAAGGAAAGAAACGTTTATTTGATACTGATATTATCAGGAAAATTTCTTGTCCACCCTTTCCCGATACAGGGCCATCCGTTCAAATTTTCAATTGCACTAAATTATGTTACGCATGTACTGTACATGTGATGCATGCATTTCATTTGTGACGCAAGCAAGTTACATAATTTTACGCATGTATAACTTATGCAACGCATACATGTTCTTCCTTATGTATCGCATAGAAGCATGTGCTTACTGCAAATGTGACGAATGCACTACGTATGAATCACTTATGCTGAATGTTTGACGCATGTGCTACATCTTTGTATGCATTACACATATTTTGTGTAAGTTATATACATTGATCTTCAGAGAGTGACTTAAATGTACGTCTCGGTGAACAAATATAGTCACACTGGGTTGAAATAAGATAAGATAAGGTAAGTTATATTTCTTGTCGGAAATACTACAAACAGTAAACTAAGTACTAGTATGCAGTTTACAGTATAGCAGTTCATTGTAGGAAGAGGAGTAATCTTATACACATATCTCAGAGCCCTTTCTTGTATTTTTTTCCTTTTTTTCAAGTATTTGTTTCAGAACAAAAGTGCCAAGCCATAGAGCAGAAATTGAAATTCGACAAAATGAATATATGAAAATGTTCAGCTTTTTAAGTTTAATTAAATCTTTTCCAATTCGTTTCAAAATATTTAGCTGCCTTTCGGCCTTTTTACAGATTGTCAAAGTTTAATTTGTAATCCGTATCTGTACCCAATAGTTAAACTGTATCTTCACAGGATAGTTACTGGACCTTATGACAAAAACTGGATGTTTCAAAAATGATCTTTTGACTACTGCTATTGACTGAAACTTGTCTGGATTGGCTTACATTTTGTTACATTTAAACCAGTCAAGAAGAATATTATTTTCATTTTGCAAAACTTATATTAATGCATGAAAGTTTGACGAATGAAATGACAAGGTGCTGTCGTCAGCATAGTTATTATAATGTACCTACCCCTGTGTATGAAACAAAAGAATATCATTTATAAATACATTAAACAGTACCGGGCCTAAAATTGAACCTTGAGGCACACCTTCAGTTATACAAGTCCATGAGTTCAGACAAGCCATGTTATAACAATTTTGCTGGAATAATATTGTAAGGGAGGCAATCAAAGGCTTTTGGCAGATCCATGAGGACTGCTGCGACATACTCATTTTCGTCGAGGGCCTGCCTCACGTCATCCAACAATGTTAGTATTACAGTCTGGCAAGCATGACCTTTCATGAAAGCATAAAAATTGTCAAAAATAGTGTCAACGTAAGTTGAAAGTTGGTGAGCTAAAAATCAATAAAAGTTTTTTAAGGTATGGGCAGAATACTTACAGTTCTGTAATTAGATTGAAATAAAGCGTCATTATTCTTAAAAAGACGTGTTACTTGTGCTTATTTTAATCTATCTGGAAAATTGTTAGAGTAGATGGAGAATCTATTAAACTAGTAAGCGGTCCAATGAGTGAAAATTTACCATACTTAAGCATTTAACATATATTTTATAGCCTCACATTAAACTTATCAATTATTTTAGATAATGGTATCTTCATTTATAAGCACATAATTAAAACTGTTTTGGGAGAAATTCCTATCACGAATTTTGTTCAAACCGGGATGGTCTTGTGTGTTAAACGTTGCCGATGTGAAATATAATTGCTGGACCCATGATTGATCTCAGTGAGAGACATTAATCCTTGTGCTACACAGTGTACACCTAAACTTTTAGCTCAAGGGGTCAAGTGAGCTTTTGTGATAAAAATCTAATTTCGTTATATGCTGATGTATATAAACGTGTGTAAAGCCATATATCACAATAAGTTAAGTTACTAGTATCACACTATTCTTTGCTTGTTAAAATTTTACAAATGACATTTGCTACAATAAACGGCTTTCCATTAGTGTATCATTCTAACTTTTTTAAAAATAACTCAAGAAGCAATGTGTTATGAATCATAAGAGTTTTGAACAACCCCATATATCTTACAGCACATATGGAGTGCACACTGCGCATATGTAGTGCATCTACATTTTTGCTGAGGAATTCTTTCCCAGATCATTTTGTGTATGTTGTTTTCTTCCAAGAGCATATATGTACATATTTTCTCATATACTCTGTTCATACCTCGCCAGAAATGCGATTTAACACAAAAACATGATCATTCATAATTGTTGACTACTTTCTTTCACATTTGTCAGACACTTTGTTCAAACTTTTCATTGTCATTTTCAAACGTTTAAGCAAACAACATAATTATACGGAGAGATGTGGAATTTATGTGATGGTCGAATAGCATTCGAGTTTTTCTTGCAATGTTTCTTTGATTATATGAAAAATGGACACATGTAACATCACCTACCTTGTTTTTCCTTTAAATTCATCCGCATATGGAGTTCCGGAAGCTCCGCATATGATTTTTACCGAAGTGCATGTTGCACTTCATATGCGGGTTCCCCCGGCGTGTATCAGCAAAAATTAATAATGTATGCTTGCGCTAAAGTGGGACTATTACGTTCCATACGCTTATATCGAACTTCTGAGCTGATTTATTGCACAAATTCAATGATACTTCATAGCAACGGATGAGTGACAATATGATAAAATATAACTAGAGATCATCAGCGTGTCAATGATTTAATTCATAAAACATTTAATGTTTACACAAGGCTTTGAAGTAGCTTTTTATGCACGACTATGCAATATTTGAAATGGCATGTACAAATATTTGTCAAAACACTTTCTATACAGCGTTTATGATCAATTTCTTTTCCCTGGCTTGAAGTTCAATCTGACGGATTTTTTTTTCTATAAACTCGGCTTTGTCCTGATGCCGGGTTCAGATGTTTGATTTCTTTTATTTAATCCACATATAACTTGAACGATGTTATGACCAGTGACTACATGAATCATAGCAGCACAATACATGTATAGCTCAAATCTCGGTGTATGTATACTGCATTTTTATTTCACGTATTCTATAAAATTATAATTATTGCTGTAAAAAGTAAGAAAACATTTCATAAGATATGTACATGTATATTCATATTTTCTTATTTTTTTCCAACTCAGTATATTTTATAACTAGGATTATTTATCATACTATGTCGAACTTACAAATTCACAAAAATACAACCTGGAAAATAATAAATTTGTATTACTAACCATTTATGCCAAATAATACTTTGAAGACTGTATTGCATTGCACTTAAAAAAAAAGGAAGAAAAAGATATTGTCCTTGATTGTACGATCGACATTTCATCAATAGATGTCTTCAGGATCACACTATTTGATTCTTACAGACCCCCGCCCCTCCCGCGCTCTGCGTCTTCTCTCAAGTTTCCCGCTTTCTGTTTCGCCACTTCCTGTTCGCACGAAAACAGATACTGGTAACATTCATTTGGAATATTTATTTTACTTGTTTTCCAAAAACTGTCACAAATGTCCTGGTTGCTAGTGATTATATCTGAAAACAAAAAACTAAACAGATATTACAAGTGATGCAGACTCTTAACTTTACAGTGTCAAAGTACATGTATCTCTCTCTCTCTCTCTCTCTCTCTCTCTCTGTCCAAAGTGACCTTGTGATGATATGAAACAGAATCACGTGTTCCACGAGGATTCCTGTGCAATATTCCCCAAGCTAGGATTGAAGTACAAAAGAAACGAACAGAGGTTTGACCAAGAGTCATACTAGCTGCAGCAATTATTTTCGTTGATTTAGATGTATTTCGTTCGTTGTGTTTCCTTAAGGATTAAAAAAAGCTAAATATATCAAGTGACTTGTTCTTTTGTTTTTGTAAGGACAGCACTGCAATTAAATCAACATATCCCGTTCGCCTTACACCCAAACTACGCGTGTGGAGAAGGCGGACACCATACCGTTGGAACTATGTACACTATTCTCTTGTACCGAGTGTTGTACTGCAGATTTCATTTTAGGTATGACTACACTAAATCTTTTTCCATAGACTTACTGTATAACATTTAAGCACGGTCCGCATACCAAAACATTCGTTGAGTAGTTACACCCCAATAAATCTGTAGAACCACCTTAGTCACACCCAAAAATGCCCTTTTTAATATACATATAGTGATACTTTATAGCCGAAAATTGCACCAGTAGGACATCACCCCCTCGTCTGTAGGATTTTTGTTTACATTCTGTCAAAAAATTCAATATTTTCAGATAGCCACAGAACACCGTAAAATTAATCAGAAAATTAATAAACTATTTTTTTGTTATGTTCAACCATTGTACTTTCGATTTTAATTCTAGAAAACTTTAGTGCTACTAATCATTTTAAACCAATCAGAGACCACAGATATCTAATAGGTCCGCAAGTTCCCTACACAAATTGGCTGGTTCCAAGTCCCACCGATTTAGTGAAGTCATACCTAAAAATGAAAACCAATGCTTTTATATGTACTTGAAACTGTTTTGGATTATAAAAGGATCATTTCCGGACCAGAAAATAGCTTTGGTTTAGACAGCATATCAACGAGATGGAAATTATGCATCCATATCTATCACCAGGTCGAGACCATTTCGTGTATGGCTGCTGTGTTTCAAAATAATTTGTCATATTGCTACACGATCTGTTGTCATATGCTTATGCTTTTATTTGCAAAGTCCAAAATTTGACAGGACAATGAACAGCATGTTTACTCAACGTATGCGTGCGTATTTGATTGGTGAACCCTATACTCTTCCAGCAATGCCTTATTGATTTACCCCACCCCCTTCCCAAATTCTGAATTTTGAAGAAAATTTGTCTTATTTATCACAAAAAAGTTATTTGAAAAGCAGAATGTAATTAAAAGTAACATTAAAATGTCCACTGAATTAAAGGCTCTGCAGAAACATACCGTTTTAACAAGCTTAATCGTTAATAACCACAAATTTTATATCTATATGGACATTCACGGTGCCCAAATTTCAGAAAAGTCAACAAAGTATTTGAATTTCTAACGCTTACACCATGAGCCGTAACAAACCGAATACTTCTATTGTGCATCTTTTCTATTCAAAATAAGAAATAATAACGCAGACATGCCATTTTAATACAAATAGACGATAAATGGCGTGAGGGATCGATCTAAGGCAAAAAAAAACGTATTTTTTGACAAATGTTTAGCATGATATCAGTATTTCTGAGACCAAACTGCCCAAAACGTCAACAAATGGTGCATAACTAACAAAATGCATATACAATTTTATGAAAAACAACAAAATAGCTACAAAAAATGAACAGATTCCATCAAAAATTGGGTTTTACGTGTTTTTGTAATTAAAGGGAGGTAATTCAAAATAAGTTTTGATCTTCCCTGTGTGTGCACGGATATTTTGCCGCCCTTCGTGATTAGAATTACGTCGAATTTTGTTAAATTACACTTTAAACACTATTTATAGACAATTTCATGACGACTAGACCTATTAAACACACCTTGTTTACATAAATATGCTTGTCTGCTACGTCAGCAGCACTAGGATCATACGGCAATGACTTATTTACTGAAAGGGAAGAATTACCGCAGCAACTTTTACCGGTCAGGGTATTCTGAGATTCAGTTACAGGCCTAAACATCACGATTTCATCATTACATTCACTTCATTTACTGAAATCCGTGCATAAGCAGGTTCATGATATGCTGTGTAAATGACTATTTAAGAATTATTTACCACGTTTCACTCCTCTATTAACAACACATTAACTGCCCTTGCCTATTCTTTCTCTGCATTTTCTCCGCTACTGGTCCCATATATAGAAGCCATGTAACCATACCTGCATTTAAGTCTGAGAATTCACAAAGTTAGAGATGCAAAATGTACTCTGACGTATCTTCAGTTTGTATTCACATGACCACAGCAAATTTAAACAACCAGAGTCTTCCTAAACTGACTAGGGGCTCATTTAGAACCTTAATTTTCAAAAAATATATCAGAAAAGTTGTCATCGTCTGTTCAACACATCCCTAAAATATAACGGTTGCCAAATTAGCCAATTTAGATACAGAACCACGTCTACAATGAACTCAAAGAACACATGAACCGTCGATTTCTTAGTTATATTTAAAATGAAAACCAATGCTTTTATATGTACTTGAAACTGTTTTGGATTATAAAAGGATCATTTCCGGACCAGAAAATAGCTTTGGTTTAGACAGCATATCAACGAGATGGAAATTATGCATCCATATCTATCACCAGGTCGAGACCATTTCGTGTATGGCTGCTGTGTTTCAAAATAATTTGTCATATTGCTACACGATCTGTTGTCATATGCTTATGCTTTTATTTGCAAAGTCCAAAATTTGACAGGACAATGAACAGCATGTTTACTCAACGTATGCGTGCGTATTTGATTGGTGAACCCTATACTCTTCCAGCAATGCCTTATTGATTTACCCCACCCCCTTCCCAAATTCTGAATTTTGAAGAAAATTTGTCTTATTTATCACAAAAAAGTTATTTGAAAAGCAGAATGTAATTAAAAGTAACATTAAAATGTCCACTGAATTAAAGGCTCTGCAGAAACATACCGTTTTAACAAGCTTAATCGTTAATAACCACAAATTTTATATCTATATGGACATTCACGGTGCCCAAATTTCAGAAAAGTCAACAAAGTATTTGAATTTCTAACGCTTACACCATGAGCCGTAACAAACCGAATACTTCTATTGTGCATCTTTTCTATTCAAAATAAGAAATAATAACGCAGACATGCCATTTTAATACAAATAGACGATAAATGGCGTGAGGGATCGATCTAAGGCAAAAAAAACGTATTTTTTGACAAATGTTTAGCATGATATCAGTATTTCTGAGACCAAACTGCCCAAAACGTCAACAAATGGTGCATAACTAACAAAATGCATATACAATTTTATGAAAAACAACAAAATAGCTACAAAAAATGAACAGATTCCATCAAAAATTGGGTTTTACGTGTTTTTGTAATTAAAGGGAGGTAATTCAAAATAAGTTTTGATCTTCCCTGTGTGTGCACGGATATTTTGCCGCCCTTCGTGATTAGAATTACGTCGAATTTTGTTAAATTACACTTTAAACACTATTTATAGACAATTTCATGACGACTAGACCTATTAAACACACCTTGTTTACATAAATATGCTTGTCTGCTACGTCAGCAGCACTAGGATCATACGGCAATGACTTATTTACTGAAAGGGAAGAATTACCGCAGCAACTTTTACCGGTCAGGGTATTCTGAGATTCAGTTACAGGCCTAAACATCACGATTTCATCATTACATTCACTTCATTTACTGAAATCCGTGCATAAGCAGGTTCATGATATGCTGTGTAAATGACTATTTAAGAATTATTTACCACGTTTCACTCCTCTATTAACAACACATTAACTGCCCTTGCCTATTCTTTCTCTGCATTTTCTCCGCTACTGGTCCCATATATAGAAGCCATGTAACCATACCTGCATTTAAGTCTGAGAATTCACAAAGTTAGAGATGCAAAATGTACTCTGACGTATCTTCAGTTTGTATTCACATGACCACAGCAAATTTAAACAACCAGAGTCTTCCTAAACTGACTAGGGGCTCATTTAGAACCTTAATTTTCAAAAAATATATCAGAAAAGTTGTCATCGTCTGTTCAACACATCCCTAAAATATAACGGTTGCCAAATTAGCCAATTTAGATACAGAACCACGTCTACAATGAACTCAAAGAACACATGAACCGTCGATTTCTTAGTTATATTTAAAATGAAAACCAATGCTTTTATATGTACTTGAAACTGTTTTGGATTATAAAAGGATCATTTCCGGACCAGAAAATAGCTTTGGTTTAGACAGCATATCAACGAGATGGAAATTATGCATCCATATCTATCACCAGGTCGAGACCATTTCGTGTATGGCTGCTGTGTTTCAAAATAATTTGTCATATTGCTACACGATCTGTTGTCATATGCTTATGCTTTTATTTGCAAAGTCCAAAATTTGACAGGACAATGAACAGCATGTTTACTCAACGTATGCGTGCGTATTTGATTGGTGAACCCTATACTCTTCCAGCAATGCCTTATTGATTTACCCCACCCCCTTCCCAAATTCTGAATTTTGAAGAAAATTTGTCTTATTTATCACAAAAAAGTTATTTGAAAAGCAGAATGTAATTAAAAGTAACATTAAAATGTCCACTGAATTAAAGGCTCTGCAGAAACATACCGTTTTAACAAGCTTAATCGTTAATAACCACAAATTTTATATCTATATGGACATTCACGGTGCCCAAATTTCAGAAAAGTCAACAAAGTATTTGAATTTCTAACGCTTACACCATGAGCCGTAACAAACCGAATACTTCTATTGTGCATCTTTTCTATTCAAAATAAGAAATAATAACGCAGACATGCCATTTTAATACAAATAGACGATAAATGGCGTGAGGGATCGATCTAAGGCAAAAAAAACGTATTTTTTGACAAATGTTTAGCATGATATCAGTATTTCTGAGACCAAACTGCCCAAAACGTCAACAAATGGTGCATAACTAACAAAATGCATATACAATTTTATGAAAAACAACAAAATAGCTACAAAAAATGAACAGATTCCATCAAAAATTGGGTTTTACGTGTTTTTGTAATTAAAGGGAGGTAATTCAAAATAAGTTTTGATCTTCCCTGTGTGTGCACGGATATTTTGCCGCCCTTCGTGATTAGAATTACGTCGAATTTTGTTAAATTACACTTTAAACACTATTTATAGACAATTTCATGACGACTAGACCTATTAAACACACCTTGTTTACATAAATATGCTTGTCTGCTACGTCAGCAGCACTAGGATCATACGGCAATGACTTATTTACTGAAAGGGAAGAATTACCGCAGCAACTTTTACCGGTCAGGGTATTCTGAGATTCAGTTACAGGCCTAAACATCACGATTTCATCATTACATTCACTTCATTTACTGAAATCCGTGCATAAGCAGGTTCATGATATGCTGTGTAAATGACTATTTAAGAATTATTTACCACGTTTCACTCCTCTATTAACAACACATTAACTGCCCTTGCCTATTCTTTCTCTGCATTTTCTCCGCTACTGGTCCCATATATAGAAGCCATGTAACCATACCTGCATTTAAGTCTGAGAATTCACAAAGTTAGAGATGCAAAATGTACTCTGACGTATCTTCAGTTTGTATTCACATGACCACAGCAAATTTAAACAACCAGAGTCTTCCTAAACTGACTAGGGGCTCATTTAGAACCTTAATTTTCAAAAAATATATCAGAAAAGTTGTCATCGTCTGTTCAACACATCCCTAAAATATAACGGTTGCCAAATTAGCCAATTTAGATACAGAACCACGTCTACAATGAACTCAAAGAACACATGAACCGTCGATTTCTTAGTTATATTTAAAATGAAAACCAATGCTTTTATATGTACTTGAAACTGTTTTGGATTATAAAAGGATCATTTCCGGACCAGAAAATAGCTTTGGTTTAGACAGCATATCAACGAGATGGAAATTATGCATCCATATCTATCACCAGGTCGAGACCATTTCGTGTATGGCTGCTGTGTTTCAAAATAATTTGTCATATTGCTACACGATCTGTTGTCATATGCTTATGCTTTTATTTGCAAAGTCCAAAATTTGACAGGACAATGAACAGCATGTTTACTCAACGTATGCGTGCGTATTTGATTGGTGAACCCTATACTCTTCCAGCAATGCCTTATTGATTTACCCCACCCCCTTCCCAAATTCTGAATTTTGAAGAAAATTTGTCTTATTTATCACAAAAAAGTTATTTGAAAAGCAGAATGTAATTAAAAGTAACATTAAAATGTCCACTGAATTAAAGGCTCTGCAGAAACATACCGTTTTAACAAGCTTAATCGTTAATAACCACAAATTTTATATCTATATGGACATTCACGGTGCCCAAATTTCAGAAAAGTCAACAAAGTATTTGAATTTCTAACGCTTACACCATGAGCCGTAACAAACCGAATACTTCTATTGTGCATCTTTTCTATTCAAAATAAGAAATAATAACGCAGACATGCCATTTTAATACAAATAGACGATAAATGGCGTGAGGGATCGATCTAAGGCAAAAAAAACGTATTTTTTGACAAATGTTTAGCATGATATCAGTATTTCTGAGACCAAACTGCCCAAAACGTCAACAAATGGTGCATAACTAACAAAATGCATATACAATTTTATGAAAAACAACAAAATAGCTACAAAAAATGAACAGATTCCATCAAAAATTGGGTTTTACGTGTTTTTGTAATTAAAGGGAGGTAATTCAAAATAAGTTTTGATCTTCCCTGTGTGTGCACGGATATTTTGCCGCCCTTCGTGATTAGAATTACGTCGAATTTTGTTAAATTACACTTTAAACACTATTTATAGACAATTTCATGACGACTAGACCTATTAAACACACCTTGTTTACATAAATATGCTTGTCTGCTACGTCAGCAGCACTAGGATCATACGGCAATGACTTATTTACTGAAAGGGAAGAATTACCGCAGCAACTTTTACCGGTCAGGGTATTCTGAGATTCAGTTACAGGCCTAAACATCACGATTTCATCATTACATTCACTTCATTTACTGAAATCCGTGCATAAGCAGGTTCATGATATGCTGTGTAAATGACTATTTAAGAATTATTTACCACGTTTCACTCCTCTATTAACAACACATTAACTGCCCTTGCCTATTCTTTCTCTGCATTTTCTCCGCTACTGGTCCCATATATAGAAGCCATGTAACCATACCTGCATTTAAGTCTGAGAATTCACAAAGTTAGAGATGCAAAATGTACTCTGACGTATCTTCAGTTTGTATTCACATGACCACAGCAAATTTAAACAACCAGAGTCTTCCTAAACTGACTAGGGGCTCATTTAGAACCTTAATTTTCAAAAAATATATCAGAAAAGTTGTCATCGTCTGTTCAACACATCCCTAAAATATAACGGTTGCCAAATTAGCCAATTTAGATACAGAACCACGTCTACAATGAACTCAAAGAACACATGAACCGTCGATTTCTTAGTTATATTTAAAATGAAAACCAATGCTTTTATATGTACTTGAAACTTTGCGTTTTGGATTATAAAAGGATCATTTCCGGACCAGAAAATAGCTTTGGTTTAGACAGCATATCAACGAGATGGAAATTATGCATCCATATCTATCACCAGGTCGAGACCATTTCGTGTATGGCTGCTGTGTTTCAAAATAATTTGTCATATTGCTACACGATCTGTTGTCATATGCTTATGCTTTTATTTGCAAAGTCCAAAATTTGACAGGACAATGAACAGCATGTTTACTCAACGTATGCGTGCGTATTTGATTGGTGAACCCTATACTCTTCCAGCAATGCCTTATTGATTTACCCCACCCCCTTCCCAAATTCTGAATTTTGAAGAAAATTTGTCTTATTTATCACAAAAAAGTTATTTGAAAAGCAGAATGTAATTAAAAGTAACATTAAAATGTCCACTGAATTAAAGGCTCTGCAGAAACATACCGTTTTAACAAGCTTAATCGTTAATAACCACAAATTTTATATCTATATGGACATTCACGGTGCCCAAATTTCAGAAAAGTCAACAAAGTATTTGAATTTCTAACGCTTACACCATGAGCCGTAACAAACCGAATACTTCTATTGTGCATCTTTTCTATTCAAAATAAGAAATAATAACGCAGACATGCCATTTTAATACAAATAGACGATAAATGGCGTGAGGGATCGATCTAAGGCAAAAAAAACGTATTTTTTGACAAATGTTTAGCATGATATCAGTATTTCTGAGACCAAACTGCCCAAAACGTCAACAAATGGTGCATAACTAACAAAATGCATATACAATTTTATGAAAAACAACAAAATAGCTACAAAAAATGAACAGATTCCATCAAAAATTGGGTTTTACGTGTTTTTGTAATTAAAGGGAGGTAATTCAAAATAAGTTTTGATCTTCCCTGTGTGTGCACGGATATTTTGCCGCCCTTCGTGATTAGAATTACGTCGAATTTTGTTAAATTACACTTTAAACACTATTTATAGACAATTTCATGACGACTAGACCTATTAAACACACCTTGTTTACATAAATATGCTTGTCTGCTACGTCAGCAGCACTAGGATCATACGGCAATGACTTATTTACTGAAAGGGAAGAATTACCGCAGCAACTTTTACCGGTCAGGGTATTCTGAGATTCAGTTACAGGCCTAAACATCACGATTTCATCATTACATTCACTTCATTTACTGAAATCCGTGCATAAGCAGGTTCATGATATGCTGTGTAAATGACTATTTAAGAATTATTTACCACGTTTCACTCCTCTATTAACAACACATTAACTGCCCTTGCCTATTCTTTCTCTGCATTTTCTCCGCTACTGGTCCCATATATAGAAGCCATGTAACCATACCTGCATTTAAGTCTGAGAATTCACAAAGTTAGAGATGCAAAATGTACTCTGACGTATCTTCAGTTTGTATTCACATGACCACAGCAAATTTAAACAACCAGAGTCTTCCTAAACTGACTAGGGGCTCATTTAGAACCTTAATTTTCAAAAAATATATCAGAAAAGTTGTCATCGTCTGTTCAACACATCCCTAAAATATAACGGTTGCCAAATTAGCCAATTTAGATACAGAACCACGTCTACAATGAACTCAAAGAACACATGAACCGTCGATTTCTTAGTTATATTTAAAATGAAAACCAATGCTTTTATATGTACTTGAAACTGTTTTGGATTATAAAAGGATCATTTCCGGACCAGAAAATAGCTTTGGTTTAGACAGCATATCAACGAGATGGAAATTATGCATCCATATCTATCACCAGGTCGAGACCATTTCGTGTATGGCTGCTGTGTTTCAAAATAATTTGTCATATTGCTACACGATCTGTTGTCATATGCTTATGCTTTTATTTGCAAAGTCCAAAATTTGACAGGACAATGAACAGCATGTTTACTCAACGTATGCGTGCGTATTTGATTGGTGAACCCTATACTCTTCCAGCAATGCCTTATTGATTTACCCCACCCCCTTCCCAAATTCTGAATTTTGAAGAAAATTTGTCTTATTTATCACAAAAAGTTATTTGAAAAGCAGAATGTAATTAAAAGTAACATTAAAATGTCCACTGAATTAAAGGCTCTGCAGAAACATACCGTTTTAACAAGCTTAATCGTTAATAACCACAAATTTTATATCTATATGGACATTCACGGTGCCCAAATTTCAGAAAAGTCAACAAAGTATTTGAATTTCTAACGCTTACACCATGAGCCGTAACAAACCGAATACTTCTATTGTGCATCTTTTCTATTCAAAATAAGAAATAATAACGCAGACATGCCATTTTAATACAAATAGACGATAAATGGCGTGAGGGATCGATCTAAGGCAAAAAAAACGTATTTTTTGACAAATGTTTAGCATGATATCAGTATTTCTGAGACCAAACTGCCCAAAACGTCAACAAATGGTGCATAACTAACAAAATGCATATACAATTTTATGAAAAACAACAAAATAGCTACAAAAAATGAACAGATTCCATCAAAAATTGGGTTTTACGTGTTTTTGTAATTAAAGGGAGGTAATTCAAAATAAGTTTTGATCTTCCCTGTGTGTGCACGGATATTTTGCCGCCCTTCGTGATTAGAATTACGTCGAATTTTGTTAAATTACACTTTAAACACTATTTATAGACAATTTCATGACGACTAGACCTATTAAACACACCTTGTTTACATAAATATGCTTGTCTGCTACGTCAGCAGCACTAGGATCATACGGCAATGACTTATTTACTGAAAGGGAAGAATTACCGCAGCAACTTTTACCGGTCAGGGTATTCTGAGATTCAGTTACAGGCCTAAACATCACGATTTCATCATTACATTCACTTCATTTACTGAAATCCGTGCATAAGCAGGTTCATGATATGCTGTGTAAATGACTATTTAAGAATTATTTACCACGTTTCACTCCTCTATTAACAACACATTAACTGCCCTTGCCTATTCTTTCTCTGCATTTTCTCCGCTACTGGTCCCATATATAGAAGCCATGTAACCATACCTGCATTTAAGTCTGAGAATTCACAAAGTTAGAGATGCAAAATGTACTCTGACGTATCTTCAGTTTGTATTCACATGACCACAGCAAATTTAAACAACCAGAGTCTTCCTAAACTGACTAGGGGCTCATTTAGAACCTTAATTTTCAAAAAATATATCAGAAAAGTTGTCATCGTCTGTTCAACACATCCCTAAAATATAACGGTTGCCAAATTAGCCAATTTAGATACAGAACCACGTCTACAATGAACTCAAAGAACACATGAACCGTCGATTTCTTAGTTATATTTAAAATGAAAACCAATGCTTTTATATGTACTTGAAACTGTTTTGGATTATAAAAGGATCATTTCCGGACCAGAAAATAGCTTTGGTTTAGACAGCATATCAACGAGATGGAAATTATGCATCCATATCTATCACCAGGTCGAGACCATTTCGTGTATGGCTGCTGTGTTTCAAAATAATTTGTCATATTGCTACACGATCTGTTGTCATATGCTTATGCTTTTATTTGCAAAGTCCAAAATTTGACAGGACAATGAACAGCATGTTTACTCAACGTATGCGTGCGTATTTGATTGGTGAACCCTATACTCTTCCAGCAATGCCTTATTGATTTACCCCACCCCCTTCCCAAATTCTGAATTTTGAAGAAAATTTGTCTTATTTATCACAAAAAAGTTATTTGAAAAGCAGAATGTAATTAAAAGTAACATTAAAATGTCCACTGAATTAAAGGCTCTGCAGAAACATACCGTTTTAACAAGCTTAATCGTTAATAACCACAAATTTTATATCTATATGGACATTCACGGTGCCCAAATTTCAGAAAAGTCAACAAAGTATTTGAATTTCTAACGCTTACACCATGAGCCGTAACAAACCGAATACTTCTATTGTGCATCTTTTCTATTCAAAATAAGAAATAATAACGCAGACATGCCATTTTAATACAAATAGACGATAAATGGCGTGAGGGATCGATCTAAGGCAAAAAAAACGTATTTTTTGACAAATGTTTAGCATGATATCAGTATTTCTGAGACCAAACTGCCCAAAACGTCAACAAATGGTGCATAACTAACAAAATGCATATACAATTTTATGAAAAACAACAAAATAGCTACAAAAAATGAACAGATTCCATCAAAAATTGGGTTTTACGTGTTTTTGTAATTAAAGGGAGGTAATTCAAAATAAGTTTTGATCTTCCCTGTGTGTGCACGGATATTTTGCCGCCCTTCGTGATTAGAATTACGTCGAATTTTGTTAAATTACACTTTAAACACTATTTATAGACAATTTCATGACGACTAGACCTATTAAACACACCTTGTTTACATAAATATGCTTGTCTGCTACGTCAGCAGCACTAGGATCATACGGCAATGACTTATTTACTGAAAGGGAAGAATTACCGCAGCAACTTTTACCGGTCAGGGTATTCTGAGATTCAGTTACAGGCCTAAACATCACGATTTCATCATTACATTCACTTCATTTACTGAAATCCGTGCATAAGCAGGTTCATGATATGCTGTGTAAATGACTATTTAAGAATTATTTACCACGTTTCACTCCTCTATTAACAACACATTAACTGCCCTTGCCTATTCTTTCTCTGCATTTTCTCCGCTACTGGTCCCATATATAGAAGCCATGTAACCATACCTGCATTTAAGTCTGAGAATTCACAAAGTTAGAGATGCAAAATGTACTCTGACGTATCTTCAGTTTGTATTCACATGACCACAGCAAATTTAAACAACCAGAGTCTTCCTAAACTGACTAGGGGCTCATTTAGAACCTTAATTTTCAAAAAATATATCAGAAAAGTTGTCATCGTCTGTTCAACACATCCCTAAAATATAACGGTTGCCAAATTAGCCAATTTAGATACAGAACCACGTCTACAATGAACTCAAAGAACACATGAACCGTCGATTTCTTAGTTATATTTAAAATGAAAACCAATGCTTTTATATGTACTTGAAACTGTTTTGGATTATAAAAGGATCATTTCCGGACCAGAAAATAGCTTTGGTTTAGACAGCATATCAACGAGATGGAAATTATGCATCCATATCTATCACCAGGTCGAGACCATTTCGTGTATGGCTGCTGTGTTTCAAAATAATTTGTCATATTGCTACACGATCTGTTGTCATATGCTTATGCTTTTATTTGCAAAGTCCAAAATTTGACAGGACAATGAACAGCATGTTTACTCAACGTATGCGTGCGTATTTGATTGGTGAACCCTATACTCTTCCAGCAATGCCTTATTGATTTACCCCACCCCCTTCCCAAATTCTGAATTTTGAAGAAAATTTGTCTTATTTATCACAAAAAAGTTATTTGAAAAGCAGAATGTAATTAAAAGTAACATTAAAATGTCCACTGAATTAAAGGCTCTGCAGAAACATACCGTTTTAACAAGCTTAATCGTTAATAACCACAAATTTTATATCTATATGGACATTCACGGTGCCCAAATTTCAGAAAAGTCAACAAAGTATTTGAATTTCTAACGCTTACACCATGAGCCGTAACAAACCGAATACTTCTATTGTGCATCTTTTCTATTCAAAATAAGAAATAATAACGCAGACATGCCATTTTAATACAAATAGACGATAAATGGCGTGAGGGATCGATCTAAGGCAAAAAAAACGTATTTTTTGACAAATGTTTAGCATGATATCAGTATTTCTGAGACCAAACTGCCCAAAACGTCAACAAATGGTGCATAACTAACAAAATGCATATACAATTTTATGAAAAACAACAAAATAGCTACAAAAAATGAACAGATTCCATCAAAAATTGGGTTTTACGTGTTTTTGTAATTAAAGGGAGGTAATTCAAAATAAGTTTTGATCTTCCCTGTGTGTGCACGGATATTTTGCCGCCCTTCGTGATTAGAATTACGTCGAATTTTGTTAAATTACACTTTAAACACTATTTATAGACAATTTCATGACGACTAGACCTATTAAACACACCTTGTTTACATAAATATGCTTGTCTGCTACGTCAGCAGCACTAGGATCATACGGCAATGACTTATTTACTGAAAGGGAAGAATTACCGCAGCAACTTTTACCGGTCAGGGTATTCTGAGATTCAGTTACAGGCCTAAACATCACGATTTCATCATTACATTCACTT
>JAFMSR010000024.1:950505-1008440 GCA_022818135.1 Saxidomus purpurata | reverse complement strand
ATTACGATTCAGGCCAGCTGCACAACCAACTTATTATGCAATAATAGAGAGTTATCGAAGACGTAATTAAGTATGTTCCGATTAAATTTTTTCTCGTTAGATGGATCCAGGCATATATAAACCGATGTTATCGTAATATTTTGAAGAAATACCTTACCAAAAATGCTACGATCACGACGATGTCACTATTTGAAAGACTATTTTATTACAAGTAGTTGAGAAACAAATCATGCTTCACGAATTTTCATAACAGGACTCTGTGACGACATCAGCATATAATTGAGACAACAACTTTCAGAGATACTGAATTTTTAAGTCTCTGTATATTGTAAATATATAAAGGTACTAAATTTTCTCATATCAATCATTTTATAACATTTTTGAAAGGCTGGTACTGGATGCACCCTTTCACGTCACCCTTTCACGTCAACTACGGGACAAATAAAAGGGATAGCTCCAATCAGGGAGCCTCATAAAAGGTACTAAAGTTAATGGCAATAATTCTACTAACTACCTAATGTATAGCCTCAGTAGTAACCATGTCATCTAAGTTTTATTATATTACCCCAAACCATGTCGCATATATGGCTCAGGATGGACGGAGGGACGGACCGATGGACATACAACGACAACTTTATATCCAGGAATGATAACCGTTAGTTGCTATAAGGCTGCTGTATCACTGGCAGTATCTGTTAAGCTCGATCCTGTGTTGTTAAATCATATCAAAATTTAAAAAAAAACGCATTACTCGGAAAAGCTGTATCTGATTCTACAAATATTCATCTACGTGGTTGCTAGTATATATAATATAACTAAATCTCTTCTATATCCCTCTTAATAGTAATTACTGACGAATGTATGGGTACATAAATGAAAAATCACCATATCAAAAGGTTTGGATATAACATAACCGTGAAAAATATATCGATTATAGTAAGGCCTAAAGAAATATGTTTGTTTCAGGTATCATGCCCCAAACATAGGGTAGGTAGGGAGGCAATATTTTTTTTTAAAAATATTTTTTATTCTCAAAAAAACAAAATTCAACATATATTTTGATGAATTCATGCTAAAAACTAATAACTCGCAAAAAAAATATTCTATGGTCGGGGCAAACATATAAGGTAACTGAAACTGAAACAAACATATTCTTTTTTTACGCCTAATCGTCATCATAATGCTGAAAGATAAGTCTGTGTTGTATAAATCAGTGTTGTGCAACGGGCTTATCAAAATTTCATGTGTCTGCTATTAAGCGTGACTGTGAGTTTAATTTTATTTTATTTATTGAGACAAGCGTGATTTTTTAGTCATTTTTAAAAATACATAGGCGGTCAATTTCAGGCCGCTAGGCCGCCAACTTCAGGCCGCTAGTGTTTTTGTTTAAAGGCGTTATTTCTAAGTTGATTGTTGTTAAAATTCGCAGTAAACCGACTTTGTTTGTGTGTGTGTGTGTTCTGTTGAGCTTGAAGTGAGTTTTTTGTTTCGATTGTTTATTCAAGGCGTAATTTTTTAAGTGACTTTTTGTGTACAGTTGAGCTTTAATTTGAGTTTTTATATTATATATTTGTTTAAGGCATAATATGTAAGTGATTTTTGTTAAAAATACATAGGCGATCAATTTCAGGCCGCTAGGCCGCCAACTTCAGGCCGCTAGGCCGCTGGGCCGCTAACTTCAGGCCGCCAGTCCGTTATCTGCACATATCTTTTTGTGTGTTCAGCCAACAAATGATGTGAGTGTTTTTGTTTAAAGGCGTTATTTATAATTTCATTCTTGCTAAAATTCGCAGTACACCGACTTTGTTTTGTGTGTGTGAGTGTTCTGTTGAGCTTGAAGTGAGTTTTTTTATTGTTTATTCAAGGCGTGATTTTTTAAAGTGACTTTTTGTGTACATATGTATATATTTGTTTAAGGCAGAATATGTAAATGATTTTTGTTAAAATACATAGGCGGTCAATTTCAGGCCGCCAACTTCAGGCCGCTAGGCCGCCAGGCCGCCAACTTCAGATTTTTTTCAGTGTGTTCAGTTGAAATTAAATGTGAGTTTTTTTTGTTTTAAGGCGTTATTTCTCAGTTAATTTATGTTAAAATTCCCAGTCCGCCGACTTGGTTAATTTTTGTGTGTATACTGTTGAGCTTTAAGTGACTTATTTTCTTCGATTGCTTATTCAAGGCGTAACATTTTCAATGACTTTTTGTGTACAGTTGAGCTTTAATTTGAGTTTTCATATTTTATATTGGTTTATGGCATAATTTGTAAGTGATTTTTGTTAAAAATACATAAGCCGTCAATTTCAGGCCGCTAGGCCGCCAGGCCGCTAGGCCGCTAGGCCGCCAACTTCAGGCCGCTAGGCCGCCAACTTCAGGCCGCTAGGCCGCCAGGCCGCTAGGCCGCCAGGCCGTTAGGCCGCCAACTTCAGGCCGCTAGGCCGCCAGGCCGCTAGGCCGCTAGGCCGCCAACTTCAGGCCGCTAGGCCGCCAGGCCGCTAGGCCGCCAACTTCAGGCCGCTAGGCCGCCAGGCCGCTAGGCCGCCAACTTCAGTGAGATGTCCACGTGCACGTAAAATTCCTACTGTGTGATAACACAGGAGGTTTATCAAAGAATGCACACAATCGTGTATACAAGTCTACATGAGATAGATGTAGGTATGATCATTGTTATCATTAACTGTTACTTTCAACATTTTCGAAAATTTGACCGTGTTTTAAGAATCGATGATGTTATATAGATTCAAGAATAAACATCAATCACCCATGTAAACATTACATTTTTATAATCACTCCAGACCGACTTCCGACAAGATACAGTTTAGAGTGTGAAGGTTGTGTAAAATGGTTCAAACATTGGCAGAGATTTGCATGGTGTATTCTGTGAAGTATGAATATTTGTTTCTGAATCATTATCATCATGACAAAAGAGAGTTTCTGGTCCCGTGCTTATAAAACTCTATTTCGAGAACAAACTCCTCTTTCAGGCCTGTAACGGACTCGCATTGAGTAAACTTATGATCACATTTTGTCTATCAGAAACCAGAGATTTTAGCTTTAAAAAGAGACTATGATCCGAATACTTTTTCGTAAACACAGGCCGACGTTAGCAGCACCTTGATTTGCTATGCACCAGACATTAATATAAGGGATTGGGTATATCCCATTACAAACGGTACTTTCCGGGCAGAAAACAAGGATCACCACATTCAGAACTGCTATTACTATCTAGGTCAAACAGAAACCGCACAAACAGATCTCAATGGTCGCCGCGGTTGACCCACTTTCGGCAACCAATCAAAACAATTTTGGCAACTATTGACTGTAAAATTTCTTCTACTTTTGACTCCAAAAAGCTCATTTCGGTAATATAGGCATGATAAGAGATATGCCATGGTCTCGTCCACGAACATACGTTAACACAAATGCTCTCATGGACGGACCTTGATAAAGTTCTATTCATCTTGGTGTCAACAGCACACTCTTCATCCTGGTGTCAATAGTTTTCTACTATTCATACTGAAGTAGAACACTCGGCTGACGGCAATCGTCAGCATTTTTGTTGGAAATGCTACATGTAATACTTGTTGTTCAATTATATTCCTTGTTATCGTCAATGAAAAGTTGCTGTTTTCTAAGATACTTGTATCAGTAACAAATCTGAACTGCGTTCTGTTATCAAGTTACAAACTTTTCATGCACCTCGTACATTTTGGAAAAGTGTCTGTTGTGTTTTACAAGACCCCCACACACGCTATGCACATGTACAAGTCATGTATATCCGAATTTATCTACTATAAGAAATATTATGTCGAATGATAGTCAAAAATTAATTTTTCAGAAATAACGTTCTGCCTTTTATCAACATAACCCCGAAGACAAAATTATGAAAGAACTAGTTCTGGCCCATTGTGTTTGTTTGTTCGAGGTTTAACGGTCGTTTTCAACAGTATTTCAGTTGTTTACAGGCGGGCAGTTTACCTGACCATCGTGCCTAGGAAGAACCAATATTAGACTCCGATCTCCCGTACGAAACTGAAAACTTTCTCACATAAAGAGAGCTCGAACTCATAACCCTCAATCAGTGTCAGTACAATTTGAGAGTTTACAGTGACATAGTCACTCGACAGCGGACTGTAGTTATTTGCTTGTAAAGAACAGAACAAGTCAAATGTTTGAACGCCGCCAAATGGAGTGGGGGTTGCGATAATTAGTAATGTTGGATTTAATGTATGGTGATTAACCAAACCTAATCTTTTTGCACTCTAATTTTGTATAAGGCTGACCATTTGTTAATGTTTAATGCTAAAAAAGATGATTCTACGTCAAGTCTATAGGCATTGTTTCCTCTGTATGGAAATTGGCTGCTGTCACATTAATGAATTACAAATCATTGAAATAATAATTTTTTTTTTATTTTCCTAAGTCTAGAATTCTAACATATAAATTTGCTTCAATTTATATTATTCTTGTACGAAAGAAAAATTATTTCCAAGATATAAATTAATTTGTTCCCAAGTATATAAAATAAATAAAGTTAATTCCACTCCGGCGGGGTTTCGATCTCTGATCTCCCGCGTGCCAAGCGGGAATACATTGCACTGCGCTACCGAGGCATCGAGTTACATATCGTATAACTTCGTTATTCACCAATACAGACGTTTGTTTCGGAATGGCGGTACAACTTTATGTAAACAAACGAATTTAACTTCCCAGACACTTTAAATAAGAAGTGGACACATCATAAACTTGGTAGTTTCGTAAAGTATATTCAAATATCTGTTAGAAAAAAATTTCAAAGTCGGTTTAAAAGACTTATCTTCAGCCGCTACCCGTCGGCAGAATCTCAGTCGTTCGTAGTCATTCGTTTAAAATCGGCTATTTCCGTAAAATTTAGACTCGGCTATTTCCGTAAAATTTAGACTGGTTCGGGATCTGAAATCAAAAGACCGCTTGTTACAAAGACACACTGTGAAATCATTCTACAGTCTAAAAGTAGTTACGTCACCCCATGGAAATTTTACTTTCTGCATTCCAATATACGCACCGCCTCCTGGCGGCGCGTAATAATAGCCGCTCTTGACAAATGCATACATAGTCTTTTTTATAAAAGTGTAAACGCACACAACTCACATTTTTAAGTAAAGAATCAGATGAAGGGTTAAACGTTTCACTTTCAAAATTGTTAAAATTTGAATTAAGTATCATTTTTAAAGTGACCAATATTGCCTAGTGCCCTCACTGATACTTCTGTGTGTTCATGGTCACAAGTTTTGTTAAGCATATATGCACATTGATAGAAGAAAAAAGCCTCTTAACCTCGAGGTTGTTTAATAGTTCTTTCCCACTGATAAACATGTATTACCTTTTCAGCTTTATATCGAATAAAATATATATTTTGAGTTCCATCATCAATTTACAAACTGTTTCAAATACGAAGATGCAATTGCTTGATTGCTCTAAAAATTACTTGATGTATTATTATCTGTTTTTGTACTTTTTAAGTAGACCGCTCCAGTGCCGAGGTAAGTCGGCGGAATAAGATTTAATTTATACAGTAATTTGACAAAAGGAAATCGTGCAGCGACATTTTCTGACGGTGACTAATGCTAAATGTTCCACTGATATTCCGATACTGCAAAAGGCAACCATCGAAACATGTAATATATATGTTTAGACTACAAATCATGTCGTAGATCGTACCTTTACATCTATGGGCTCGATACTACATTTTGGCAATTGTCAAAATGTATTAGCTGCCATGAAGGTACGAGAGGTTGCGCAGTGATTTGTAACGGATATGACAGAAATTATCAAAACATATCCGAAGGCGATTGGTTTTTAGTCAACAACAACGAAAAAGTCCGCTGTAGAATCAAAATAAAATACATACATATGTTATGTCTTACAAATTAACACCAATTCCTAAATGATATTATTAATAGGATAGAATCAATATATCACTTTTTATTGTGCTGTTCATTCTACTCTAATATAAGAAACCAATTATTGGGAAAGAAATACATTTGTACATCATGGCCCAGTATGCACATCTTTGTATCATTGTAAATTGTAAATATCTACATAGAAAAAAATCAATTCTAAATGTAGCAAGTATATAAATGTAGCTCTGAAATCAAGGACGGAAAGTCTGGTAAATTTATCCTGATTCTTAGAACAACTTAATTTTGTACTTGACGAATTGCTGAATAAAAAACTGAAAACTGAAACTGATTAATAACACCAATCACAGAAAATCTCCGCTGTTAAATAGGGAAGAGTGAAAATATAAGAAATATATTATTAAATTACGTAGTTATGAACGGTCATGAAACTTATCGATGACCTGGAGAATTCGGAAGTGTTCGACCAGCAGTCGGTCATCGAATGCAGAATTAAAGGAACATAAACAATACCTTAGAAAACCTTAGAAAACACCATTCTATACCCGTTAACCTTTTCTTCTTTCTTTATGAAACATAACACTTACATGTACATGTACAATGATTGATTTACTCTATCCCGTTTGTTATTATACAATAAATGTTATAGATTTTTTATAAACTGCAACGTTTTAACTTAGAACTGCCATATATTGGGAGTTTTACTTCATATTATTGTTTATATAGTTAAAAGCTAAAAACTGCTACTGCTGGGCTACTGCTACTGCTAAGCTACTGCTACTGCTCAGCTACTGCTACTGCTAAGCTACTGCTACTGCTGTGCTACTGCTACTGCTGTGCTACTGCTACTGCTAAGCTACTGCTACTGCTACTGCTACTGCTACTGCTAAGCTACTGCTACTGCTAAGCTACTGCTACTGCTGTGCTACTGCTACTGCTAAGCTACTGCTACTGCTCAGCTACTGCTACTGCTAAGCTACTGCTACTGCTCAGCTACTGCTACTGTTGTGCTACTGCTACTGCTCAGCTACTGCTACTGCTGTGCTACTGCTAAGCTACTGCTACTGCTCAGCTACTGCTACTGCTACTGCTAAGCTACTGCTACTGCTACTGCTACTGCTACTGCTGTGCTACTGCTACTGCTAAGCTACTGCTACTATTGTGCTACTGCTACTGCTCAGCTACTGCTACTGCTGTGCTACTGCTACTGCTAAGCTACTGCTACTGCCAACTTCACGTTTTACGATTTTGCTACTGCTACTGCCAATCTACTGCTACTGCCAAGCTACTGTTACTGCTGTGTTACTGCTACTGCCAACTTCACATTTTATAATTTAGCTACTGCTCACTGCTACTGCTCACTGCTACTGCTAACTTCCTACACATTGTAACTTCCTATGTTTTAGGGCAACCGGGCGTCTTACTAGCGCTGTGATCATGTGGTTTATTTTTTCCGTGTTTCCATGATTACGTTGGAAATGTGTCTGCAGTTGTGACTTAGCTTGACTGTAAGCATGTGTTTGTATGCTTTATGTCGATTCTGCATCGGAGTCAAGGTAAGCGTTAGGGTTAAAACTTCCGTATACACTAGAGTTGACATGACCACCCGTGTCTGAGTCCTGAATCACGGTCATTCAATTTATGCGTTATCTGCGAATTCTAATTCATGCTTTGCAATAGAGATTTTGTCATCATTTCGTCCAAATCCGGGAATTTGTTCCTAACGATCTTATTGTTTACGATCAATCTTGACCGGGCCTTCGGGATCTCCTTTGGATAATCACAGTTTATACCGTAGGCTTTTCCTTCCAACATGTATGCACGACTCCGAATAAGTTCGACATCTTTAACGTCTCTGAAATAAACTATGATCGGGCGACACACGGAGTGGGGGGCGGAGGGGGGGGGTGTTGTTGAAGCAGATTTAAATTTGCGCGACAGAGTTTTTCTGAGTGGTTTACCGAAACGGTGTGCTCGTTGTGTGCATATTCGTGATACAGATTCTAAATTTAAACGATTTTTTTACAAAGTCAAGGATAAACTGTTAACAATATTCGCTAAAATTATTCTAGTATAACTATGAATATTAATTCATTTCTACGTTCCCGTGCCTTATGGTCAATACTTTTATATTTTAATAATTTAATTCGCGTTTTTGACCTTCTCATTTCTGTTCATTGAAACAAGTTTATACATGTATATTGCATTGAGGTAATGCACTTAAACATTCTTTCGGCAGGATAGTATATTTTCCCACTTTAAAAGCAGAGACAAAAATTACACCTGTAGTTATGTATGTATATCAGAGCTTGATCGTTGGTATCGGTTTCCCATTATAATGACCTACGCCCCAGAAAATGTTTGTTATTTTAAGTTTCGGAGGATAGTGCAAGATACAGAAAGCGTCCCAATTCCAGAGACACCCCTGGTTCTTATACATGCCAGGTGTATTGCACCCATACAAGGGGCCTCAGTTTTTAAGTCTCATCCGAAAGACTCTTAGTAATTTTAGTTGGTCAGCCCCGGGAATCGAACTCGCAACCCCGAGATTACAAGTCCCATGCCCTACCGATTGAGTTTACCCGCCTTCGTTTATTTATCTCCTCAGTCTAACCGCCTGCGATGTCCGAACTTTGTCCGCCATGTTCGTCGCCACGTTGGCGCTAGACATGACCATCCTACATTTCAGACCAACTGTCACCAGCCGCAACCTGATAATCTGATTTTCTCTCCATGCTTGTAGAGTCACTTCAAACCTTATCACCTGAGATAAGCTCACAAAATTCATAGAAACATAACACATATCAAATCTTTCGACAGCTCAATTTAAACATGTCTCCACTCGACCATATCACATACAGAACCGTCAAATGCTCTACCACACCTTCTAAATTTATCTAGTCACTGCATATGAAATTGACGAGTGCTTAAAAGTAACTGAAAGAAAACAAAAGCTTCCAACACACACACTATTTCGTAAAATAATTAACAACTGTGCAAAAGTAGATATTGTGTTACATTATAAAATGGAGTACACATATAACATGCCCTTGGCAGCATTCTCAGATGTATTTTGTACGCAATGAAGTAAGTGCAGGAAATACAGATGAACTGCAGTGTATATCATTAGCATGTATGAATATTACCTGAATAATTTTGCTTGTATGTTTTAATCGTTTTGTTAACGTTGCCCATCCTCATGACACGGACACATTGTTATGCAGACTGGTAGAGCAATTATGAATTTGGAAAGAGCTGACGATTTCCTGCTTACAGCAAAGCAGCAATAATTGTGTCCAGGAGCTGAAATACCTCACAGTGACACCGCGGCTTCTAGAGTAAATTTGCATTATTTAACATTCTCTAATATATCAAATTCATCTCGCGCATTTCTGTTCTGACTGGGCTGATAATCGAACCTGATGCAGATCCTGTTGACCAAATTCAAACAATGTTTGTTAGGATTGCTGAAAATGTGAATTCCAAAGTTTAAACTAGTTGAAAACAGTTCTCCCTCACTGTGACCCATCTCTATGTCTGTTTAATCCCATTATAAAACTCCTTGTTGTTTGTAGCGAGTAAAAGAGCTCAAATATTGCTGATATATTGGCGTAACTAAATGCCTGGTCTGATAGTTCATGTTAAAAAAGAATGGACACGATTGAATACCCTTTTTTCACATGAATTGGCCTTTCCCTCATAATTTTATCATATAATTTAAATCTTTATATATTGTGACATGTTAATATGTGACCCTGCCATTGAACCAATGTGGTTTATACACCATATAAACACCTAACCTTGATATTGTTAACTTTTGAATATCTAAAATATTCTACTACTGGTTTTCAATATAATATTCGCATGATTGTTGACCTCTTACTAAGACTTTGACCTGTAGTCCAACAGAGTCAGGCTGTGCACGATGCCTCATTAAAATGAACATTTGACCCGTCAGAGTTGAGGAGATATAGGCACATGACCGTTCACTTCTAAACGCGAACTTGTCTTTTTGTTTTTTTTCCTGTCAGTAAACATATTCCAGAGCATGTTGTACATGTTGCAAACATTTGCAATAAAGATAAGCAAATAATGTAACATGTAACATGTTATGATCCATTCGCATTAAACCGTTTCAGATAAAACAGTACTTTATCTACTCTATTCTAACAAATTTACAATGTAGCAATAATAAGTTTTTTTAACATAGAGTAGCCTATTTGCGGTATTAATATAAACTAAACAGTTATTGATTGTGGCCTTTTTGTATGATGTCAAATAGGTATAGATAACTTGTGAAGATTTACAATGTAAGAACAAGGACGGATGTGTTCAGTTTACAATTCAACTTATTCAACTAAAGTTAGGCAATTTTAATCATGTCCAGGGAGAGTCTCAACATTGATTTGTTTATTTGTGATAAACGCTCAATTTACATAACTTTATGACTATTATTTGTGACACATTAACACAAGATTATATACTCAAGAAATAGTTCCTTTTCATGTATATTTTAGGGCGGCTAATTGTGCATTTCATTAACTTAAAAGAGATTCCCTCTGGGGTCGGTGGTAAAAAAAAACACATTTAAGCCATGCCAGGTTTGAAAGTCTGATTATCTTTTGTTAAAAGAAGAAGAGAGTCGATAAAGTACGAAAAATTGATATATACTGGAAACTGTATTTCAAGATTTATTTTACCAGTGTCTCCAATAATGACATGTGGTTGTTGGTAATAAATCAAGCGTACTAGTCAAAAGCACTCACAATACAGAATCATACAAATTTCATGCACATTCAATTTGTTACGTAGGTCTTCTGTTTAACCAGTTGATCGATTTGATTCGAAGCAGACAAATTTTTTATTTACAAGAAATCAAGAGTCATCAGAAGATTACTTACATGCTTACTTACATAACATAGGGACATCTATAAATGATGAGTTACTTCTGGAAACAGCCGCGCCCTGTGATGGATTCATGGTGTTTTGTACAATACATGTATATTATCTACCAGTTGTCTGTACATTGCTTACACTTAACTGATGACCGTTACTTGTAGGCCCGTTTGGAAAAGTCCATTTGTGTGTTGGTGGTTGTTGTCCTTCGCTGATGCACGTCAAGGGTGTTGCGTCATTCTGTAGTATCCTAATTGTCCCGGTAGTTATTTGACAGCAGTAAGCCGAGCATTAAAATGACAAGACGTGAGTAAAACGTCGCTTATACCAAATACTGAACAGATTCGATTCTATGGTCACCTGTAATGTTTGCATCATTTAAACATAACATGACCTCGTATTTACCTTGTACGTCTGTTAGTGGGGACTTTGTTTTGAGCAACAATATAAAATTGAAAAGTCTTTGAACATCTTCTACTCAACTATAAGGCTCAGAGGTTGGATATTTAGTGTGTAGCATTATTTAGTGGTCCTATACATAGTGAGGTCACAGGGTCAAACCCTTGTTGACATGACCTACTGACCTACACTCTTTTTACAGCAATCAAATTTGATCAATACGGATAGTTTTGCATGCACATTTCAACTTTTACCTTGGCTGACCTGGATTATAACCCACTGACCAACTTGCTGTTTTTGAAGCTATATAAATGAAACAAGGACCAATTATACAGGTTTACGTACATATTTCAACTTTAACCTTGGCAGACTTTGACCTTTGGACCTCGTTTTGTTTTTCAAGCTAGAGAAATGATAACTGGGCTTGTTTTTCAGATTTGCAAACCAATTTCTAAATTTTCCGTGACTGAACTTGATTATGACCTTATGATCTACTTTCTTGTTTTAGAGTACAATGATACTCAGTTGAGCTATATAGGAGCATCGTGACCCTCTTGTTGAACTCACACCAGACACGATTTTCGAATGATTAAATACAAAAGATTTTCCGTGTAGATGTGGCATGTGGCTGGTTCGAATCTCAACATTTCATTTAATTTAAGATTAAGGAAAGACATTTGGCGTCAAATCGGAATGATTGCATTGCCGTAACAGTCTTCATTGAATATATATATATCTACATTATGTCTGTGAACATTCTACTATAAACCTACACAAAACATTCAGCAGTGGTGTCCTGTGTGATACAACTGGTGTCTGTCCAATTGCGTTTCTGGCAGTACAATATATCCTCCATCCATTGTCAGTCGTTGATGGTGAATATGTTAGTGTACTGGTAACATCTATGAAGTCATTAACATTACTAGATAATGTTTGTATATCTGAATTAATCTTCACATCATCAATGTAATCTCCGGGGGTTCCCGAATCTGTATACCAGGAAACTAGCTGCTGGAAGACTTCCCGAATTTTACATCTTGTGAATTCTCCCTCACATTTAGGACTGTAGTAGTTAGAACAATCATGGTTATCAATGATATTGGAACTGCAAAATCAGAACGTCACAACTGCAATAAATATAACAAATTGACGAATGGCATGTAAAGTTTCGTATCAGTTTATTCTGATACAAGCAGTATAAAACAAAATAACTGTTAAATGATACAGCTTTTTAATGAGATTTAATTCGAAAGTGTGTTTTTCTTATACTAAAATTACTCATTTACAGATAAATGACATTCATGATCCAGCAGATGTTAAAACAACAAAAATGAGCGTTAACCTTACATCTGCATCAAATTTTGCATATATTAAATTAAATGTGCAGTATTATTATTGTCATGGAAACTGTGAAAATTTGCACTTTTATTCAGCCTGCTGGCAGTGGTTGGACACAGTTGTCACAATAAATTAATGGCAGCTAGTCTGTGGGTCAAATTCACTGTTACACACTAAAGTCTTGTTGAAATATGACTTTGTCCAAGCTGTATACAATAGAGTGTACGGTCCTTTTAATGTAGAGATGACATCAATAATGGAGTGTCTAAACATTCATATGCAATATAATTTTTATCATGACATACAAAACGGGTATTTATTTTATGTTTTCTAGTACATTAAAGAGTTTTCCCTGTGAAATAAAAGTGATAATCCATAGTTTTGAAGCAGTGATATACTGAAACAGATACATATTACATCACTTATGATGTCATTTATTACATATAGTATGTATTAGTGTAGTATGATAGTGCACTTACACTAGTTTCACATTAAAGAAACTACTAGTAAACTTAAATATGTTAATGCGAAAAAGGTGTAAGTGACTTGTCTTTTTTTAAGCTGCAAGTTTTTCTATAGAACTTAAATGTACTGTAACTTCTTTTCATACTGGTTCAATACTGTTTAAAGGAAGTATTTTTAAGAGAACTTTACAGCTCTAATGTCACATACTAGATGTTTAAGACCAAAAAGGAAATGACCAAAAATTGAATGCGAAACTAGTGTAAGTGCCTATGTCACATACAACAGTTTCGCATTTAAAAAAATAGAAAATGTTCACTTACATCATTTGACATAATTTGCATTACCTATGTTAAATAATGTTAATCAAAGAAAACACTTTCAGGGCAGATGGGAAGGGGCTTTTTACATTCTATTATATAAAAAAAGTGATTTTTGCAAAAAATTGTCACTAAAAACAAAAATAATATCAAACAGGGAATGCCACGTACCAAAAACGCAGCCTCCCCAAAACGAGCCCCACAGCACCCAGAAGTGCACACCACCAACACACACACACACACGCACACGCACACGCACACACACACGACACACACACACAATCATCGACAAACACACATATACACTAACAACACACACTAGCATACAAAGCAAACACACGAGGACAAAACGAACAATTAAAGGAACACAGTGGGGCACCGCCTTGGAACGGTCAGTGGCAAAAACACCACTGGGGAGCTTAAACCGGTTTATGGTGCGCACCCAACCTCACTCTTACCCCCACCATGTTCCAAAGTCACAGGACAGTGTAAATAAAAGTAATCCCTGCTAGGTGAATCTCTAACACACGCAATGGAAACAAAAGGCATGGTATGACTAGTTTCGCGTTCAGCCCTCGATTTGCCAATTAGAACATTTTCATAAGTTTTTAAAATTATTTACTACACAATCTGAAGTACATGTACATGTAATATGACCGGCGTCACATGAAAAATTGGCCCTCGGGTATTTTATACATTATTGTGTAACATTTAATTAAAAAATTTCATAAATGGCGTTTTGTTTTGCACAATTATCTTTGCTTACTTTTGTGGTACTTATTCAAAAGGCATGTTGTGGAAAGTCTACGTTATAATGTGATAAATTATGACATCAAGATAGAAACATGTTCTAAATACCTTTTGATGGAAACAGTATGCCAAAGACAGTACAAAAAAGGTATTTTCGAATGACACAAAATGTGCACACCATTTTTATTTCGCGTATGGTATATTTTTATTTCATGTTAAAATGTGGCAAAGACATACCGTCTACTGAAAATATACAGGAACGGTTAAAGGTTTTTCGTTCAAAACGGATTCAACAGAACTTATTTCGATTTAGTTAGAGCAATTTAAAGTTTTATATTTATATATGGAGAGCCGGTAGAAGTATACCCAATATAGGTTTGGATAGTGAATATGATCTATTTATGCACTCTGCTATATAATTTTTCGAAAGTTCAAATATCACATGATGTTGTATGAGTATATTGACTGTATCCGATTGGAATATATTCATTACACACTAATGTGATCATTTACTCTTTTAAACTTGATCATTTCAAGATAAGCATTGATTAAATTTAAATAATAGTGGAATCATCCACGCTGTTTGGCTTTTGACCCGGAAACATTCACATTGAAGCGATGTTTTTGCATACTGTCTGGAAATGACACGTTTACCATGAATCATAAAGTTTCCGAAGATTTCAGGTTGGAAAAATGATTTTGGGGGCATTTTCTTCATTTTGTTTGATAATTACATTAAGAATTTCTGAAATACTAACATAACTCTGAAACCATTCCGTCGATTTAATAATAATTTTACACGTATGTTCATCATTGTTAGATAAAATAACTCGCACAAGAATCTGGAGTTTTTATGTTAAAGGTTAATGTCAAAGTTACAGGTCAAAGGTCAAAACGAGAACATTGGCGGTCATATACAAATCAGAGTTTGAGGGATTTCCAAATACCTGAAATAAATGTCTACCAGTACATTGTTTTGCGATGCATATAAGAATCAGGTCCCTAGATTCAGGGTCAAGGTCATGCTTAAAGGTCAAAGGTGATAGAAAGGAGGAATCCCAATCACAGACTATATTTTTAAGTTAGCATTTGAATAAAAATTTGACTACCAGTGTAACTCACAGAAACGTTTGTCATCCGAAAAAGTACTATCCGAATATTTTTTTTAAACCAAAATTGATAAAATAAGGGAATATAGCTATACATATACTCATACTCAATTTAAGTGAAAATGTTGAATAATTTCAGTTGGTGGGTTGGTTGGTTCTCGGCCTTCTGTAGCCGCAGTATCTTAACACAAGTAGTACTCACAGGTAGTTAAATAATTAAGTGTACATGTTGTCATAGTAGATTTCATGTGAAGGTCGGAAACATATAGAGTCAAATAAAACTATACGTCGAAATCTCTTTGAAATATGCTTAGTTCACTGCATATTGTTTCTTTGTATTTTATCCATGATTCATCTGAACTAGAAGTCAACAGAAACGTTTCAGTAATTTCTGACTGCATGGAGCCACTCATGCGGAACAGTGTAGCAAACATCCTTTCCATGTCATATGTATGTTGACTGCATTTGAGAAAATAGTGTTACACACTTTATGGTTCATCACACTCACAGTGAAGGTACTCTCCTATATTATCGTTGCGTAGGTGCTTGTGACCACTTTGTAGTTGGAGAATTACACGCTTGTTCGCACAGTTGCTGAGATCTGTCTGTTGTTATTAATGTTTGGGTTGAACTAACACAAGTTGTCTGGCTTTATTTTAAGTGTCACTTCTGTCATCTAATCTTGACTGTTTTATTCGCTGCTGAACGGACCCCATACTGTGATATAGGCGAAGTTGCCTCTGTATTATCGATTCTACTTCCGTGACAGATGGTTTGGCTGTCATATCTGCAATTTCACTGCCTTTGATGTTGACATGTCCTGGTGACCGACCTTCATCTATTTTAACTTCTTGGCCCTCTAATTATGTCCATCATGATCTTATGAAAATGGTGCATTCTCTTATTGCAAGCTCTTTTCTGCACATATTCAAGGGAAGGGGATTGGCTTGTACCTTTATACCAATGTAGATGACAGTACCAATACTACTAAGGCAGAGACTCAACTCTTTCCTCCGGACTTTTTCAAGACTGTGTACAGCATTGCTGGTCTGTCATACCCAGCTGCAAATTCTAAATGTAGTTGCACAATACTTTTGTTACATTAAACTGTTATCTAGATGTATCTTCTCTGATTTTGCTACACACATCAACATTCCTAAAGCCTTTGATTGCAATGATTTTATGTACGGGAGCAGTTGATTGCAATAAAGTTTCTCATCTAGAACTGTACCTAATTATTTTGATTGCTTGTGTTATTTTCGCTTTGTTTTCCTTCATGTAAAAATTAAAATATTTCTCTTCTACTGTGCTCTTCATTAATATACAAAATTCAGTTTTGTGTACATTCAGTTGCATCATCCATATCTTGCGACACAATCTATGTCTTAATGTAAAATAGTCTCCAAAATCTTCTGGCTTGTAACCTTAAGGTATTTGTAACTGAGGTAAAAGTTGAAGAGCAGCGGGGATTACACTGGTCCCTGTGCCAATCCTATGTTTGTCTTTATAGGGTCACCTTGGTAGCCTCTTAACAGGAAATCTAGCCCAACACATATTATACCTTTTATACCAAGATTGTGTAATTTAACAACAAGCCCATGTTTCCATTCAGTATCGAACGCCTTAACCAAACCGGTAAAGACTGCAGCAGTGAGACTGCTATCGCTAAGTGGCAAGTGCACTTGAAGAAAAATAGCTGAAGCTCGTGGTGCGAACCTGGCTTGAAGCTGGACTCTCTATTTTATTTCATCAGGTCATTTCGCATCATCTTTCGGCGCAAACAACCTTGTCAAATTTCAAAACTTTTCGATTAGTATCGAGTACGTCTCTGCTAACTCGTGACAATGTCCGAAATTAGGAACGCTCGTAAACGGAAATTTTAAGGCCATTAATTGGGGTGTCCGGAGTATACAGTGTTATAGGCTGGAACAGCGAAGAGTACTGTAAAGTACAAAGTGAAAACTGTCCTATGCTAATATGTGCACAAACTGACTTAAAATGAGTAGTGTAAAAGACACACGGAGACAATGAGTACAATGGGAAAAAACGAGAAAGTAATAATTCAAATGCAGTTGAAAAGCAGATGAAAAGTGAAATTTACAATAGAAATAGAATAAACAGCAATATTCGGTGACGACTATGTGAGAATAGATAGCCGATGACGAGGGCAGACGGATGTTGCAGAGAGGGAATGTAAAGTGAGAGGGCGGAGAAAAGAGATGAGGCAGATCACAAAGTAAAACTGAAGCAGTAAGTCAGTTATTGTTCACACGAGATGCAATGCCCTGAACTAGTCTCAGCAACAGACATTACTCTCTCACTCTCTCTCTCTCTCTCTCTGTCTCTCTCTGTCTCTCTCTCTCTCTGTCTCTCTCTGTCTCTGTCTCTGTCTCTCTGTCTCTGTCTCTCTCTCTCTCTCTGTCTCTGTCTCTCTCTGTCTCTCTCTCTCTCTCTGTCTCTCTGTCTGTCTCTCTCTCTCTCTCGTCTGTCTCTCTCTCTGTCTCTGTCTCTGTCTCTCTCTGTCTCTGTCTGTCTCTCTCTGTCTCTGTCTCTCTCTGTCTCTCTCTCTCTCTGTGTCTCTGTGTCTCTCTCTCTCTCTGTGTCTCTCTCTGTGTGTCTCTCTCTCTCTCTGTCTCTCTCTGTCTGTCTCTGTCTGTCTCTGTCTCTGTCTCTGTCTCTGTCTCTCTCTCTCTCTCTCTCTCTCTTTCAAACCATCTAACCATATTTTTCTATGTCAAGATTGTTTACAACTTGGTTATTTTAATGTGTGTGTGACCTTTGAAAATTGGGGTTACTGCGTTTACATCTATACGGATCACTTAGTTTGGTCCCTATTTTTTAAATAGTATGGACTGCTGAACATTTTAATAAATGCAATTTATAAAATACAATTTCTAAGTTAGCTTGAACATTTTGTACTCAATGTGAGCTATTGTGCTCTGGCGTCTTTCGTCTGATCACATTTAATTTCTTAACAGCCACAACTTACCAATGTTTGTGTTTTCGTGCGGCGGGGTCGTGGGGCGAGAATACGAAATGGCACAAATCAGCCACCTACATTTGTATACAACAGCAACAAACAACATTTATAACGCAGAAATTCAACCTATAAAGTCGATATGCATCTTAAATACAATCGTAGGTAAGTAACTGATAATACTACTAACTATTTGAAATGCATGATAATGATTGTATCGAGGTGCATGCATGTACATGTGCTTGTTGAAGTGCGTGCCTAATTTTGACGCACGAAGTAAATCGCCGGATACTCAGTCTCTTCGTTGGCTATAGAATAATGCAATTAACAAAAACATATAATAACTAATGTTTTACTTTTAACATATTCTGTCATTTTCAGTCTCTTTGTTGTAAGACATACAACTATAAAGAATAAGTAGTGTTTTAATGAATGTGAATTCCATTCCAGAGCTTCAATGTCTCATATATTTTGTACTGTTAAGATATAAGTCCATACGTTGTAAAAACAGGAAAATACAAAACCACATCATTGCTTGATAAAAATGAATTATTGATATCTTTTTAGCAACATATGATTGTTACTGTGATTGTTGGCTTATGAATTACGCCCATTATGTTCCTAATCGCGGTATGGTGGAAATAATACAATCGCTAACATGTTACTGTTATACCATTTCAGTTATTTTTGTTTATGTACTAATCCCTGTTTATCTGTATATTTACTCAGTTATTGGTTAAGTAAGTAGTCCTTTAGATATTTAGGTTACTCTTTTTTCTATTTCGTTTGGCAATTAAGTTGCCTACTACATACAATGTATATTTGAAACATATGAAAATTCTTCTCGTGCTCAAAATTGTAAATAAATCGACATGGGCTCTGAGACTTGTTCGTCCGTCTGTCTGTTCGGCCACACTTGCTTCGAATCACTTCTTTCATAAACCAGTCCGTGGGATATCATCGAATTTGGTAAGAAGCATTCTGGCATTAAGTTCTCTTAAAGAGACACTACCTATAACTGCTGTCGAACTTAGTACCTTAAAAGTATACTTAATAGAATATGTACAAGGGTTATTACTTTGCCTAGCAGGTAAAATCAGCGTTTTAAAATGTGTTACAGTACCGTAACCATTCAATACTGTATGTAAAGCTGTTGTTGTCGTTTCTAACATGCCTATGGTATATTTCTATAGTCAATTCGAGTGCTTTAATATTATTAAAGCACTCAGAAAAGTAAGCGGAGTTTCGGACATGGGAGTAGCTCCTTCCGACTTTTTTAATTTACTCCCGCGCAGAAAAGAAAATATAGAAATAGAAATAATATCTGTATAAATACATCAGTCGCATGAAATAGTTATGTTTAAGAACCAAAATATTTTTTGATTGCGTCAAGTAAGCCTTAGAATACCTTCACCTTGTTTTCCTTTAAAAAGGCCAAGAAAAATCAGGATAAATAGTCATACAATGTTTTGATTCCGGGAGACAAAACTATGAATGAAAACGTTTACGTCATCACACTGACGTCATTACTCCACGTTAAAACGTTGTACAGTTCAGATAAACGGTACGCATTTAAATCGATTGTCTGCTTTGTTAGGTTCTGAATCTGACGTCTTCTGCATAATGTCACAGTCAGGTATTTTTTTCATATTTTATGTATTAAAATATTATGATTAAACTAAAATAAGTTTGTATTATATAGTTATGTTTGATATCTTGAATTGTTGCCCGAATAGGGGAGTGAATTCCAACAGCCACTATCTGTGCTATTTTACACATTACCGCCGAACTGAAAAAAGGTCCGTAGTAGTTATGATAGTTTTCACAAATTCGGCTTATAAGAATCGAAATAATCTATGACTTGGAGTGCTTTATCGAAATTGAAGCATTTCCCGTCGGTAATATGCCTTCGGGCTTCGCCCTTGTGAATTATTCCGCCAGGCACATCATCTCCGGGGAATGCTTCAATTTCGAGAAAGCACTCCAAGCCATAGATTATTTCTAAATTAATGGGTGGATAGCGATTTATTACAAAAGGCCTCTTTGTTGGTTATTTGTGCTAAAACGAAGTATTTTACGATATATATATTTTTTTTCAAAATTGTTTTTACCTTCATTGAACACATTATTTATGATTCGATAATTATATTCTGCTAGATGTAGCGAGTGTCCCTTTCAATTTGTTCAAATTGTTCCGGTTGACTGAAAAACATGACCACCAGAGATAAAAATAGAGAAATCCTTGAAACCAACAATGTTCAAAGCTTAGATTTTGGGTGTGAGGCATCGTCTAGTGGACTTCAAGAAAATGTGTTCAAATCACGACCCTAGGGCTTATATTGTCCTCGCTCGGGGTCGATTGTTTTACAGATACTTAGATATATTTAGAGATAGGTCTACAGTTTAGGTATTTGGTTTGAAACATTGTCAAGGCGACCTCTCTTAAGTATTTAAGGTTTTCATATAGGAAACACCTTAAAAATATTATGCTCCAAAACCACAAGGCCTAGTGCAATCTTACCAGTCAATATCGGTAACGGCCGGATGTCACTTGCTTAACAAAGATTTATATAGGAAATCCTTTAAGACCTTCCTCTCTGAATACACAAGGTTTAGAACTTTAGATAGTTGATGTGTAGCATTACATAGTAGATATCTGCAAATTTTGTCTAAAATTTTGCTCAAAGCGTCAATATTGTCCCTGCCCGTCGGGTCACTTGTTTAACATCGATTTATTTAGGAAAACATTTATATAGCTTTGATATTTGATATGCAACATTGCTAAGTGAACATGTTCAGATCTTATCCCTGGAGTCAATAGTACCCCCGTCCAGGTCGTCACTTGTTTTACAAAGAGGAAAACCTTTAGAAAGACTTCTTCTCCAAAACTACACTGCATAGAGGTCGCTTGTCTGTATATAATATTATAGGAAACACGTAACTTCCCATGAGTTCCCGTAGCAACCAGCTACTTACCTCGCAACCATTGACTTTTAGCATGCAGTAACTTCCCTAGTAACCATCAACTATGACTTCCACAAGTGACTTCTATAGCAGCATGTGACTTCCTTAGCAACAAATGACTTCCTTAGCAACCAGTGAATTCCGTAGCAACCAGTGAACTCCCTAGAAACCAATACTTAGTCTGAGTTCCTCTAGCAACCGGTTACTTCATTAGCAACCTTCAGCATCTTTTACCACAACTGACTTCTGGCATTTGGTGACGTTTAGCGACAAATGATTTTCAAGCAAACCAATGACTTTTCCTATCAACTACTGACTCCCTTAAGCAGCTCCCTTTAGTGTCTTCCCTAGGTAAGCGCACTGGTACTCCGACGTAGGGCCATCATGACCCCGCTATTTTGTTCAATTTATGTAATATTCAATATTATTATTAAAGGGAGACTATCTCCCTTTTGCTCATTTGATCGAATTTTAACAGTCATTAAGTTGCAATGACGCTATCGTGAGTGCGGTTATCAGTTTTTTATCGCTGCTACCAAATTAAATCTGGTTTAACCGAGGCAAGTGAGGGTCAGTATCTTTGCTCAAAAACATATCTTTGGCTCCGGCTGGGAAGCTTACCCGGAATCTACCTACCGATGCGTTGTGTTCTTACGGGAGATAACATCCTATTAACCCTGTAAACAAAGACTACTGACCGGAAGAAGCTTCAACGGTGCTTTGCTGGCAGGGTTAATTGTCTTCTTTAAGTGTGGGCTTTATTCGAAAGTGTTTCGGCAAATGCTCAATTGTGCAATGTGTTGTCCCTGTTAGTCTTTATTCGGAGTTGGTCTTTACCAAAGGTTTGACTGCAAATTGATGATAACGCATTAAGTAACACAGTCAAGAGCGAGCACATTAGTTCACCCTAAAGAGGTATTGTACCATCAACGAAATAAAATGACATATTTTATGTCCCTGAAAGTTAAGAAACCATATTTATCGTTGACAACGTACACAACTCGATAGTATGTAAGCTAACAAATAAAGGGCAGATCGCTTTCAACCTTGACATAAAGATTTGACATTCCTGTTAAGATAAATAAAAAAGTCTAACAAATATTTTAAAGATAATGTTCACGACAGCAAATTGTATTTCTTTGTAGGATTTGATTATATCATCATCCTTATCTATTTAAAAGTGTACATAACTACTCCCTGGTTAGCAGAAAGTCTAAAATGTTTGGACAAAGATATATTTCATGGATATTTCTTATATCTGGAGTTTTCACTTTTCAAGAAGGTACGACAGACTTATTATGTATTTGAATGCAAGATGTAAACTAAATGTATTCCCCGTCAGTGTATTCTTAACAGATACATACATTTACACTTGTCAGAAACTTTGAGCTGGCATACTAGTGCCTGATGAGTAAATGGCTTTCATTTGAACATAGCGTAATGTAACTCTTCATTGAAATTATATCGATGTGTTAGAAAAACAAGTCGGACATGTGCATATTGTTGGGATCAGATATCCATTCCATGAGGAGTTGTGCTTTAGGAAATAACGATGCTTGTGCTGGCCCTCGTCAAAGTTTGTTGAAAAGAAGTAGTTCTAATAAGAACTTGGAACAACTTTAAAAATCGGAAGGCTTGGAGCTTAGGTGTTTGACTTGTAGTAGTGTCAAGTGGACCTCCACTAAGATTGTTCAAATCATGATCACCGGGACCAAATTGACCCCCTTCCGGTAGTCTTTTGATTTTACAAAGGCTTAAGCATTGCCTCGTGGACATCTACAAATCATGAACCCCGGGTCAAAACTTACTCCAACCGGGGGGTAACTTGATTTTACATTTACAGGCTTATATAGGAATAACTTTATAACTCTTCTTCTCTGAAACCACAAGGCTTAGTGCTTAGATATTAAGCACGTGGCATTGCTTTGCGAACCTCTTACAATATTGTTCAAATCATTACCCCTGGCTCGAAACTGAGATAGATTTCTGTAGGAAAAACTTTAAAAATCTTTATCTAAAACCACAAGGCCTAGAGCTTAGATATTTGGCATGTAGCATTGCCTAGCTGACTTAATATTATAAGCGCCGGATCAAACTTGATCCTACACAAGATGCACTTGATTTCACATAGTTTTAGTCAACAGTATCTTATCAGGTCTTAGTAATTTAACAGTACCTCTTGATGTAAAGCACAAGCTCTGTGCTTTTTAAGATGTTTCATCATAGTATTTATAAAACGTACCAACTAAGTACGTATCGCCCCCTTAGTGCAATAAGGTGCCAAGTAGCATATTCATGTTTTCGAGAAAATCGCATTTTAAGGTTCTTCTTGCTAGTACTTATCAGAAAATGAATATATTGCAATAAAATCTTACATGGTTGTAAATATTGTGTAGTTCTATGTACCCAAGAAGTGGAACAAGGCTAACCTCATTAATTATGAATATTTAATTAATTATGTGTTATGGTACCTTTTAACATTAAACAGTTTCTCGAGATTGACATGGAAAAAGGTACCATATGACATATGGTACCTTTTTGCTCCAAGCATTTTTCTTATGTTATGAATGCAAGAAAGTGCCATATGTCATTTGGTACCTTTTTGCCCTAAATGCATTTATAAAGTAGTTTTTACAAAATGTACCATGTGACATTATGGTACCTTTCAGCCCTAAATTAATTAAAATACAAGGGCTCCATATGATACTATAGTACATTTTGTACGTCACAAATTATAAGGTGTATAATTATCAAGCAGATATTCCGTGATTTTAGAAGTCTACAAATATCTGCATTACTAATGAAGGTGTAATGTCAAAATTAATTTTTGAATTCATAAGTTAAGAACATTCGAAAATGGTTTATTGAATACATACTCGTTTCTTGAATGTTGAATAATACATGAAAAAGAAAACGAATAAATTTTACATCCACTTTGTGCTGAAATGAGTTAATACTATTTGACATATTGGGACATATTTCAGCCGTTGCTCATCCAGTGTACTTGCACTGGTAATTGTTTTCACAACATGATTATGTGTATTCACTCAGTGTCCGTGTCATCGTCTTCTGACTCAACGGAACATAATCATTTTGCTTTGTGTTTGGGGGCAATGATTCGTTATAGGCCTTGTACTCTTCTGGAATAATTTCCTTGTTACACAAATTGATCAGGTCATTTTTCTTTTTTAATGATATAGGCAGTTTGGATTGATAACACATGCTCAAGTCTGAGATATTCTGTTGCCATTTGTTAGATTTTCGCTGTTTCCTTGTTGCTGGTTCTTGAACTTGAATTTCAACGAATTCCTCATTGTTAAATGTGTAATTAACGACATCTGACCGTTGACTGTCCTTTCTTATCTGGATCCAATTTATTTTCAGCCAATATACCCGATGTCCCGTAGTGGAGATCTTTAGATTTGGGCAATCATTTTTCACGAAATCTTTTAAGTAAAAAACGTGATTGACCTTCATTGGTATCGCAAGATATGGGTTGCCTTTTCTTGCCATGGCAATTATCGTACACCATTGTGATGATACATAAACTGCTGTAATTTTCTTGGCGCCCTCAATGGTGGCCAGAGACAAGCAATTTGTGACTTATCTTCTCTAAAGTTGGCACCTGCGACATGGCATACAGATGAGACGCAGTCACAAACTGATTTCTGTTCTGGCCTCCGCATGCGTCTTAGAAATAAACTATTTCTTTGACACCTGTTGCTTGGCATGCTGATATGGTTTTTTTAAAGAGACATGTGGATATTTCACAGAACCCTGTTTTACACTGTGTTTCATCCCACACACGGCAGAATACTTGTTTGTCACGTAACGAATAGATTGTGAGTTTATAACAGCATGACTTCATCGAATAGTACACATCGGAAACTAGTGAACACGGAGTTGTTAACAAACGTTGCCACGTATACACTGTTATCTTTTTGTGCTCTTTGTTTGTCTTCTGCCTTTTCTTCACGTGCCAACATTTGATCCTTTTTGTGTTGTTCGTACTGCTCTTTTAAGCTATCAGTTAAATTTCCCCTATCTTTTCAGGGTGCAAAATGAACACTGGTCCTTTTTTGGCATAAAGAATGATAAGTTGTAATGTTCACAGAAAATTTGTTTATATATGTGTTCTTTCACGGGAATTTGTCTACTCTTTTTGCATTTGTCACAATACAATGACCACATTTTTTATATTTAGATCATGTGGCAAATATCGCTTTTTTGTGTTTTTCCGTGTGTAGTGCGACTCCATTTTAGGGAACGATTCAATATGTTCTCTTTACAGAGTTAATTCTCTCTTCATCAATCTTATGAAAGTTATAGTAGCTTTAATAATACTATTACGAGTATATTAGTGTATAATACAGCCATTTATTTTATTTTCTAACCAATCTGAATGAAAGTGTTACATTCCAGCAACTATCTAGAATAACTTAACACTGAGATTTTCTGATTAACACCTACAGAGATAAAGCACTCATAATATTACATTATTAAGATAATAAACAAAACAAGTGGTGAACTTCTACACCTTATCAGCACTCCTGGAGCAGCTGGGATGTGTATCCATGCAATATTTATCAAAGGTACCATGTGAGCAATTTAAATCAAGGTACATGTTTTAACTTCAGAACAAAAAGGTACCGTTTGTCATAAGGCACTTTCGAGCAAACAAAGATACAACATATCATTCAGTGCGAAAAGGTGCCATATGTCAAATGGTACCTTTTTGCACTGAATGGCATGCATATGGTACCTATTTGCACTAAGATTTTTATGGTTTATCACTTGGTACTTTTGGGTTTCTGATAATTCGGGTATAATTTATGGGTATATAATTTATATTTTTATATCATATGTAGATATCATGTAACTCTATTGTAATATGCCAAAAAGTCATTTTTGGCAAAAATGTTAGTTGGCACCTTTTTGCACTAAGGGGGCGGTATGAAGTACCTTGTGTAAGCGACTTATTTGTGTAAAATGTCAATTATTATTCTTTAAGTACACCGGTATGTAAATATACATTGTTTATGTTAAAAAGTTCTGATAGATATTGTGCATGTATTTATTTAGGGGGCCACAGGGAAGATTGTGCTTGCCCAACTGTGCAGTCTCTCAAAAAAATCGTTATCATTATTATTGCTATTACTATTATCATTATTACTATTTTTTACATGTCTGTAAAGAGCTCATAATTATTATCTCTCAAAAAAACAAAAATTAAAAGAGGTTGAACTGTAAATACGTTTGATTTAAGTCAAATTCTAGATAAAGCATTTCAGATGTTTTTGTACCCAATTTCAGGTTCGGGGCAAGATGTTACTTTAACATTGGATGAAATTTGTTACAATAATGGGGAAAGTATGACTTTGTCTGTAACATATGGAAGTTCTGATACAGTTAGTGGAGTTGAATGGTTTTACAGTGGAAGAGACTCACGAAATATCATTGTACTAACAGACTGTAGTGTGTTCCAGACTGATACAGGATTTCCAAGTGGAATAACTTACAAGTGTCCGCCTGATACTGTAGATAGCAATACCTACCAGTTAAGTTTAGGCAGTGTAAGTGCAGGTGAATTGGATACAACTACATGGGGAGCAACATTTCTTGTCTCTGGTGTAAATCCTGCTTTGGAAACAGTACAGCCTGTATCATGCAAAAGTAAGTACATTGTATATCTTTGACACGCACACTGTCTATTTTAAGTGGTAGGAGGTGTTGTCTTCGCAAAGTGTGGTCACTCTATTCTATTGCTTGGCAACAATGGAAAAACCACTTACATGTAATATTACTTACGTAGGGATGCCTGTACCTAAAAGGTTGGGGTTATGTTAACAATTGGTTACATAATCATTCTTTACGTTTCGGCCATGTGGCTAGTGTAGCTGACCCGGCACAAAGTGCCAGGGTGAGCTATTGTGACCACTCACTGTCCATCTTACGTCCGTCCAACATTTTCGTCAAACGAAATCTCCTTCACTGGTTGCTTTGGCAACAAATATGACAAACTTAAAGATCTTCTTTCCAAACGCGCACTGCCTAGAGCCTAGATATTTAGTGTGTAACATTGTTTGTTGACATCTATGAAGTTTGTTCAAAGCATGCCCTTCGGGTCCCAGGGGTCTCTTGTTTTATATAGACTTGTATGTAAGTAAATACATATATCTTCTTGTTTAATACCAAAAGGCCTAAAGCTTAAATATTTGATGCGTATCATCACCAAGTGGTCCTCTACCAAGATTGTTCAAACCATGACCACCGGGTCAAATTTGACTCTGCCCGTGGGATCACTTGATTTTATATTGCCTTAAATTGGAAAAAAATGAAACTAGATCCACAAGACCTATAACTTAGATATTTAGCATGAAGCATTGCCTAATGGACCGTAACCAAGAATCCAATCATGACTAGAACCATTAGGCCCTGAGCTTAGATATTTGAAATGTAGCATTATGTAGAGGACCTCTACGAAGATTTTTCAAATCAGGACCCCGGTCACAAATGACACATTCTGCTATATTTGACATTGTATTATAGCTAATTGTAGCCAGGTGAGCGATATAGGACCATCTTGGTCCTCTTGTTACATATAGCTTATCAATATACATGTATTTCAACAAAATATTTGTATTTTGTTCCAGGTGTTTTACAGATAAGAAGACCTTCCTAAATTTATGGCAGATTTTGCACTTTTATTGTATAATTTTACTGTATAAAGGTTTTTTCCAAACAAAATAATCTTTGTTGTATGTGTATTTTGGCTCAAAATCAAATAATATTATGTGAAAAATTTTTAATCCCTGAAACCACAAGATCTTATGCTGATATATCTAGCATGTAGTATTGGCTAGTAGATCTCTACTAAAATTCAAATCATGACCTCCAGGTCAAAATTGTCTCCGATCGGGGATAACTTGACTTTGCTTAGGCTAATATAGGAACTTTAAAACATTTTCCTCTACAAACACAAGACATATAGCTTAGATATTTAGCATGTAGAATTGCCTAGTGGACCTATACCAGAACTGTTCAAATCATGACCCCATGTCATAACTGACCCTACCAGAGATGTCAATCAATTTTACATATAGGCTTATAAGAAAAACGTTTAAAATATTCTTCCCTGAAACCATATAAGCTTATGTAGTGCACCTCTATGAAAATTGTTCAATTCAAACTCCAAGGTCATAATTGACCCTTTGTGCTACTTGTATTAAAGCCAATGTTAGCCAGTTCAGCGATATACGGCCATCTTGGCCCTCTTATGTGAAAAGTAACGTCCTTAGTCAAATTTGAGTGAATACATAGGTTTTTTTTGTATTTTACATGTGTGCACTACTGGTTGACATTTAGTGCGTCGAAAGTGTGTAAACTTTATGTGACAAATTGTGTGCTAGTTGCATATTTACGAAGTGGGTGCTGATCATTTACCTGTAAAACGACTCAAAGGGCTTCGGAGTGCGCGATATTCCCCCGTACTCAAGACCCCGTACTCAAGACTAATACCCTACATGAACATTTTATTGAAGGTAATAAGTATTACAAATATTCAAGACGCGACCCAAATGCGAACACCCCGAAATACAGTGTCCAGGTACCGCGATTCATTTAATGTGACGGGTGTCCCAATGTGACTTTTTGGTGACCAAGTTTGTATGGACGTGATGTCTTGGCGTTGTGGAGATGGGTGCCAATAGGAAAAAGAAAACACATTGCACATTGTTCTGTAATCCTTTAAACTGTTCTAACATTGCCTCTTAATCAAAATTGACCCCGCCCTTCTGACATATTTCTTTGTGTCGTCTGCGTAGCATCACGTTGTCTGTCATTGTATCACACAAATGTATTCGAATGAAACTTCACAGAAGGTTTTCAAGTCACCAAACTTCTAAATGACACATGTTTGATAATTCTGGATTGAATTTATTGCATGTTATGGCCCTTATTTTACATAAAACATAGTTTACGTTTGGTTCAAATTTTACATGTATCATTACAAAAAACCAGTAACCACTTATGGGTATAAATTGGAACTTCATTTATGTCTTTAGAGGTATCAAACAATCAAGTTGGACAACTCTTGAATGGATGTATCATACATTATGACCATTGTGTAACTTAGAAATTTTATTTAAAGTTTTCTTTACAGCCACATATCTCCATAACCACTTTTACGAATTATTTGAAACTTTTCTACTGTTTTTAGGCTAAAAAATAAAGTAATGTAACTTGTTATAAGTCCCCTACCGCTGTTCCGTCCGCAATTTCGTTTCCCGTCTATTTCTTTTACATGCACGGACCAATTTTGATATAATTCACAAAATTGTAACCAATACCACAAAGATTTGCTATGCACAACAACCAGGCACCTACTCCCAACGTTGAGGTCACACTTGACTTTTAAGTTCCCAGTACACGATTTCAGCTTGAAGTTCAGGAATTCACAATGATTTCAACTTCATAATTCACGACTTCACAAAATCCCGATGATATCGTAAGATTGAAATCGTGAATAAAACTGTATTCTTGAAGTTGAAATTGCGAATTAAAATTGTGAATTCGTGAACTTATAACAATTGTAACGTTATGCGTTTATTGTCTTCCTTTAAACTGTGGCAGAAGCCTCTGTTTTAATACAAAACGGTGATATTTAGATTTGACAGAAAAGAACCGACTGTCAATCTCACCAGAAAAGTACTAAGATTAATAAGTACAGTATGCTAATAAAATTGTTTGCATTTGAAATATAAGTACATATGTACATGAACATAATGTTTGGTTTGATATAAACCATAAGTTATTTCCGCTGTACGTATTCCGTTTACGAAATTCGTTTAAGGTTTAAAAGTCCTTATCATGCATGTAGTAGGGTCGGCAACTACAGTTTCCTCGTAAATTACCCCTTCTTGCGTGATCACATAGTTATAAATAACCTATGTTGATAAGAAAAAGGAAGAACATATTCAACAAAGTACTCAATTTGAGTTAGGTAATTAAATATGTTTAAGGATTGTCTCAACGTTGCTTTGAATTTTTACGCTTAATTAGATGAATTGGTGATATTTGAATTTGACACGATTTATATAATACTATTACAATTAGGAAAAAAGTTTCATAAAAGTGCATGGTTGGGAAGCTAAAGCTACATTTTATGTTTTTTTTAATTTGTCAGAATGCCTTGATAATATCCTTTCGGACTTTGGTGGCAAAAAGACAATGAAGTTCAGTATATAGCTACACTCATCCTGGTTCACTAATGTGTGCTCGTTGAATATACCAGTTAACATCATTGATATGTAAATACTCTGCATACCATTTGTTAAGTTATCAACATTCATATGAATTTATTTACAGCTGTAGCTTCGGACCATTTAACGTTTAAATTTGGTGCTTAATGCTAATCAATTTGTATAATCATTTAGAGTAATTCTATATCACGTCGACCTTTTTATTAAAATTCTTTCGACAAATTATATTTATATATCCTGCGCATCAGCAGGAGTAGTAGTTGCTACAGCAGTTGTAGTTGCAGTGGTGTAGGATTTGTCTTAATCAAAGAAAATGTAAGAAAATATATTTGTAACTTACATATTCCCATGGCATTAATTTAATATATTTTCTCTGGTTGAAGCACAGATAACATCATGTACAAATGTCAAATGGCCGCCCAGTAAGTCGATGACACATTACCTATGGAGACATTTAACATTCAATAGTCACCACAGCCTATACCTGCTGGATTACACTCGAAAAAGGTCATAATTTGATTTTATACAACCTTTATTGAGGAATGGAATATTACGTTACGGCCATTGTTAATTAGAACTGTTTTACTGTTCAAGGTCAACATGATTTTTGACCTTAACATAACTATCTCCCAACTGTCAAGGTCAACCTCCCAGTACTTCCTAGTAGTCAGCTTATTTTGTTCACTCGAAATCACAATGACCTTGACATTTGAATTCTTTATCACACTTTACTTGACTGTTCATGTATTTTATATATACTTAAGCTATACAGGTGGTTGGCCGAGCACGATACAGGTTTAACAAGCGTTGTTGTGTTGAGGGTGAAGATTAAAGTCTAGCTCAGACATAAAAACTATGGCATTATCTAGGGTTTCCTCTGGGTCAATTTTAGTTTGCGCCAACAAATTCGCCAATCAGAAAAAGTTTGCGCCAATGGCTCCAAAGTTGGAGCCATAAGTCTTCAAAGCCTACAGAACACTCTGGAGGAGAGAAGATCGAGTCAAACCACTTTTAGTTAAGATTTGATAGCATGATAGCAAAAAATGTTTGTAGATCTAACTGATACAAAATTTAATTCAAACATTTTTGTAAATTTTCAAGGGTCAAAATAACATTTTCAGGAGTCAATGTGAAACTTTCAATGGTTGAGGCACAGGTCAGAGTTCATATAATCTAGGCTTGCATATATGATATTTTTCTGTTCGTCTTCTGCATCACCATGAGCTCAAAAATAAAAGTAACAGTTCGCATTCCCCGTTTGACACATATTTTCGCGACCTCGCATGTCCGTGAACTGATTTTCGTTCACATATATTTTTTGATATTCGCGATTTAAACAGTTTGTAATAAAACAAAATAGTATGTTGAATGGTTTTGAATAAGTGTTAACAAATACTAAAGACTAAGAAGGCGCCGATTAATATTGCCAAAGGTATACATGTATGTAGAGGAAAAAAGTACGTCCAAAATAATTTGCTAATTTAAATTGCAACACGTATGTCAATAATTTAAATACTGACAAAAAACAATGTCGAAAGTTTTCAAGTTAGTAATGACACGTGATTAATTAATACGTGAAAAACGGGTGTACATGAATTGTGTTTTGATCGCCCGAAGCGCAATCAGTGAATGACAATACACGGAGCCGTGTCAACAAAGCATCGCTAATTAAATCCGGTGTCCGGGTTACAAACAGTGTATTATAAATTCGCCGATTATATTTTTTTGTATGATTGTTTATCAGTTAACACCTATGATAACGACCTAAACGGCCACGTGCTCGTTATCAGGTAGCGTCTAATTAGCTGCGCCTTCTTTCGCACTAGTCAACAGACATCGATTGATTTTTGATTGACATGGCGAAATTGCCGAGATTAATTTGTTGGCGCCACTAAAATTCGCCAACTGAAAGATTTTAGCGCCAGAATTAATTTTTTGTCGCATTTAGCGTCATTGGCGACCGACAGCGGGAACCCTGAATTTATCTCATGGATTTTCAACTTTGTAGACATGTTGATCTGGTGAATCATAAAGCTAACTATAATTATTGAATAACTAAGGCCTTAATATTGAAATTAAACATCAAAGACCCAAAAGTTGTTTTCACTTTGGAAAACTGGCGAGTGGCAGGTATTTGTTCCCATTTACATGTATCAAATGCGAAAACTGGGTGAATTTTTATTTCAAACTTTACGTATTATAAATCTAAATTTTAAAATCATTTGCTGTTACGTTATGATAACTATAAATGATAATCAATATGGCCGTCTGAATTAATTACACATTACTGGACTGATGTATATCTAAAAACTTTGATTGTATTTACATTATTTCATGATGTCTGATTAGGAGGAAGTATCTCTAGTTTTGCGACAGAACGATATAAGATCCTATTTACCTGTAGTTCGGCAATCTAAATCACGGTGAAGGACGGTCTCAACTTTTTTTATTTATACTTTAAGCAATAAAACGACTTGAAAGGAAATTAATAGATACATATATCAAAGGCTTCACCGTATCTTTTGATGACATCACATTGCGAGTGAAAGTGGTTAGAAAGAAGATACACTAAATCTTCCTTGTTGAGGTTTTCTGATTTTATCATTTGATAGCATTGTTATGTAAATACCTTTCATTCCCAATCCTTTTGTTAGCAAACATTGATATTTTATTTGATATGATATGTTTTAGTCTTTGTGACTGCAAAATACGACGAAACTACGTGGAAGCTATTGGCCAGACCCATTGACGGAATACAACGGGATGCGAACATAAGATGCCGGCCAGAGACTGTTCATGCAACTGTTTCCTATCGTCCAAAAGTCATAACATAAATACCATAAGTATGTAGTATTTTAGTCTTTCGGTTGTACCAGATACGAATGTATGAATAAAACTGATACAACTCGCTTACTTGTATTGAAATTCAACAAAATTAACTCCTAATACTGATGTCGTTGTCTTACATTATGCATTATTCATTATAAAGATAAATGATAAAAATTGCTTAATGTCAAATAAGTCAAATATAAACTACGAAATTTACCACAGAGGCAGAAAATAATCATCAACAAAGTAGCAAAGGCCCAGAAATAAGGATAGAAGCATGTTTAGTGAAACGATATGCAGTCCATTGTTATCATTTTGAAAAAGTGGAAAGTCCAGGTTTTAATTAAGACCACGTTTTGAATTGCATTTTATCGAACTTAATAAGTCAGTATCAAATCTGTTCAATACATTTTCGACTATTTTCGACACATAGTGGTTACAGAAACAACTTTATCCACATCAGAACAACCTTTGTTTGAATCATTGTCAAGTAAAATAATGATAGTCCTGAGTTAGGACACTCAATAATACATATGCCTCCGTAAAGTTGCTCATGTGAAACAAATTTATGCCCACCAATATTGTATGGAAATAAGTAAAATATTATTATGATATATGAAAAGTAACTTCTTACAAACTAAAGCAATAAAAGTAAAATTATGTCTTTAAAAGACATACCTACCGAATTTTGTAACGACTACACACATTCCTCCCGGGTTCGATCCCCATGCCATCACGGTAGTGTTCTTAGGCAAGACACAATTATATGACACTGTCTCTCTCTCTTGCTTCGATGTTGATTTAATTGGAATGAATCTCGGGGATGATTAATCTAAGTTGTAAGAACTTGTGTCGCAATCGGGAGTAAGTAGATTAGTATATATTAACTCGAAAATCTAGTGTACTAAACCTAATGTTGTGAATAGCGTAACACAACCCGTTCTTAGTTACCCTCTTTATATACTTCTTCAAAATGTAAACTTTTATGCAATCTCACTAAAACAAATGTTCAATCTAAATAGAATTTGAACGTTACAAAGGGGAAATCAGACATTACTGTTAGGGACGTAGATAACGCTTCTTGAAGTTGACGCATAACTTGGGTAAAACGGGTAGGACTTTTAGTAAGGGTGTTTGCAGAACAGCCACTTAGAAGCTCTCGGCGGTGAAAAGAAGCCAAGCAGTCAAGGATTGACAAGAAATTAATTCAGTAAAGTTAGCAAATGCCTGTTTTAAAAGAACTTATCCCTGGAAGTCATACTTTCTTTGCACGTGTGTAAAATCCGGAAATAAGTAAAAATTCAAAATATTTGTGAACGACTTACATGTATACACGTTACATAAAACTGAAGATTTTGAATTTAACTCGAAATTCACCCTTGCAGTGACTGGTTGTAATAGATCACATGTATGATTATACGTATAGGATTTAAGTGGTTGTAGATAAGACCATAAGAATCATTTCCTTTGGTTATAAAACTTTTTTCATGCTCAACTGAGTTTCATGCTCAAACTTTGGATCATTGAATATTGTAACATTTGAAATGTTTTGTATAAAAGTGCGCAAAAAAAGTTTTCCGTAAATATCTAAAACGACTTTTAAACTATATGCAATTCACGAGACAAGAATTGTCATAATTCGACATGGGAAAAGATGAGCAACGATGTGATGGTAGAAACGGGAACATAATTTCATTTAACTCTAAAAGATGTGTTGATAAAATATTTTGGGGATGCCTCAATTATTCACCTGGTAGGTAAAGAAGTTTTAGCATAAGTAGCAATAGCATAATGATATCACGAATCTACAAACGTTCAGACATTTTCGACTAAACTATTGATTTTTATTTTGCATCTAAGCCGATTTCACTCATAAGAATACAATAAAATATTTTAGTTGATGCATGTTAATCTTTCAGTTTTTCCTATGTGAATTTAGGGCTAAGATAACGTAATTTATAGTGCATGCGAACGTATAAAAAGTGGGAAATTCTCATAACTGAATTAAGGATATCCTGAGTAGGTGCTAACTACGGACCAATATAGCACCCATATAGTTTATGTGAGTTCAAATTAACTTAATATGAAAAAAGTTTAATATTTGAGGTTATTTGAAAACGTTTACGAAATGTGTAAAAGTAAAGCAGAACTCCTGTTATTGTGGTCATATTTGCGCATTAAAATGTATTTCAGTACATTTATGTGCGAGAAGGTGATAAGAAACAATTTTCTAGAATTTCTCGTATTTTCTATTTCTATTCAGCTTAAAATATAAAGACTTAAAGGTAAACAAAAAACATAATTGGATAGGTGTCATCGTAAATCCGTTTTTACACAGTCTGTCGATGTTTGAAAAGGCTTTTCAGCCTTTGAGAAAAATGTGCAGCGTGACCGGGACTCGGAGCCAGGACCCTTCGTTTACAGGGCGAATACTCTACCGATTGAGGTTCCCGGCCACTTACCCATTTAACCCCAATTAAAACCAATTACGTATCCTGACATTAGCAGCATCAATAGATATATTGTAAGGACGGCCGATAAATCATATCTTTAAAACTTTTTATACTTTATATCAATTTATTTTTACAAGTTCATTTATACAAATATTCTAAATTTCTACTAAATTTTGTACCTGCATTATCTTTAATACTGTTTGGATCTATTTTCTTATGATGATCTTTTTCTATCTTTATCTTTTATGATGATCTTTTCTCATACATTTCTTATCTAACGATTTCCAATTCTGGAATCTGAATGCGCCGTTAAAACAAATGTCACGGGTATTTTATACCTGTTTACATTCTATACATGACGTCAAAATGAAAGGAGGATTTTCCCGGAATAAATATCCGCCAATCAAATTTAACCAAGATGGCGGCCATTATAAATCGAGGAAACATGCAACATATATCGGAATTAAAATTAAGTAATATTAACAAGTTATTCAAATGGGAAATACATGGAACATGATATAAAAGGTAATATTAAATAAATTTCAATACCGGACACAGATACTTTACGTTATTTTGCTGCAAATGTCTGTTCATCAAGTGTTCAAAAATGGGTGGGGTGCTGTAACCAGCATAGCACTACCCCCGCCCTTCAAGAATTGTCCCAATTCTTACTATGAATGGGTAAGTCAATGAAAAGTAAATGCAAAATAACATTCATAAATATATTATCACTTTGTGATATTGTTATGTATTAAACACAAAATATTTTTCCATTAACCAATTAAAACATATTTAAATTCAAATATTAACAATACAACATACATAATTATAATATCAGTATTAAATAAGTCACAGTACATTATTAATTGTCTTAAATATTTCTATATTTTGTTCCTTCAATGTCAAATGTTTATTTACTCTGTCTACATATGAATTTTCTGACTGTTTTTCTTTTTTTTTCAGGTACAAATGTCTCTCAACAACCTTAAAGAACTATTTCTCTTGTAAGCAGTTTTCTTTTTAAGTTAATCAGTTTTCTCTATCAGTTTTCAAATCAGTTTTCTATCAGCAAATTTTTTTTTTTTTAACTTTTCAGTTAACTTTAAATTTCTTTGTAATGGTTGTAACTTCATATATATATTCATTTTCCTCTATGACATAATTATTCTCTTTTTCTAGTATCAGTTTTCTTTTTCTCTCCTTTATTTCCTCAACTTTCTGTAAAATTTTGTCCAATTCCTTTATTTCTTCTTCATCATCCTTTATTTTTACATTTCTTAATTCATTCAACACTCTGTTCTTGTCTTTTTCTTTTTCATTTGATTTTTCTTTTTCATTCTTATACCTATCATTTTTCTTATTTTCATCTTTCTTCTCTTCTCTCTCTACTTTCGTTTTGTTTGCATCCTCTTTCTTCTCTTCATTCTTCTTTCTATCTTCTTGTTCTCTGTCCTCATTCTTTCTTTTCTCTCTCTTTTTTTCATCTTCTTTCTTTCTCTCTTCATCTCTTTTCTTTTGTTCCTGCTTCTTTTCTTCCTCATTTTTCTTTTCAATTACCTTCTTAATTTCTTCCTTTTTCTCCTCTTCCTTTTTCTTTCGTTCTGCTATCTTTTTCTCATCTTCTTTTTTTTTCTCATTCTCATCCTTCTTCTTTCGTTCTGCTATCCTTTTCTCATCTTCTTTTTTCTTTTTCTCATCCTCATCCTTTTTCTTTTGTTCTGCTATCTTTTTCTGTTCTTCTCTTTTTATTCTCTCTTCCTCTTTTTTCTTTCTTTCTTCTTTCCTCTCATTTTCCTTTTTCTTTCCTTCTTCCTCCTTCTTTCTTTCATCTTCCTTCCTTTCATCTTCTTTTTTCTTTCTTTCTTCCTCCTTCTTCTGTTTTTCTATCTCCATGTTCTTTAGTTCAAATTCATCTATTTCATATAATTGTACCTCTTTTAGATAACTTTCTTCTTGAAAATTTTCAAAATTATCAATATCCCTATTACTATCAGTATCACTAACGCTGTCAGTATTACTATCACTATCCGTTTCGCTCTCACTCTCTGATAACCTCATTTCTCCTAGTATAGCACTTTTCTTTCTAATTCCTATAGGTTCAGGTTTAGTTTGCTTTCTCATACAAATTTCTTTATTGATATCTACACAATATTCTCTTTCTGCTTTGTTAAGAAACAATTCCATATCTTTCTCAGCTTGTTGTCCCTTCGTTCCTGTTATCTGGTTAAACATTATGTAATCCCTTTTTTCCGTTCTACACGTTTGCGGATTATCATTCCTTCTGAAAATTTTAGAACATTTCCTACACTTGTAGGAAATAACACTGTTGCTCTCTCAAATGTGCCACGCAAGGTCTTTTAGCTGGAAAGGTCAAATCTTCACACAAACCACAACGAAATTTCTGTAAGTAAACAAACAATTTTCTGTTTTAATTATTTATCTATTTACTTTATTAACAACTGTTAACATATCTTTTCTTATTCATAAAATTATATATCAACTTTCCTGTCTTTGTAAATTTTTAGTTTATCGTGATGAACAATTTTCGATTTTCCTCTAGGACAAGTTTTAACTTTATAAAGTACATCATTAATTTTCTCTATTACAGTACATGGGCCAATCCATGGTTCTTGAAATTTCGGACTTAAACCCTTTTTCCTTATTGGATGGTAATACCAAACTTTGTCTTCTGATTTGTAGGTATTAAATTTTAGTTTGACATCATAATTAGTCTTAATACACTGACTAGCAATGTCCATATTACGTCTAGCAATATCATGTACCTTTTCTAAGTTTTTCTCTAGCTTCATAATATACTTAGTTTTGTTTTGTTCTATTTCAGTCTCGTCTTTGTCAGGACACCCAAAGATCATATCCACTGGTAACCTTATCTCTCTACCTATATGAAGCATAAATGGAGTAAATCCTGTTGATGACTGAATTGCAGACCTGTAGGCCATCATAACAAGATCTACATGTTCATCCCAATCTTTTTGATTGGTGGAAACATAAGGTTTGAGCATGTTAATGATCGTGGCATTGTTTTTCTCAATAAAACCATTTCCTTGGGGATGAAATGCAGAAGAACGAGTTTTCTCTATCCCCAATAAGTGACATAATTCTATGAATAACTTTGACTCAAAAGTTTGCCCTTGATCCGTATGACATATTACTATTAAGGACAACCCCACCTAAATATGTAATTTTTAACCAGTACTTGTGCTACTGTCTGTGCTTCTAAATTTTCAATACAATAGCATTCTGTCCATTTGCTGAAAACATCTCCTATTACCATCAAATACCTATTGTTTCTGTCTGTTTTACAAACGGACCCATAAAATCCATAGCAACTCTTTCATTTGGAGCATCTACATTGTATGTTTTTAGATGAGCTTTTGGTTTTCTTAGTGTATTCCTTCTACTATTACAAACATCACATGTTTTACTCCAATTTTCAACATGTTTTCTTAAAGCATACCAAAAATATCTATCTCGAACCTTGTGAAGTGTTTTCTTTATACCTAAATGTGCACCACTTTTATTATCATGCAACTGTCTCAGTACTAACTCTCTGTGAGATTTTGGTATGATCAACAACAATTTAAATTAATCATTTTCCTCATTTTCCCACTTTCGATATAGTATGTCATTTTTCATAGCCATTGAATCAATTCGTGCCCAGTAATGTTTGACCTCTGGACCATATTTTGAAATATCTTGCCAAGAACATTTTAAACCCTCTTTTATCATAGCTCTTATTGGTTTGAGATTTGTGTCTGCATCTTGAATTTCTGATAAATCAAATTCTTCTATTTGACTAACATGACCTTGACCTGTATCATTGCTTGTCCCCGGTGTATTTACAGAAGCTACTGTAACAATGTCTCTATCAATTCTACAAATTCTATCTGTTTTTCCTGTAACTTTATCCTGTGTTACTGACTCTCGTTTAACTTTATCCTCTGTTAATGACAGTGTCTTAACAATCTCAAAATCAGAAGTAGGTGATAAACCTTTGTAATTGTTATGGCCAACAGACTGCTTGTCTGACATGACCCCCTTAATAACATGACCTTTATTATCAATATTCTGTTTTGAACTTCTATGTTTTTCATGAAACTTTTCATGATTTTCAGGACTGACATTTGGAGGATTCATACACTTAGTAAACAAAGCTACTAGAAACATTATCATACATGAAGATGGGAATGGTAGAAGAGACCAAATCAACATCAAGGCAAGGGCAAGCAATATACCACAGTCATCAGAATTAGTCAACTTGAAATTATCTCCATTGACAACAACATTCTCAGTTTGACTTGTTTTTAAGTTTTGATCCCTAAATTTATCTTTCTCCAGAATTTGTACATTAGATACAGTACAAAGATTATTCTGTGTAACCTCTACTCTTTCACAATATTTACAATTTTCATCCACACATGGACGTCTTGATAATGCATCAGCATTTGAATGTAACCGACCTGCTCGGTGCTCAATTGTAAAATCATATGCACTCAGGAACATTAACCACCTTGCCAGCTGACCTTCCACATTTTTAAAATTCAGTAACCATTTTAAACTGGAATGATCACTTCTAACTATCAAATGTCTACCATAAATATAATGATGAAAGTGTTTCATTGAAGTAACAACTGCTAATAGCTCTCTTCTGGTAACACAATAACGCCTTTCAGTTTTTGTGAAACACTTACTAAAGTATGCAATAACCTTTTCTTTGCCGTTTATACATTGAGACAAAACTCCAGCTTGTGCAAGAAGTGAAGCATCTGTGTCAAGAATAAATTGATCATTTTCTGTTGGAAAAGCTAAAATAGGAGCATTTGTCAACGCGTCTTTTATTGCATTGAATGACTTTTCGCATTCGGGTGACCAAATAAATTTTCTACCATTTTCGGCTAATTCATGTATAGGCTTTGCTATATCTGCAAATTGAAAGACATAATTTCTATAGTAACTTGCAAGTGAAATAAAACTTCTCGCTTCCTTAGCATTTCTAGGAATAGGCCAGTCGTTTATGGCTTGAACTTTCTTTGGACAAGTACCTACACCATTTTCATTAATTGTGTGACCTAGGAAAGTAACCTCTTTCTGAAACAATATACACTTCTTAGGATTAAGTTATAAATTTGCTTCAGTCAATCTTTGAAATACTGTTTCCAAGCTTTCAAGTTGGTCAGAGAAATGTTTTGAATGACAGATTATGTCATCAAGATATATAATGATAATTTTCCACAATAAACCAGAAAATACCATTTGCATTAAGCGTGTAAATGTAGCAGGAGCATTACATAGCCCAAATGCTAACCTTTTCCATTGCCACTGTTCCCCTCCGGGAATGGAAAATGCAGTTTTATGTCTATCACTTTCATCAAGTTCAACCTGCCAATAACCTGACTTCATATCAAGACATGACCACCATTTTGAACCTGATAAAGCTTCAATACTGTCATCAATTCTAGGTAAAGGTTGAGAATCCTTTACAGTGACTTCATTAAGACCCCGGTAATCACAACAAACGCGTATAGATCCATCTGGCTTAATGACAGTAACAACTGGGGCATTCCAAGAACTTTGAGGACACTTTTCAATAACACCATCTTTTTCCATTTTTTCAATTTCCTGTTCAACCACCTTTCTTTTTGATAAGGGAATTCTGTATGGATATTTCTTAGCTGGCTTAGCATTTTCTGTATTTATCGTATGTTTGACCAAAGATGTTTGACCAATATCACTAGAATCTCTACTAAAGATATTTTGATGTTTTATAAGAAAATTTCTTAATTGTTCGGTTTGCTCTTTATCTAAGTTTACTGATGACTTTTTGAACATATCTATCAAATGATCTGGTAACCTATTACTTGACGTAACACCGTCAACAGTAATAACTCTGACATTTTCTTTCTCAACTAGCTGAACAGTTTCCAATGTTGCTGTCAGGGTATCCTTATATATTTTAACAGGTTTTTTCTGAAAAATTAGCAATTCTGCTTGGTACAGTACCAGTCTTTGTATTAACTAGAACCTTTGCTACCATAAGACCTGTTTTCTGAGTAAAATTACTAGACCCTTCTATTAAACATGGCTTATCTTTATTCACATGGTCCAATAATTTGCCCTGTACAACAATTTCACTATTTGGATCAATAATAGTATCTTCATACACAGACACTCTACAACAATTTGACAGAGAGCTATTTTTCATATAACAAGGAATTTTGTCTCCTTTTACAAGCATGTAATTTTTACTAATGATCAAATCACATTTGTTAGCCCTCATGAAATCAATTCCCAATATACCATTTTGTACAACATCAGATATCAGCATTTCATGCTTAAACGTATGACTACCTACTGTAATTTCCATCAAAGCTTTTCCTAAAAATGGTTTACTTTCACCTGTGACAGTACAAAGCATTTTTACAACTGGTAAAATTTCAGGTTTTGTATCATTATTCCACTTTTCAATGATTTTACTGTTAATGATAGACACATTGGCCCCTGAATCACATAAACATGAGACTGAATTACCATTGATCAAAGTATCACAAAAATATCCATTATCATTCCCAAGGCTATTAAGTTGAACAGTATTGGACCTTAATTCAGGTTTGGTCCGGTTGTGGTCCCCCAACTTGACCTCATTTCGTTTCCCGACCTGCCACTATTTTGACCATTTGTTCTGTCTGTCAGTAGTCTGATCATTTCTACGTTGAAATCTGTTAGCATTATACTGGGATCTAGTCCTGTTGAATTTATCGCTATCAAAATGATTTCTGAAATGTGGTTGCCTGTAATTATTATTGTACCTGTTCCAGTAATTTGTACCATTGTTTTGTCTGTTGTAACTAGTCTGATTGTTTGAATATCTATTTTGTGACTGTACATTTTGCGTTCTATCATTATTCTGTATAGAATCTATTTTGTCAACTTTCTGTGTCAATGTTTCAATTTTTCTAAGTAACTGATCCATGTTTGTCTTAGAACTATTTAACCGGTATTCTTGTGACACCGCATTAACTGACACATTTGAACTATTCTGTTGTAATACAGCATTAACTGATTGTAATCTCTGTCTGTCAGCTAATTTATGTGTTTCCAGTCTTACAGCTATCGTTTCAGCCTCAGCTATTGTTTTGGGACAGCATTCTCGTAACCGTAGTCTGATGTCTGATTCATCTATGCTGTCAATGAATGAATATAATGCTAGAATTTCTGTCAGGTCAGAGTTTGCATCTGGATAAGCATGCCTTGTCAATTTTTTTATTTGTTGAGCAAAATCTGTAATTGTTTGACCTTTTTGTCTTGTTACAGATTTTAACTGTGATCTGAAAATTTTTGCTTTATTCCTGGTACCATATCGTGTTCTAAGAACATTGACCAAGCTGTCAAAATCTCTTTTCTGCATTTCATTCAACTCGCTAAGCAGAGACCTAGCATTCCCACTCAAGGTACTAGCCAAATATAGCGCTTTCATCTGATAACTCCAGCCATTTATTTCTGAAACTTTGTTGAACTGGGTTAAATATTCACGTATGTCTGATGTACCATCATATATCTGAGGTTTGAGTTTTAAATTATTTGTACGACTTGTATCACCAATGTTTTGATTAGTATTTCTATCAATTGACCTATCTGCAATATCATTTGACCTATTTGCACCAACAACTGAGTGTAGATGTCTAGGATGAAAAGGTATCTCACCATCATATGGTATATTTTGTCCATCTGTCATATTCTGAACCTGTTTTTCTAAAGAATCAATTTTCCCTTGTAAATGTGTATTTAAATTACCCATTGTTGTACTGATTGTTTGTAATATTTCTGACATGTCAGAGATTTTTCTCTCTAATTGAATATTTGAGCCATTTTGTAAGTCAGGTTCTTCATGTACTATATCAGTTTCTTGCTCATCATATTCAAAAGGTATATCATTCCTGTACATATCTGTCATTTTATCTGTAACTTATCAATAAAGTTCAACAGAATATTTGTATCTATTTCCAGGTGTTCTACAGATAACAAGACCTTCTAAAACTGGTGGGAGATTTATCACTTTTCTTGTATATTTTTTACTGAATAAAATATGTTTCATACAAAATTATCTTTATTGCATGTGAATTTTGTCTCCAAATAAAATAAAATATGTGAAAAATCTTAAATCCTTGCTATACAAGTCTCTCCTTGACTTTTCACAATTTTTTTTTTATTCTTTTTTTTTATCAGTTTCTTTTTTTATTTATTTAAAATTCTTTATCTTTTTCAAATATTTATTTATAAATATTTAATATCCCACTTCTGACACCACTTTGTAAGGACGGCCGATAAATCATATCTTTAAAACTTTTTATACTTTATATCAATTTATTTTTACAAGTTCATTTATACAAATATTCTAAATTTCTACTAAATTTTGTACCTGCATTATCTTAAATACTGTTTGGATCTATTTTCTTATGATGATCTTTTTCTGTCTTTATCTTTTATGATGATCTTTTCTCATAAATTTCTTATATAACGATTTCCAATTCTGGAATCTGAATGCGCCGTTAAAACAAATGTCACGGGTATTATACCTGTTTACATTCTATACATGACGTCAAAATGAAAGTAGGATTTTCCCGGAATAAATATCCGCCAATCAAATTTAACCAAGATGGCGGCCATTATAAATCGAGGAAACATGCAACATATATCGGAATTAAAATTAAGTAATATTAACAAGTTATTCAAATGGGGAATACATGGAACATGATATAAAAGGTAATATTAAATAAATATGCATTGTATTTCAATACCGGACACAGATACTTTTCGTTATTTTGCTGCAAATGTTTGTTCATCAAGTGTTCAAGAATGGGTGGGGTGCTGTAACCAGCATAGCAATATAATTGCGTCCATATATTTACTGGATGATTTACACATCTTGTTAAAAACTAATGTTGTGTCTTCAAGGTTGTAAATTTTCCAAACATTTTATTAGGCAAAATGTATAGTAGAGTTGAATTTTGACTCGGTGACATGTGACAGAAGCTGGTCTGAATGTTTATACTGTATTATAAAATGAACATATCTTTCTATTCAATGAAAGCGTTTGGTCAATGTTTTAAAACGAACAATTACAACATTCTATATATTGCTTGTGAAGTGAATATTGATACAACGCTTGTACTCAGCATCTTGTTACTGATATAACCAAAACGTCAAATAAATTTAGGTAACATTTTATTCATGTTATATATAGTACATGGTTTAATAATATTTGTTACGTAATGTGTCATTGTTATCATATTATCATGTTAAAAGAACGTATGAAATAAATGTACAAATAAAGGCTAAAACAAGACGTATGTTTCGGGTCTCTTTGTCAAACATTTAGGTAGGTCGGTAGGCAGTTTAACATAACTTTTTTCAGTTTGCCTAATTTGCTAAAAATACATTGTAAATGGTCTTTTTGATCATTTTCTGAAAAAGAGTATGATGTCGGCAATAAAAATTATAGTCGGTCGGGAGAACCGAAACACATAATTATATTGTTTTTGGTCATATAAAACATATTATAGGAAAAACTAAAATATTTTAAAGCACAGCTTATTCAGAAATACATTAATAAGCGTTTGAAGCTAAAAAAACTCGACAAGTATGCTTAATATGGATTTCCGCCCAGCTTCAAATTTTCGTATATTTTGTCACCACTTGTTGCACCTTTTGTAACCACTGCTGAAATTGGAAAACATAAAACAGATAGCTCACAAAACAAGGCAATGTTAAAGATTCTTGTAAAAGTAATTTTAATAGAAACACAATTAAATCTTAAGTTTACAAACAATTTTAATATGAAAACATACATGTATATATAACTTTCGAGAAAAAAGATCAAAAATGATAAAAGCATACGTACAATCCACAGCTACTGGCGATGAATGAGTACATGTTTCTTTGCGCATCACAAGCATTTCATAGTTCTGTGACCTGTGACATGTAAAATATGAAAAAGAACAAACGATCGAAGAAAAATCAAATACGCCATAATTACAGATCATACTCTCTACGTTACTCCCTTATCGGTGAATCTTTCAACTAAGAAAGACAAACTGTAGTCAAATTTCTCCGGCTAATTTGTTGACTCTTTTATTTCTTTTTTGCATTTTGTTGCAATTTTTCATAGGAAATAATGGTAGTGGCTCATTATTAGTTACAATTCAGGGTTTTCTTGATCGGACTAATTCCATGGTATGTTCGCAAGAAACTGATGATATTAAATTCAGTTAGTACTTTAGTAAAGTAGTGCAGTACGTTTGTTAAATCATCAAAAAATTAACAATACAGGTTTGGCAGTAATGTGTATAACAATCACACTACTTATTTGCTTAACACACTTAAAGTTAAGTACTAAAATGAATACAATTGCATTTTAATTGAGACTAGCATGTACATAATACGTGTTTATGTCTTTGTATGATATTGACGAACAAATTGGTCTGATAGTACAACGTTGACTGTATCATTTACACGATACATGATATATGCATTGAATGAATTGTACTGATTGTAAGTTTACATGTTGCACTTTAATAGATAAAATATGTATCTATGTATTTATCTATTGCACTTTGGTAACTTTTTTCGTACCTCCTCAAGTACAAAGCACTATAACTTTTAATATACTATATAGATACTAACGTGACCGCAATCCGCTTGTTGCAACCATTTTAAAAGCCAAAAAAGTTTGCTTCCGCATATTCCTAATATCAAACTAAAACTGTAATTGGATAACCTTCTCGACCTATGGTTTGCAAATTACTCTTTTTATCTTTTAAGTATAGATATTCAAAGATATCTAGGGACCCTTTTCAATACTGATTTACAGATAAAAACGTGATTTTTTAAGGTATGACCCATCTAATTTAAATGTTTCATATATATAAACCTGTTTCATAACAGGGATTACCTTCTTTAATTCATTTCATACATTTTACAAAGTATACGCAGTGTTTGACATTTTCATTGTATCACATTAGAAAGTAAACAATAATGAAAATAATACAAAGAAATTTTTATTTCTTCAAATCATGCAGGGAACTAAAGACGACGTTTTCCCGGATAGACAAAACGTGACACCCTAATTAAGAATGTTGTACTTACGGATCGGTCGCATCATTTCCTAAAATAAATACAGAAAAATATTTTGCCCCTGGATTTCCTTTAAAAAGTTTATTATCAGTTTAGAAATATTCCGGACGCAAATAAATGCTAACGAATTTTTATCTACTGCTAAATGCATTAGTTTACACTGTTGAAATGTGGCTTCCTGTTTTAAGGTATATAAGTATGTAAAAGCCAAACTATATTGAACTAGTTTGAGTTTTTTTCTGATATTTATTAGCTTCTTTACACTGATTACACATTTACGTGTAAGTACATGTAGCGACGGGGAAGTGTTCTTATATCATAGAAGGAAGCCACACTTCAATTGTTTTTTTTTCTCATTTGAAAGACAGTTTACAGATGCTATAATTCTATCTTCTAAGAAATAGGTGCAAGTATTTCAAGCCGTTACTTGCCACAACATACAACGTATATAAATGTCACTACAATTATATTGCATTGGAATAAATTCTTGTCATATGAGATGCTTGATATCTTGTTAAGATTTCATATCTTGCTACTCTTAATGAAGTTGTCATTAAATAAGGTATACGTTACTTTGTAAAGTTTCGTACTGGCCTGTTGTGTCCGATACAGCTTGTTTGTACTGGCGAGTATTGTCGAGACTTAAATGTAAGAACAATTTTCGTTAAATGTAATCTGCAATAACAATATTTCATCATGAATTTAACAATTATGTATACACTAAAGTGATTAAACAAAAAAGGAAAAATTCGCAACTTTGTAAAACGTTGTGATTAGTACAGTAGTTTTAATAAGGTCAGTCACTTTGTTTACGAACCGATATTGATACAAATTGGCAAATCGATAATCCTTGATTCAAGAATATTTCTATACCGATATACATGGTGGCGTGATCGAGTGGTTAAAGTAGTTGTCTGGCGAACGACTGAATTGCAGGCTGAAGTTTATAAAAAGAACGAATAAATACAATTTCCACGTCAGCTTCTCAAGAAACATATGAAAATATGTACGCGCCATTTTAATAGAAAATACAGAAAAGCATGAAACACATGAAGAGATACGTATGTTTAAATGTAGTACACAAGCAACATACGAAGATATAGAATTCATAATTAGTTTAGTTACTTGTAATAGGAGGAAGAATGATTTAACATATAGATTGTCGTGGAAGAGAGAGGGTTGATAAAATAATGAAAACGGTTTACATCACCCTGTATTATAGTCGATTGGGCAGTTTCTTTTAACTATTTGCAGCAATAAGCAAAATTTTTTAGTCAATTTTGGAAAATAAATAGAGCAAAGTAGTCTGAAAGATTCTAACAAACATTGCTTTAACAAGATGCAATCATCATGAGTTTCCATAATACAGTAGCAAGATAGATAATATACGTGACAGAGAACATTAAAATAAATAGAGCAAAGTAGTCTGAAAGATTCTAACAAACATTGCTTTAACAAGATGCAATCATCATGAGTTTCCATAATACAGTAGCAAGATAGATAATATACGTGACACAGAACATTCATATCAAATTGATTAAATTTTATCTAGTTCAAGTTCGGTATGTAACAAGGGGGGAATAATTTACATACCATGTAAGATTATAGTAGCTGGTCTCTGTGGTCGTCCGATCTTCTAACTTCCTACAAAAAGAGACTATAACTGTAAATTTCACCAACCCACTGGGACCTCATCTCCGAGGGATTTTATTTTACTTAGAAACTACAAATTTCTTTTGCCAAATATAATTAAATTATGACAAGCCTTTTCAGGAAACGAAGCATTTTTAAATATCTGGCCCTATCCCCCACGCGGTGGTAGTGGGATGGGGATGAAGTAGGGAGAGATAATAGTGTAGGGTTTGGAAAGAGTGATTGATTTTTTTTAACCAATTACAATTAAATTATGATAACCAGTTCCAGATCAATAGAATTATAATGTTTTTATATCGTATAAAGAAGAAATAACGATTAAAGGGTAATAATTTAGGAGAAACTCAGCCAGTCTTGACAAAAGATTCGCATGCGCTTCGACATTATGCTATAGTATACTTATTTTAAGTTTCATGACATTCTATCCATTGGTTCCTTAGTTACGGCTCCGGACAGACGGACGAACAACACCAAAACAATATCACTCCGCCTTGGTCGGGAAAAATTAAAAACAGTCTAGTTCATCTAAATATTGAATTGATCTTATTGTTGGGACTTGTGAACATGAAATTGATCATTTAGTTCCAAAATTGTTGTTTCAAGCACGGTCTAATAAATTAACTGTCACAATAGCAGAAACTTACTGTACTTCAATCAGTAACAAGACTTTTGGCAGCACCTTTTGTGCATCTTTGTACACTTCAAGAATTCATATAATAAGAAACACCATAACCTGATACTTGTGCAAGCATTAAAAATCTTCTAGTCTCGACCTAAACAGTAGACTTTGGTGAAGATTTTGTTTTATACATGAATTTATGTACGCGCGTACATGTACTTACTGCTTTACATTACTAAAATTACCAAAATACAAATATCCAGCTTGAATGAAATTCTTTACATTGTTAATACATTTCATACATTTTAGTGTCAATAGCGACAAAAACTTTAAGATTCGATATTGAGATGCTGGCCAGAAATTGAAACAAACAGTCACCATAAAAGATAAATGAGGCAGAAAGTACTACTTACTCTCCTTTCTCGACTGTTGAACTTCCCTCTGAAATTCAAAACATATTTTATTGTAATACATGTGAGTATCACAGTTTTGAACGTCTAGAGCCTTTTAAACATAATTTATAATATATTTTTTGATTGCAAATGTTGGAAAAAATAATCTTTTTTATTTCGAAAGAATGTTCCATTGTAAATTGAATGTAAATGTTTGGATCTCTTGATCACTTCAATGCGTCCACATTTAGTCTTGTAAACACACCTGTGCAATATTGACCTTACTTGCATTGTCACCACATTTCGGAATAGTCTGACACAGGGTCACGTGGGATAAAAAACTAAGTCACCAGGGCTGCGTTTCATCAAAGCTCCTAGGACAGAATTGAATCTTAAGTTCAAAAATTTGCCGTAAGTGCGTTTCAATAAAATTATTAGGATTGCTCTTACGTGCAAAAATGCTCCTAACTCTAGGAGTGGTCCAGGGCTGTCCTAAGTGCAAATTTTGTCTAAAATTAACTGCATTTGTGAATAATGAGCAGTTTTAGAGGTAGTTTCCGCTTTTTATAGGTGGTTTATAGGTTACAGGCCATATCATACAAGTATAAAGAATTTGCTGTGAAAATTGGATGGTGACAAAAAAAATGAAAATCAACTTTTTCTCAAATTGTGCTTCAGAATTGCTATAGATTGATAGGAAATGTTCTAACTAAGAAAATGAATACCAACAACAGTATGTTTATTTCAAAAATAAAAATTCTACAGTCATTTTTCGATTTCTATGATGAAGTGCTGTTTGACTATAATCTATTAAATTTATTTGTTCTAACAGTATTTTTATGCAAAAAATACATCGTAAACCTCGATTTGTAAAAGATAAATGAATAAATAATAGGAGAAATGTAATATTTTATTCATTTCTATCTGTATTTGTGCTTGCGAAGTTCCTAAGTCAATTATTTTCCTAGGAACGTTTGTTGAAACGCTCCTAGGATAAATCCTAAGATCATCCTAGAAGTGCTCCTATCTTAGCTTTCGTAGGAATTATGATGAAACGCATCCCTGGTCAAATAAAAAAAACCTTGTTAACACTCTAGAGGCCTCATATGACCCTCAATCTTCATGAAAAGTGGTCAGATTATTTGTCTCTATGATCTCTAGGACAAGTTTAAAACTGGATTATATTGGGTCCAAAACTTGACCAAATAACATAAAAAATCTTGCTAACACTGTAGGAGCCACATTTTCTACAAGATCATTATTGAAGTCAGTCGGTATGTATTTCTTAATGAAATCTAGGTTGAGTTTGAAATTTGGTCCCTAGGAGTCAAAGACTAGCACAAGAGATCAAATTATAGACAAACATGCTTACACTTAAGAACCCTCATTTTCCACCCAATCGTCATTACAGTTGATGTATGTCTTACCGAACTTAGGTCCAATTTAAAACTGAGTCACCTGTGGTCAAAATCTAAGGCCACCAGGTCAGATCATAGAAAACTTTTTTTATAAGTCATCTTTTTGTCTAAATCCATGATGTCAAAGGCTTAAGATTGGTTCTCCACCAATAGTGTTCATATTTCTCATTGGAGTCGAATTTAGCCACACCCTGGAGTTAATTGTTTTACATAAACTTAAATAGGAAAGTGTTTGAAAATCTTCTTCTCTATAAGTGAAGGTCTAGAACTTAGATGATTGATATGTAGCGATGTCTAGTGGACCTCTCCATAAACTGTTCTTATTTTCTACCCTGATCAAAACTGGCGCCGCTCTTTTAACCTAGTTTTTAGTTTTTACAACCATAATGTACAGCAGGTATATTTTGTGTTCTACGACACTGTTGTTTACATTGTACTATAGCCAATTGTAGCCAGGTGTTACAATAAGAGGGTACATATGGTCTTATATTGCTTAATCGAAGTCAACTGTAATCCTAAGGGACATTAATCGAAACGGCATGTTTTCACTTAATTAAAAAAATTAGAGACATCCATATTAGGACAATTTCTATGTTTTGATTTTGAATCACACCATTGATTTTTGTATTCAGATACTATCGGATGATATTGTTTTTAGTGAACCTAAATCATTTCACAAGCTTTGTTAATTGGTTAAAGATCTGTGAGTAAATAGGTAAAATAGCCTACAAAAAGTTTTTGAGAAGATCCTTTCTTAAATATTTCTACAGATTACGATTTAACTAACATTTGAATTTGTAGAAACCGTAACTGCAAAATGACAGACAACCTTTACTGAATATTCGTTTCTTTCTGACGACAATGATAACAATAACAACAATACCAACAATAACAACGACAGCTGCAAGAAGACCACCTACAATTGGTGCAACACTAACACCTTGTTGTTCTTCTTCTGAAAAAAGACAGATATACTTTAAATGTTTTTATTGAGTAACGACAAAGTATTCTAGGTTTAAAGTAACGGATAAGATAAACATTTGTGGGCATTTTCTGTTTTACTTTATGCAAACCAAAGCATCTTTTAAATTAGCGTTTAATATCGTATATATGTATCTGAAAACAAATAAATTACGTGCCATTTACATATCAAATCTTATTTCTGTTCTTTTCTTTAACTATTGTACATGAATTTTAAGTTTTGAAGTATTTCACCATAGATTTTCAATTGCAAGTGAAAGGTAGAAGCGATTGTTCTGTTATTTTACATGTACAACTAACGGCATTAATTTACAAATTCTCTGTCTATTGTTGTTACAACTACGAACATAAGCAACCTCTCTCAACTGAAAATAAAATACGAGCGAAAATGTAGAATTGCCATTAGTATTATCAAAGTGTAAACACTTTTATGACACAGCGAAGTGAAGTACTATGAGGTGTCTAGTACTCATTCAAAAGGAACAAATATAGAAACCTTCATAATTTAACTTGCCAGACTTTTCTATTGTAAAACGGAGAGTCGGAGCTTCTATCTCTTCTAATCTGCCTAAGACATTTTCAGAAATTATACGAATGTCATAGGTGTTTGGTGCAAGTCCTGCCATATTAAATCTGAATGCTGCTTCATTATCCTGAAGAAATTCTTTGTCTGTTTCATTAAATCGTATTTGTTCTTTCCAGTTTTCTGTGCCGGATACTGATGTTTCCACTATGAAAGTTTGCATTCTCCCTCCACTGAAACCTCCAGAGAATGAAAACATAGGAACACCATTTGTGTTTCTAGTGTAACTGAAACTTCCTGGAGCTGAAGGGCTACCTTTACAATAATATACAATACAATTAGTACAATGTCTCATGTTTTTATATTACATATATCAATGCAATTGTGCATAATGTAGGAGGGTTCTTGATTTCATGATTTGATTATTATGCAGTCTTTTACTATCAAAAAGGACAAACAAATACAGGAATTATCCTGTGTAATAATGACGATAATGTGAAAACTAAATATGTTGGGAAATCTGTCTAAAATGATCGTGCTAAACACTCCTGTTAATGTAACAGTTCACATTGATTATGTACAACTATTTAAACAAAGGCTCAGTAGGTCCCGGAAGCATATATGGAATTAAGTACTATTATATACTATTATACAATTGATATGTTGCCATACATACAAATGTTTGTCGAAATTTAAAAATTATGGTTGTTCTTACTTTCTGATACATGTTCCAGAACCCATTCTGTCGGTTGTCCAATACCATTTTCTAGACTTAATATATAGTTTGAAAAGTCGGACACCTCTTCATTTATTATATGAAGTATAGCAATGTATCCGTCCAGTTCAACCAAATGTCCATAAAATTTAGTACTAACAGTTTGTCGGTGGTAGAATATTTCATGCTTATTTGAATTTTGTATTTCTGTACCGTTCTCATGTTTAAACACCACAGTTTTAATATCGGGGTAACAGTAGAATGGCACTGTGATATTAACAGACGTACCAATTGCCCCTGCAAACGTATTGGTCCCTTCGATTAATACCTTTGGAGACACTGAAACAGTAAACACGCAAGATATTAAACAAACAAGCATTGTATCCATATATCGCCTATATCGCTCAACGTGCTTGCAATTTTCACTTCAAAAGGTTATTGTTGTATTAAGATTTATATAAATAACCGAAAAGATTGATTTTTTTATAGTTTCATAGTTTCATAGTTTATTATCATAAGCAGTAGACCATATGGCCATGAGCATACATGCAAATATAAATGTATAAACAGTAAGTGACATAATGTCAAGTGTCAACATGTACATTATACTACAAATATACAGCGTGAGGTACATGAGGTATACATTAATTATAATAGAAACAATATTGATTTCTAATCTCAAAAGCTTTATGTACGAACATAGCTAAATTCTTGTTGATACCAATTTTTTCAGATTTCATTAATTCAGTAAATTTCGGTATATTCGGTCTTGACCAATAATATTTTTTAATATACATTTTTCTCAGATCATTGTAAAGTGGACATTCTAGTAAAAAATGGAATTCATCCTCTAAAACATTACAATTGTGACATTTTCTTTCTTCCTGTGGTATTGCGACAGGTTTATGCCACCTGCCTGCTTCAATTTCTAATCTATGTGAAGAGACTCTTAATCTACATAGTGCAGCTCTAAACTTCGCTATATTTACTAGGATAGTAAAAAATATTTTTACAGATTTCTTCTATATTTAATGTAAATGATACTGTTATACAGATCGTTATTTTTTTTTTTTGGTTATAACTATGGCAATTCTTATTATTCTAGGAGTATACATCACTGATTTATGTTTCATTTAAAATTATGATGGTCACTTTGCACGGTAATATCACTTTAAGATCAACGTACCTGGTGACCTAATGTTTTACTCTGGGTTTCCATCTTAACCTGGAGTTCATTGAGGAAAAAATTCTAAATTTTACAAAGACTAAATGCGAAGATCTGTGAAGATAGTTTCATCAACTCAGGTGCTATAATTTCAAAAATAGAAATAGTAGTCAGCATTGCTCTTTGAACAGTGAAAACACTAATAAATGCAAACCCTTTATCAGAAGTTTTCTTGATCCAGTCTGATCAAGCTGCTGGTTCCTGTCTCGTATACCGTTGTTTACCGTACATGTGTAAGTACCACTGTCATGTAATTGGGCACTGTTGATGTCTATAATACCGTTACTAGGATTTTGTTTCTTTATTTCCACTCCTTCCCATGTCTGGACCATTGATGTGTAGGTATACATACTTGGTCGGCCAACAGCATTACAAGTCATCCGCAGAGAGTTGTCTTCTATATGTTCTGCTTTACTGAGATTCACAGTCACATTTGGAGCATCTATAATATTTTAAAAGTAAATGTTGACAATAACGATTCAGATTAGCACTAACATTAACTATTTGTTAATGATTAAAGATTTACATTTACAAAGATGAATCAAAATTGACAGTGAAAAAACACCATTCTAAATAGGCTTCAGTTATGATACTTACTGTCTATGCATCTGTTCTTTGTTTGCATGGTGTCCTCTAAGATACAAGGAAATAAGACATAATACATGTCGGCGTTTAAAATGAAAAGTATGTGTGTTGGGGGCGGGGACGCTTAAAACAAGGACGCCAAAAGTCATTAAAAAACTTTCGTTTTTGAATTGCAAGCTCAAATATTGTAGACACTACAGTAGTGCGTTGCCCGAGATTACTGTCAAACCATTACAATAGTATTGGCTTTTCTGCTGCAGTGGCGGGCAAACCATTTTACTGTGTGACCTTGTGTCAACAGCTGATTGTAGAAACTCTTTTTTGTGAATTATGTCGCACTTTCTTCGTAGTTAATTTTTGAAAATCTGGAATAAATGTTGCCAGTAATTCTTGATTTTAGATTCAACTTCATCTGTTTACTGATAATGATATTCTAAACCATACATATACCATACGCTGCAAAATTATACAACTGTAAGTTGCAAAAAGCTACTAATTGTGGCTAAATTTGTTTGTTTGTTCGTTTTGTTTTACGAAGAACACTTGAATTCTTTAAATTTGTATAAGTGAAACTATAAACCAAGATGTTGCTCACCTGGGTATGATTGAACTGGTTTACATTATTAATTTGATGGCTTATGGTCAATGAATGATCACTAAATATCTCGATTAAATACAAGAATAATTTTAATTTAGTATAAAAATGTTTTGCTTAGACTAGGGAAAGAAAGTATATTTTCTGTCATGGCAATGAAACAGGATAAAAATATTTTCATTGATCTTTGAAGTGACTATCCTTCTTAGTTTATGACTGTATACTTTGTGCTATAAATGTATGGGGCAACGAGCTTTATTTCCAAAACAACTGTAGTGAGACTAGGTAATTTTTTACAAATGTTTATCTATATACAGACATTTTTTACAAAAGCATGTTGCATTTTTTAAAAGAACAGATAAAGCAAAGTGATCCGCATTATTTACTACCTAATTTTCAAATTTAATAATAATTGACACCTACACAAAACAGTGTTGGTGTCCTTAGTAAATACATATGTACATACATTATCACTAATAATTGTTACGAAATACTGCTAGTACAGTATATTAAATATTCTCACATGACTCAAACTTTTGTCTGTTTTTACAAAGAGAAGAAAAATTCGGTTGTGTTGTGTTGTGCCATAAACAACGCGGGAACCGATATGCCCTCAGAAATAACGGTATATTGTGCCGCATGACGTTAAATAAATATTCGCATAGAAAATAACGCTTTACATTGATTTACGTAATAATTGGTCATGTTAGAATCGAATTAACACCATTTTCAGCATGTTTGTCGTCTAACAAACAATGCATTGTCGTTCTGATGCGCAGTTTTAGACCACTCAGGGCTTCGGCCGAATCATTGTTTATTAGACGATGTACGATTTCATAAATAGATACATGTGTAACTACTGCTGGACTGAATTATGAAAACAACACTTTTGACTTTTGCGGTCGTACGTCAATCATTTCCGATATACATCTAGGTCTATATGTGTATAACATAGTATTGCAATGAGTCTGGTCATGACCACTAACATGTCGTATACATATTTTTTGTCAAAGCTAAGGTCATAATGACCTAGGAACCTAGACCTAAGAAGTTCAATCTTTGTAGGGATGCTGACCATGTTTCAGTCATGATGACCGTGAAAATACTTTATAATAACCTCAGCTAAAAGTAAATTGAATGTTTCAAGAGAGACATTCTTATTAAGAAGTGTATCCGTTTACAAGACTGTGATTCAAATGTCCAAAATGCTTACAGTTAACAGTAATGTGTAGTGTTGTTTCATTGGAAAAATCATAGTTAGGATAGTGAGAAGAGGAAGCTGTTGCAGCACATCTATAAGAACCATGATCCTCCCTGTCTATATCTGTGAACACAAGCTGTGTACTGCCAGTAGCTTGACCTTGTCAAGTGACGGACGGTACAGGATTTCCCTTGGCACGGCATACAGCTGTAAGGCTTTCACCTTCATTTAATTCATCACTGTACTTTTCCACACCGTTGATGTATATAAATATATCTGGTTTATCTGTAGAAATAAAGACAATGTTGACATATTTCAAAACAGTTTGTTTCACTAAAGATATCACAACAGTGATTATCAACCATACAGTGCACGTAGAAAATCAAACACACATCTTCCATCAAACAAGACTATTTATCATCTGTAACATTGTTATTTTGATATACATTTTCTACTCACTGTTCATGATATTATTAAGATAATATAATTAATCAACCCGACATTGTAGGTTGAGGACCACGTGGTGTTTAAAGTCTCACCGAATTTTCCAGCATTTGTGAAATCAGCAGAAAACCTGTACAACATGCAAGAATAGCAAACAACTATATGCTCCCTCTTTTGTCGAACATAAAATCGTTTGGAAGGAGCATTATTTCTGTAACGTTAAATGTCAAATCAACTAGATCTATTCCTAATTATCATGAAGTGCAACACTTTATAAAGAGCTGTCGTTGTATTAAATTGTCATTCACACCATGTGTAGCTCTCTCGAATACAACTTCCCCGGCAGAACTATTGAACTATTGAATGCAGCTCCATATAAACACATTTAAATGCCATGATGCTGAATAACATTTCTGTTATGTTTCATGATTGAACGTATGGATGTTGCAAAAGGTAAAATGCACCTACCACGTCAAAAATGTCGGCTTCCATCGTACGATTTTATGAAGTAATGGCATAAAGTTAATTAACAATGTGTTAGTAAAAAACAACAGTATGTCGATTGTTACAATAATCCTGAAATCGTTACGTGTTCACGGCACTTTATGTCTATGTGCTGAATATTTATGCCAATTCATTTTAAAATTCTTCAACGTAAAACAGATGGAGTTACAGTCACAACAGATAAAAATGTCTACAAAGAGACGGCCAGACATAGAGATAGAGCGCATCACATTTCCATTATGCGCATGTTATGTCATATACAATCATGTGATCATTA
>JAFMSR010000024.1:307034-324417 GCA_022818135.1 Saxidomus purpurata | reverse complement strand
AAACAAACGTTCTGTAGATGCTATGTTTGCTAAAGTGACGTCACACTGTTTCTAACGTTACGTCACAAGTAATTCACGTAAGTCGTTTTACACGAGGGGGGTGGGGGGGGGGGGGGTGTAAGATGAAATGTTCTAGCATTGGTAAAAACTGCAGATATCCCCATCTGGTATGCAAGAATAAATAATCTTACACCGGATATGTCCATCTGAACCGCGTGCTCATGTAAGAAACTAAAAATCCGTCACTGAGTTCCGGCGAAACAGTTACCCGAGGTGACGGATATATCCATCTGAGCCAAATGCCGATCCGATATTCAAGAATAAAGGTTAAGGTAACGGAGACCTTTAACACCAAATCTTTGAGTATTCTTGTATACTTTAACTTCTTGAGGCATTGATGGATTTCGGAATGACTTGTCACAATTTTCACCATGATGAGATGATGTGTTGCATGTGGTTTTTATCTAGAACTGTGGATTAAAAGTCAAGGTCATACATAGAAATAACTGGTAGAGAGAGAGAGAGAGAGAGAGAGAGAGAGAGAGAGAGAGAGAGAGAGAGAGAGAGAGAGAGAGAGAGAGAGAGAGAGAGAGAGAGAGAGAGAGAGAGAGAGAGAGAGAGAGAGAGAGAGAGAGAGAGAGAGAGAGAGAGAGAGAGAGAGAGAGAGGTGGGCGGGGAGAACTTGCTTCTGTATCGACAAATTGCGTATAATTATTTTATTTTACTAGAAACGAAGATCAGTGTTTGGTAGCATATTTGAAATTCCTTTTCAATAAATTACACGTCACCGAAATATATTTCTTTTTACTCAAGCTCCATTTTTATTTTAGATGAATTTGTTTTATTTCAATTACAAGGAAATCTGCTCATCTAAATGGATTGCTACCGACACGTAGTCGTGACCTTCTTGTTTTTGTAATACCGATTCTGAAAGCCTGACAATTTGAACCACCATAGGCTTTCAAGCAAAGTATTCTTCTAAGCTTAAACGAACGGAGGTATAAATTCGCAATCTCGTCTTAAAAATAGATTGCAAGTCACTTACGTTGCCTGATCTATGTAAACATCATATAAACAGCAACTGTTTGTAAAACTAATGGAAGAAGGAATTTACAATTTCAATAACTCCGTCATCAAATCGTAATATGAGAGGCAGAATGGAAGTTTTTACGACCTGATCACGGCGGGAAAAATGAATGCAATTATTACGCACTTGCGAGGAGTAGAGATTTTTCGAATCCGTCGATGCATGGATATGAAAATTCTTATTTCCTATTAATGAAAAGTTGTATACGTGCCAAAAAAGAAAAACAATAATAAAAATTAGTTGTTTCTTAAAGACGGAGACTTATTCACAGTTCGCATTTAAATTTGGTTTAAACGTCAGATTCTATGAAAAGATACATATCCCTTTGGACTTGACAACACAACTCAGCCAGCAATAGAGTAGCTAGCAATAAGAACTTTATTAATTATCTCCCTCACTCAAATATCAGCCAGTAATAACAAGAAAATATATTTTAAAAAAGATAAACGGCGTTGAGCCGAGGTATATTTTAGTATATACATAATCATCGATCCTGGGAAAGTTATCAATACAGGTGGTTGAATATGCAGTCTATCCTTAAATCGGCAGTTACATCATTTATCAACGAAGCAATCACGTGATTAAGACGGTCGTGCACAAACTAATTCATTCCATTCACCGCGTCTATTCGTAATATTTGAATGGTGCAAAAAGTAGATCAAAACCCAGGCCGAAAAATGGTTAAAGAACACTTAATATTTTGAGAAGCCAGTATTATAGGTTCTAAAAATGAAAAGGGGCATATATTTAGCTTTTTTTAAAGGATTTCTTAGAGTGAATTAAAGTGTAGGGCAAATAGACCACTTACACGGGTGGTTAACTCTCCCTACCACTACAGAATGTGGTGAAAAGAAACTGCGGGGTGCGAACTTCCGAGATGGTGGTTTTTTTTAAAATAAACAACAAATGTGAGTATGGTTTTCCTTTTAGTTATTTTAATGAAGAACTTTCAAAAATCGGGGGAATGTAGGTACCAGTAGAAATGTTAAGACAACCTTTTGCATGAAATTTCAAAACAATACACTCAAAATTGTAGTCTCTAGAACGTTCATAAGTATACGACACTCTTGAGTTTCCACAAGCAAAATTGAACTATCCTTTTCTTGGTTCCAAATCCAGGTTTTGCACATATATTTGAGATGTCATGTACGACTGCATGTACAAATTAGCCATTTTGTCATTAGCCATTTTGTCATAGGACGATCTAGCGAGTAAATAAATTGAAGTTTCGCCAAATTTTTTTAAATGAGGTTTTGGGGGTGGGGATGTGAGGGTGATGGGATGGCGCTATACATAAGTATATGAAATATGATTTTATTAACATATATACACCTTTACTGTTAACAAACAATGATTGGCGATGAAAATTAAGTTGCAAAACGTACACTCGTTAAAGATAAATGCTGCATTTGTTTTCTTGTATAATTTCTATTTGGATATCGTTGTTGTAGGAGTTTAACTCCAATTTCAACCATTTATTTGGTTATTAACAGTCGGGCAGTTTACCTAACAATCGTTCCTGGGAAGAACTAGTACTAGACTCCAATCCTTTGTAGGAAACTGCCAACTTCCTCACTTGAAGAGATATTTTCGGTAGCAGGGCTCTGAGAGGTAACAGTGAAGCGACTTTAACCACTCGACCACGGAGGCGGATCTGGTAGAACATCCTTATGAAATAATTACCTGTATTAAATGTTTTATGATGTTAGCATATGTCAATTAGGATAAAGGATAAATGCATTTACTCAGTTTTATTCGTGAGTAAATCAATAATTCACTTATCCCATGTTACTAAAACCAAAAACAACAAACAACACAATATAGGATATAGACAATTGTATTTGACGCCATTTCGTATAACAAATAAATCGATAGGTTTCCATTTCTAATATATTCTGTGGTATTGTTTCCCAATGACTGACGAATCTTGATTTTCCTGAAAAATACTAACAGACTTTAAAACAACAGCAACATAATAGACACCAAATGGCGCCTTTGTCAGTAAAATAAATAATGTAGAAGAAAGTCCAAAATCCACAAATAATTATGGCACATCAAGCACAAAACGAAGGGAGGGTGGCAGGGAAAAGCTAGTATAGAATTTAAACGTCTGGTGGTGTCAAATACTTTGCCTCGCGTATGTAATACAGTGTAATCAGTTTCTTATATACAGTGTATCAACACGAATTCACGAAAACATCGCACAAAACAGGAGTACAAGTGCATAAAGTAAGATATGTTAAAGACTATCATAGGCATGAAATAAAATCTAACTGGAGTATAGTAACATTGGGAAACGTGAATAATTTTATCACACTTTGAGGGTTTCATGAAAATTTCGTGAAATAAAAGAGGATTTCATATGCTGAGTAGGTCATGTTACGTATTTCTGAAGAATGTATCATACACACAGCTGGCTACATACAATTTAAAAACGCACTGCATTGTACTTCTACAAAAGGTCTAAAGCATAACTATGTTATAACTTGAGGAATTTTTAAACAACAGCAACTTAATTTGATATTAAAAAACTGTAGTTCTCTGATTAGAATAAACGGTTAGTAACCAAAAGCAAGTACTGTGAGCGAAGTATTGACACGTAGCACCAGTCTTTGTCTGTAATATAGAAAACCCCATTGTGCACAATTTCGCAGTGAGCTCCTTGCTGTCAGCACTTTCAGTTCTTTGATTACCATTTGTATCCACTCACAGCTAGCTGGATTGAGGCATCATTATCCTTGCCTTGTAGTTTTAAGTTGAGTTTTAAAGCATCGCGGTAACACGACGTTTAATTACAAGGAATTTTCTTTTTGTAAGATCCAACAAATCGTTTATAAAAGTATGAAATGTTTTCAATCCGTGTCTGTAGAACATAAGGTTGCGTAACATATAAAATATGTTGTTCTGTCCCATGCTCGTCTGTCCTTTATTACAAACCACAAAAGTCATCATAAAGTTCACAACAAAAGAATAGTAACATATTGAATACCTAGTATTACTGGAATTATGTGTCGAGCAGGTATTCCGTGATCGAATACGCATTCGTTCGACCTATATCCAGGAACGTAGAATCAACGTATATTCTACGTTCCTGTTCACATGTTGATGAGGGGCAATGGGGAGATATAGTGCATATAATTTCAAAATTTTGATCGGATCACAACAATGGTTGCGATGGTAACGAAATCATGGAAAACGGGGCTTTAGTAGCAATAACGTAAATAAAGTATACATGTTAGGTTCATGAAACTCTACGTGTTGATGAAGGGCAATGGGAAGATAGTGCACATCATCATGTATTTGAATAATTTGTGTGTAACATGGAGGCCCTGGTGTGTCCATAAATGTACAGGAGGCTGTGTGTTACAGTTTCTGTACCGTAACATATAAACCATTCCTGACTATAACCATTGAGATTGACAGTCACACGACTCTTTATGTGTCATAATAATAAACATTTCTTTATTTTGAGAGGCTACAAGTTTGGGTATGGTCCCAATCTTCCACGTGGGCCTCTATATAACATTATACATATTTACAACAAATACATTAGCAATCATAGCAAATATAAGCAATTACAAACAAAAGAAAAATCACATAAAATTGATTTTTTTTTTATTTGTACAAGCAATTTATCAAATTTAAACTGTACTGTGCACCACTAACCAGAAAAATTCCACTGACAATATAACTGTTTAAATTGAATAAGATTTTCAGCTTTCCGAATATTATAAGGAATATTATTTCAAATTGTAGGTCCTGAGTAAGACAGAGATTTTCTAAAGAATTCCAGATTAGGTCTTGGAAGGAGAAGTTCACATCTGTTTGAGAACCTTAAATTTATCTTTCCATTAGCATTAGACATCTGAATTTTGTTGCAAATGTATTTTGGCGCATTTCCTCTTGAACAGATTTATATAGAAGTATAGCTTTTTTGAACTCCACTCGATCGCTAAATTTCATCCAACGCAATTATTGGAATGCATTTTCAGAAGGGGTATCATAATCCTTATCAAGAATAATTATCTTGTAAATCACGTAAAGGTCAGTTAGTCTTGTTGCTATGGCAACGAAATCATGGAAAATGGGGCTTTTTAGCAATAACTCTAAAATTATACATGTTAGAAAACTTCACAAGGAAACGGGAATGCACTTTCAAAATGTTTCCTGGTGATAGCTGTAACACGATTTAACGTTATAGTTACACACCCAATAGTCACGTTGTGCTGGATGTTCTTTTCTCGTGTGTTTAAAAAACACGAATTTGCGGCGTATCAACATTAAACTTGTTCCTGTATTTATAAACATGGCTATTGTCAAAACTGGTACAGGTGTTTGCAACTTTGCGCCTGTTTACTTCAAAATCCGAGGTGCACGAATTTACCGTATCAACATTTAACTTGTAAATGTTTATTTTATCTATGCAGAAACTTGATACTCGGTTGTATACATAAAAATTTACTTCCGTATTAAGTAGGAGCAGTTACTATATTTGAAATAGAAAATGGCTAAAACAGATAAAACTTGTGCTCACTTGTTGCTTCTTGTTGGAATATGCATTATTTCAAGAGGTAAGCTGTTACTTAACCACTTCTGTTCCGTTTGATAAACACTTTCAGATCTTTATTGGACATGTTTTGCATTTCATCTTAAAATACTATCAACAGGAAGTAAACGGGAAACCATGAGCAGTGGTAGATCCGTTTATATTTGGATGTCAGTGTGTGGATCTTTACGTAGGGGTGTCTAGAAAAGTATAATATTATTTAGCAAATAAGGTCAAGGCCACAGTGACCTCCGTTAGATTTTCCTTGAAAACGCTCTACGGGTCATAGTTTTCATTCAACTTCTATCAAACTTGCTGAGAAGGTTTCCTGTAACATGTAGATTTTCCCTGTTGTTGGGGTCAGTAAGTCTAAGGTCAAGGTCACAGTGACCTCCATTAGTTTTCCCTTGATAAGGCTCTACAGGTGACAGTTTTCATTTAACTTTCATCAAACTTGCTCAGAAGGTTTCCTGCAACATGTAGATGATCCCTATTGTTTTTCTGGTCAGTAGGTTAAAGGTCAAGGTCACAGTGACCTCTCATAGCGTTTCCTTGATAACACATTACAGGTGAATGTTTTCATTCAACTTTCATCAGACTTGTTCAGAAGGTTTCCTGTTACATGTAGATGATCCCTATTGATTTTGGGGTCAGTGTGTTAAAGGCCAAGGTCACAGTGACACGGAGTGAGAAAACGGTTTCCGGACAAAAACTTGAGAATGCTTGGGCCTAGCATCTTGAAACTTAATGGGGAGGTTGGTCATGACCAGCAGATGACCCCTATTGATTTTGGGGTCAGTAGGTCAAAGGTCAAGGCCACCGGGACTTTTTTTTGGCCATATGAATATTTTTTAGGCCAATTTATTTTGTTAAGGCTAACAATTCAGGCCACATGTATTTTTTTCTTCCTTTTTGTAAAGGCCAAATATTTAGTTTTTAAGGCCAACAATCTATTTTTAAGGCAAAAAATTGTATTTTCTTTATCCAGTAGAGCGATACTGTCCCTTTTGGGCCGTTTTGTTTTGTATAACCAATAAATCATAATTTTTATTTAGTTATAAATACCAGTAATTTTTAGTAACCATAATAACATGTATGTATGAACGTGTTTTAGAAATAAGAGATAAAAAATCAATACCTCGCCCCATACGACTATTTGGTATAAATTATTACTTCAATTTAATTATTGTCCTTACCGATTTTTTTCTAACTGTTTGAAAGCGTTCAACTTGGTGAAGTGTTTATTTTCACATTTTTTTACATTTAAATCAATACTTCGGATTATCACAATAGGTAGGCTAGTAACGTGAGTACATGCAAACTCATTATCAAAAATTTGTAATATTCCCCGTCTGTAATTTGTATGTAATTATCTGCATATATAAATATACATATGCTACATCGAATGAAAGTGTACTACCAACCCGCAGGAGTCTAGCGTTCTGGATAATTCGCGTAAACGCGGATTTTATCGGCTCCGTGGCAGAGGCGGATATAGAGAATCAGGCTTGCCTGATAATACACATTGAAATAATTCAGCCGCTTCTCCTTCAAGACAATATAATTCGCGCACTGACTCTTACATCGGGCTTGGGCAGTGCGTATGCACACCCAATAGCCCCATCAGGTCACCACTATTCTTCAAATACAAATACTGCCCTAGTACAACATCTGATCCTAGTGGAACCAACAGCAGTATGCCGGGTCACATGAAAATGACTGCTCTAACGATAGAATTATCTCAAGCTCTCCCTTTTTCAATAATCGCAATCAGATGCTTTAGCCCCGAGCTCCGATTCAACAAATGATGATCAGAACGTTGACTTATCTGATTTTATTCGCAAGCGCACTCGCCGATTTTTTGTTGCAGGTTTGAAACCGCCGATCACAGATGAGAAAATTGCTTAATGAACATAGAACACATAGAACCAAAATTTACAAAGGTAAAAAAGGTTTCGGTATAATAAATCAGTTGTGGTTAGGTTGAATGTTGAAGGTAATACGCATGCGTTGTGCGACCCATTCTTTTGGCCTGGTGGCGTTATATGCAGACCACGGGTTTCACAGTCCAAGTATATTTAACGCGATTTTAACCTTGCACATAACCAAAGAATTCGACCACAGCATGATCCCGTGATCGATGTCGTCCAGGGTTATTGGTCTTAGCGGGCGGTCAACAGTAATCACTTTTCATGGGCGGTTTTGACGATTATTTATTATGTCAGTAAACCTAAAACTGTATACGCAGAACGCCACTGGCGTAGTAACAAGTGGCATAACTGTTTAAATACATATGAAATTAATCATATTGGTTAAATGAAAAAGATCCTCATGTTTTAAATAGTATATGCAGTTCATATTCTTGTTATGCAGTGTCAGACAATGGCCCGTGTTCTACGTCACGACTCGTATTTTACCCATTTTGCATTAATTACACATGTTACCGGTATCTCTCGTTTTATTAAGACATAACAATTTACTTGACCCTCAGGTGGTCGCTTAGAAAAGTTACACTGTATAGTATTTCATTTAGACTTAATCATTAAATGTTAAAGCGAATGTATAACAAGTTCTTGCAACTGATATTAAGTACTGTAGATAACTGCTTCCCTGAGTTCTGACCAGTACTTGTGCCTATAGCATCGCTGTACATTTCCGTTGACGCAACTCTGACGCTCTACTTTCTGAAAGCAACCAATTTCGAAAGTTTACTAAAATGTATTGTATGTTCTTTTATAAACAGGCGAAACATCTATCGATAGGGTTGCATTATTTCGACCGTGATAAATACGAATAATAAAAGGCAACATTTATATTTTCAGTTAAAGAAAGAAATATTCATTGAAATCCTTGCTTATAATTGTGCAATTCATTGTTTTGCATTATAATACAGGTGGTCCAGCAGCTGAAATGTACCGTAACAGGAAATGATTTTTTCCATTAACAAGCAAGCAGTGTGTAACACCGATTTCTTTTACTAATATATTTAACATATTTTGTTTTCTATGAAAGATACTTTCTTTTCACAAATTCTTTAAATTAATTTATTTCCAAGTCTGTAAAAAAACAGGCTTTGCCTACTGAATGCATGTAGTAAGTCAACTTCGAGTGTACTCCATAAAGTCAAGGTTGAGTGGTGAATATGAATACCGATTCTATACTTGACAGCCACTCACTTGAGTGTTCCTCGAGCTTACCTTGAGCATTCCTCCAGTGAGTTCAAGTGGAGCATGAGTTTGAGTTCTGCCTTAGAATACGGGCCAATGATTTAAATGTCGTTGAAACCAGATGGGTGGGAAAAGGAGGCGTGGCTCTGCTATGGCACAAACAGTTTGATAATGTCGTCACACGCATGTTAATTATAAATGATAGAATCATAGGTATTCAGGTAGAACTTGCTTCAACAATCTTTGTTTACTACATTCCAAGTCTACTTACCTAATAAAGATCACCGTATTGACTCATTTTGAAATTAAGGAATGTATTCAGGAAATTATTTCTGTCTATAACTGGAAAGGATCAATTGTTTTATGGGCGATTTTATCTGTCATGTTAATAGTGCCAAATTTGTAAAGGAGTTAAACAGTCGGGATAAGCAGCAGTTTTCGTCGTTTCTTGAGCGCAATAGCTTATCAGCAGTTACTTCCCTTGAACTATGCGGGAGTGCCCTGTCTGGTTTCAGATCGCCTTATCGACAACATTATTATCAACACAGATGATATAAACTTCATTTTCTCATGTTGTATTGTCAATGACGATTCATAATTGTATTTAATCACCGAGCGGTATGCTGCATACTTAGTTTTCAATTTTTGGCCAGTCCTGATTATTTTGGGCTCCTTTGCAGAAAGAGTAAAATTGGTCAAAAGTATTTAAGGACTTTAGAGATTCGTACAGGTACTCGCTAGATAATGATATAGGTCTAAACGCCTTGAATTATTATACAGTTAGTGAGTGTGGTCATATTGACTGCCTATATAATACTTTAGCTCGCGCCATCGGAAACACTGCAAACGAAGCCCGAGTGAAATATTACGCAGGCACATTACCGATGGGAAATGCTAAAATTCCGATAAAGCACTCCAAGCCATAGATTATTTCGATTCTTATAAGCCGAATTTATGAAAACTATCGTAACTACTACGGACCTTTTTTCAGTTCGGCGGTAATGTGTAAAATAGCATAAATAGTGGCTGTTGGAATTCACTCCCCTATTCGGGCAACCAGTCAAGATATCATACATAACTATATTATACAAACTTATTTTAGTTTAATCATCTAATACATAAAATATAAACACAATACCTAACTGTGACATTATGCAGACTACGTCAGATTCAGAACCTAACAAAACAGACAATCGATTTAAAAGCGAACCGTTAATCTGAACTGTACAACGTTTAAACGTGGAGTAATGACGTCAGTGTGATGACGTCAACGTTTTCATTCATTGTTTCGTCTCCCGGAATCAAAACATTGTATGACGTTAATCCTGAATTGTCTTTGCCTTTTTAAAGGAAAACAAGGTGAAGGTATTCCAAGGCTTACTTGACGCAATCAAAAATAATATTTAGGTTCTTAAACACAACTATTTCATGCGACTGATGCATTAATACAGATATTATTTCTGTTTATATATTTTATGTTCTGCGCGGGAGTAAATTAGAAGTTCGGAAGGAGCTACTTCCATGTCCGAAACTCCGCCTTCTTTTCTGAGTGCTTTAATCATAATAATGCACTCGAATTGACTATAGAAATATACCATAGGCATATTAGAATGGTGTTTAACGTGCTTAAATATATGTTTTATTTGGCCGTGAATTATGTAGTTTAAATTGCATGCATGCTGGTTATGACAGAACATTAATCGAAGCAAGTAAAGGATACAACTTTGGGATACATGTTACCATCAATATGAAGTAACATAAACGAAAGCAAGGAGGTTACTCCCTAACATCAACCATAACGATCAATATGGTATGCCCAATAGCTGATAACATTTGACGGCGACGGGTTTTATGGACTTTAGAAGTATTATATATAGTTAATATCGCACAATGCATGTCACCAATTTCATGACTGTAGCATATTATACAATTATGGACTCGTGAGGCATTGAATGTGATGTGATATTCACCAGAAGAGGTAACATTGACGGAGGCGATAGCCTCGGTCAATATTAATCTATTCTGGTGAATATCAATTCATGATATTCAATGTCGCACGAGTCCATAAATGAATTATCATATGTATAATGCTTAATTTATGCTCAAAAAGCAAGTTTTGGATATTTCATTGATACAATGTTTAAATTGCGCGGGACGAGTCGACGTCCGATTTCCTGCGTCGCCAGCGTATTGATTCAGGCACCGTTAACGTTCAATTCATTGCAAGACGCTAAGACGGGTACAAGTCAAAATAATGCCTGCTCTAAATATAGAAATAATATTTACTAGGGATAAACCCAAAAATCATGAAATGCTTCTTTGATCGTGCTCTGGACTAATGAGATATTGTTTATTTATAGCAGTATTATCATATTATATATAATTCTAACACGACCAGCAAATAACCTACTAATATTATGTAAGCCAGTCAGAACACCATCTGCAGATCTCTTTAAAACCATTCAGTGGCTCACGTTTGAAAATCGCTGTTTCTATCATGCAGGAGTAATAACTTACAAATCATTCCATAATGATATCCCTGAATATATAAGTAATTTGATACCTCTTGCGAATAATAACAGATACATGTTGCGATCCTCTTCAAGACAAAATGTTGTACAAATCTCATTTAATTCTCATTATATGAAACAGTCTTTTCAATACTTTAGCATGCGGGTGTGGAACTCTATTCCTGATACGATTCGTAAAGCAAAATCCCTGAATGTTTTCAAATATAATTATAAAAAACATCTTCTATCACTACAGTCAAATTTATAAATATTGAATGTCTCTTACTTACAAAAATGTACAACATTGTTTAGCTGGATATATAAACTTGATGTTTGTTAATTATACTGCACACACTAGTTAATTAATTTTCACTAGTATATGTGATGTTAAGTGCATATAGTAGTTGCTTTACAATTTAATACATATTCTTTACTATGATATGCATGTATGTGTGTCTGTCACGTATCAATTTATTTATTTTTCTACTTGAATCAGTAAAATGTAATGTTTAGTTTTTCAAGATTCTGTTTGTTTTGCATGAATGTGAATTGCCATGTTTTCTTTGTTGTTATGAAGGCTGCATAGTATATAAGTTTATAAGTTGTTGTCTTAATGTGTTACCTTCGGAAAATGAAGATATTATTATTATTATTATTATTATTATTAGATAGAACGTTAGTGATGCCGAAATCAAAACACTGACGACGTCACTGATATGACGTAGAAACACGGACGTAGTTCCGCGCAATTTTATGCATTGTATCATTGAAATATTCAAAAATTGCTTCTTGAGCATTAAATAAATAAGCATTATACATATAATAAAACATTTATGGACTCGTGAGACATTGAATATAATGTGATATTCACCAGAATATATTAATATATCGCCTCGGTCAATATAGCCCTCTTCTGGTGAATATCACATCATATTCAATGCCTCACGAGTCCATAATTCTATAATGTACATGTGTTTTATCACTGTATGAAGTCTCAAGTAATTCCCTTTAATACTTATGTAGTTATGCTCCGGACACCAAAAATTAATAAAGGGAGATAATTAAAACATAAGACTAAATATTAGGTACTGCACTTCCACTTACTGCTCTCTCTCATTGTATGTAATTTGAACACACTTCCTTAAGTATTTTTAGAGTTAAGTTCCGGAAAAGAAATTGTAACAAAGGGGGATGATAACAAAATTAGGCAAAGTAGAGTTTAGAGTTCCTATACACTGCACTTTCTCTCATTGAGCTCTATCACTGTATGAAGTTTCAATTAATTCTTTGGAACATTGTGGGGGTAAGAGTGAGGTTGGGTGCGCACCATAAACCGGTTTAAGCTCCCCAGTGGTGTTTTTGCCACTGACCGTTCCAAGGCGGTGCCCCACTGTGTTCCTTTAATTGTTCGTTTTGTCCTCGTGCTTTGTATGCTAGTGTGTGTTGGTAGTGTACGTGTGTGTGTGTACATGATTGTGTGTATGTGTGTGTTGTGTGTGTGTGTGTGTTGGTGGTGTGCACTTCTGGGTGCTGTGGGTGTCGTTTTGGGGAGGCTGCGGTTTTGGTACGTGGCTTTCCCTGTTTGATATTATTTTTGTTTTAAATATCTCACGTTCGTGCAAGAGAGTTATCCAATCCAGGCCTATATAAGCTGATGTTCTATTAATGTAGTGCTATTTGGTAGGTTTTCTCTTACGGGTACGTCGTTTTCACCATTTGAAAGACAAACTTCTATTATAAGTAGTTGATAAATACAAATATATCACAGAATAGGACAAATAAACGAAAAAATGAGTGGACTTACCACATCAGAATACAGTTTATCTTTAAATACAATCCGTGATAGTAGTAACAATAATAACAATAATACAAACAATAATTATTATTATGCTGTTGATGATGATGATGATGATGATCATGATGTAATAATGATAGTAACCGTAATATTTTGTATTTATATGTTATCATTATATCTCATTATTAGTAGTAGTATTATTAAGCGGAAAACGAATTTAGCCCAGTGACATTTCTAATAAATTCATGTTAATGAGAAAGAACCTGTTTTTTATAATTATTTCAAAACCTGAGACACTAGATCAGATGATAGCAAACCTTTATTACGGTTATTCTAAAAAAACTTTATTGCTGGGTAACTGGGCAGTCCGAATAAGCTACAATTTGTTATCCCACGCTGAACGGACTTTTTGGGAATATATAAGAAAAAAATCCCAACCACTTTACCCTTCATTTTAGCAGGAGTCCATTTTGTTTCAGTATTGTGGTTTTATTTTTGCAAAATTAAATTCTGACCCCTGGTTTCAGAGACAATTATTATGTACGTTATATCCATAATTATCGGAAAACACAGCCTAACTCCATAGGAGCCAACTATTTTTGAAATCTTGTAGATATAAGGTGAATATTTGTTCTAAAAATAATTGAGACAATCACTTTCAGAAGAATTGAATTTTCAAGTCTCTGTATGGAGTATATATAAATAAAAGGTACTAAAGTCTGCTCCACCTAATTTTGGACCACTAGTTTCTTATCGCCATTGCATGCATTTTTGCTCTTTATAGCATATTTATATCTGGAAATTTAATATCTCCAGGCATCTTTTTTATTTTTCCATTATTTCTGACTAAAACGAAAGGTTGCAATAATTCTACTATTCAACGAACTATCTGAGTCATAGTTTGCCACAGTAGTAAACATTTCTACGAAGTTTAATTATTATTACCCAAAACCATGTCATAGATTTGGCTCCAGGCGGACGGACCGACGGACAGACAACGACAAAAATATATAAGGGGATAACAACCGTTAGTCGCAGGCTCGATCCCCTGCTCCTCCACTAACAAAGCTAATGGTCTTTCGGATGAGACCTAAACCCGAGGTCCGATGTATCGGTGCTGTACACCGGGCATGTTAAGGAACCAGGGGGTGTCTCTGGAAAGGAACGCGTTCTGTATCTTGCACTATCCCCCGAAAACTAAAATAACTAAATTCTTCTGGGGGCGTTGGTAATGTGGACGATAAAATACTATAAAGCGAAGACATACCAGGTGTTGTATCACTGGCAGTATCTCTTAGGCGCGATCCTGTGTTGTTAAATCATATCAAAGATGAAAAACACACATTCTACGGAAAAGCGGTGTCTGATATACTAAAAACATATTTTTCTACGAGTGTTACTATAGTATCTTTAATAACTATTCTCCTCTTGGTTCTTGTAAATACTAATTACTCACGAATATATGGGTATATAATTTCTGTGTTCAATGACAAATCGTCGTATAAACCACCTAACCAGCAGGTTTGGATAATCGCGCGTTAATCGGAATCATAACCGTGGAAAATATGTTCCAGCAACTCGATTAAAATAAGTGGCGCTTATCAAATCAGTTGCTAGAATATAAGTCGGTGTTGTATAAATCAGTGTTGTGCAATGGGCTTATTATAATCGAGGCTTAAGCCCCTATTACATTTGTTCAACAACCGGCCATATGAAGATTATACACTTGAAACATCTCATCGGGGCGCTTTTCGTTTAAGAAGCGCTGGAAATCTATTATGCACAAAACGGTTAACGATTATGATAATTTTTCCTGGATATCTATGATACAAACTGATACTCGCTTGGCTATCTTTTTTGTTATAAAACCGCAACAAAAGAAATTGCTGCATTGTGGGAACAAAGCAGGTCAACGCCGGTTCTGTCAAAATCATGACCCAGTTGTATAGTTTCTCTAATTAAAAAAAAAAATCAAAGGTATTTTGAAACTCATTTGTTGCTAGGGGACTGTGTTTTTGCTAAGGAAGTCAAGGGTTGCTAAGAAAGTCACTTGTTTCTAGGGGAAGCTAATGATTTCTAAGGAAGTCACTGGTTGCTAGGGAAATTACTGGTTATAGGACTTAGTTGTTGGTAAAGAAGTCAATGGTTGCTAAGGAAGTCACTTGTTCCTAGAGGTAGTTGCTAATTAAGTCACTGGCTGCTAGAGAAGTAAGAGGTTGCTTATGCAGTTACTAGTCTCAGTTAGTGGTTGCAAAGGAAGTCACTGGTTACAACATAAGTCAAAAGTTGCTAGGTAAGTAGCTTGTTGCTACATAACTCATTTGAAGCTAGGTTTTCTTATAATTCTATATAAAGACAAGGGACCCCGGGGCGTGGTTTTGGAGAAGAAGATTCTTTTTACAGGTTTTCATATATAAGTACATGTAAATTAAGTGACCCCGACCGGAGCCAATATTGACCCCAGGCATATAGCATATGATATATATTCATGTCAGGAATATCCCTGCCAAGTTTCATCACCATTGGTCGATTGCTTTAAGAGGAGATCATTTGAAGCAAACTATGAACGGACGATTGACGGCCGACGGATATTTAACAATCCTTAAAGCTAACCATGACCACCTCGTGGTCAAGTGAGCTGAAAACTTTTACGGAGATTCCGTTATCCTAGTTTGATCGTATCAAATGAGTTTAATAAAAAGTGAACCGAAAAGTAAGTTTTTCTTTTTCACATACAATACCCAAACAGTGTTTATGATGTTTTCAAAATGGAACTTGCTTCACAATCAAGATAAGATAAATTAATTTAAAATATAAGTAGCAGTTCATATAAATTATTTTATTTTTTCGTTGGTTTTATAGAAATATAACGGATAAGTACCTGATAATCCCACTTTTGATACAGTAATTGTTTAAAATCGTTTACGCGGATTAATGACACAAGTAAACCGAGCCTTCATCTAAAATACATAACATTATTATGTATATAAAACTGATACATATATTAGCTATATTCAAAAACATCTTTTTTGGTGTTTGACTATACTTGGGAGAAAGGATCACCTCTTGATTATCTATTGACAGTTTTGAAATGAACATTAACCTTTCGAATAGAGACCCCGGAGTTGTGATTTCTTTATAACACTTATAAAAACTTACATAAAATACTTTTCTTTGAAATGAGTGATCAGATTTAAACTTTATTTAGTAGAATAAAATATGAACCACTGAAACGCTTGTTACTTTCATATTCCCCTTAACAGTGGGGATTTATGTTCATTAAGTTTGCTTGCTTTCGTTTCCATGTGCAGTTGATATGATATTAAGTGAAGTTTTATTTATAGCTTATACATGCAGCTGTACTTCAAAAACTGCTCAACATAAAAGAGCCGGGGAAACTGTGACAACTACAGACTACAGACAAAATCCAGAACTAATTACTTTTAACTCGATACTTGTTCGGTGGTGGTCACCCATTCTACAGCTGGTATTGTATTGTATTTTTTTAGCTTACAGTTGTACTTCAAATACTGCTCAGTATAAAAGAGCTGGAGATGCTGTTACAACTAAAGACTACAAAATCCAGAACTGATTCATTTAAGGTGGTAGTTATCCATTCTACAACTGGCATTGTATATTTCAGCTTTCAGTTGTACTTCAAATACTGCTCAGTATAAAAGAGTTGGAGATGCTGTTACATTGCAATTTCAAGCGAGAACAACAGACACAGATCCGACTCTTGCACTGCCTAACCTGATACTATCACCTAATGGTAGCACATTACTGACTGTTGCATACAGGAATGGCAACCATATTGTTAGCTCACCCTGCTCTGGTTGCACTTTTACTGGCAATACTGCTACAGGAGACTTGTCGGTTAGACTTGATAATATACAGACATCAGCTGGAGGTACCTACAAGCTTACAGTTAGCACTAATGTGTTAGGATGTGTCACTGTTTATATCTTAGGTAAGATACTTTATTATCTATAATTTACGACTTGTACATTGTATGTTACAGCTTTTGTCACACTTGAGCATTTGCTTATTCAAAACTTTGATAAAACTTGACTAGAATAAATATATCGCTTGCTCCGTCAAGTCAATGATATAAATAAGCTCACTCTAGAGGTGAAAGTCAAGTGGAAATAGGTGAAGTGAGTTTAGCAAATTGCAGTATTAACATGCAGTAGCACTTCAACAACAAGTGGTTACAGCATCAGCGTTTAGAAGCATACAGTCATATACTTCTTTGTATATATGTATCCTTTCAAAACC